>PYUH01000179.1:1423275-1435515 GCA_016808085.1 Suaeda aralocaspica
TTAAGAGGCATTCAATTGTTGTTAGAGCTTTCAATACATCATTAGGATTTCATGCTGAACACTTTTCCCCTTTGATCCTTTGTTTTCTTAAGCACTATCCCTCACAAAATTTAACCGCATACAAAACGTTTGGGCCGGGTGTGGATGACACGTTTGCCCAAGCGGGCTTTGGGTCAGTGGGGTGGTTGTATTGGTTTGTGATGGTGCATTTGGAGGGTTTGGTGAATTTGTGACATTTTTGATGTGCAGGAGGCTAAAGTTTCACATTAAGGCTCTGGCGTACCAATGACTGAAATTGTGTTTTAAAACACATGTTGTTATTTCTAAATGTGATTGGAGCCAGTTATGTACGTGTGATGGTTTGGTCTTAATGGCTAACTATTAAGAGTCGTGAAACTAAAGTGAAAAAAAAAAAAGAAAAAAAAGAAGAAAAAAATTGGAAAAAAAAGGAAGAAAAAACAGTTAAAATTGAAGATAGATGAATGAAAGCTTGAATTTGTTCATTTTGTGCTTTGAATGAAAAATAAGGGTGTGAAGTGAATGAAAATTGAAAAGTTTTGTTGATTCGGTTGGAATGGATGATGGGGGACATTGATGTTATTTATGATGTGTTGGTGAATCTCCGATGTTTTAATGTGTGTACCCCGCTTTTTTCAGCCACATTATCCCAAATTATCTAACCTTCACCCAGCCTTACATTACAAGCTTATAAGTCTCTTTGATCTTCATGTCATACTTTGGTTGATTGTGGAAGAGCCCTTTGGCAAGGTCGTAGAGTATAATTGCATTTCGAGTCGACTTTAAGACGAGTGTATACCTTTAAACCACTTGCATAGGTTGAGATGTGGATTTGGGTTCCTCAAAACTTCATTCAAACACTATTGCATTTGCATTCCATCTCCTTATGGTTGGGTGGTGAGGGTGAGCTATATTGTTAGATGCTCAATTGTGTGGAGTGACACCCGTGAGCTATTCTAGTCATCGATTCATTAAACTTGCTTGGTTGGCTTTGTTTGACTTTTTCTTAGGAATGTGTAGCATTTGACTTGCTTTGATCTTAGTAAACTCGGAAGGATCTTTGAGTTGTGATGCATATGTTTTTATGGGGTGAAAGTCATTTCGTTATCTTTGCTCGGGACGAGCAAAGGCTTGGCTTGGGGGAATTTGATATGTGCGGTTTTTATTGCGTTTTTCCCCCTTGTTTCGGGCCCATTTTATGCCTAATGGTTGTTATTCTGGCTTGATTTTAGCTCATTTGATGTTCTTTAGCTATTTTGAAGTGTTTCGCCAAGTTTGATCGATTTCCGGCAATTTTAGAGCTTTTTAGTTTGACTTTATCGTTTGCAGTTGTTATGCTCGGTTTTGGTGTGTTTTGTTATTTTAGGAGCACGGAAACCGAGGTTCGAAACGAACCCGGAAAGCTTGGACGGGAAAAGAATGAAAGATGCACGGGAGTGCGTGCCAAAAAGCTATGGAAACAAGTCTTGAAGAAATCATGAAGAAATAAGAAGAAAAGAAAAGAAAAGAACATGCTTCTGAGTACTCTATGCGGCCGCATAAAAGTGATATGCGCCCGCATTTAAAGAGAAAAGCAGCTGAAAAGGCCTTCTGGGAGGTTGATGCGGGCGCATAAATCTCTTATGCGCCCGCATCAGCCGTTTTCCGGGATTTTTTTTTTTATTTTCTTCGTACTTTGACTTTGTAAGCCCAATTTTTAGGTACTAAAGGCACGACTTTCTTGGCAAAACAACCTTATGCTCTTCATAATTTAGAATGAGACTTTGAGGTTTTATTTTTAAGCACTTTCTCTCTCAAAAATTAATTTGGGAATTAGGGTTTTGTTCTCAACAATAATTTTCAATTCAATTCAAGTTCTTCAATTTGTTCTTCAATATTGGTAATTCTTTTACTTTTATTCTTTTTACTTAGTTTAATTTATGCTTTTTGGTTCCATTAGTCTAATTAATTTAGTTAATTATTGATGTTAATTAGTTTGATTATTAATTACTTCATGAATTCAATTATGAATCTTATAATTATGTTTGCTTTAATTTTCATGTTCATGAGTGAGTAGTCGATTTTCTAGGGTTAGGGAAACCTTGACTAATTAATGGACTAATTAAATTAGATTGTTTCAATTCCGCAATTAATAGTCAAATTCCTATTATTGGGTTTTTCGTTTACAATTGAATTGTGCGCATATTTAGTTGTAATTTTGGTAATTGTTGAATTTGATGCCGAGAGGTAAAAATACCACAATAAAACCACTGAATAATAGGCGGAATTAGTCTAGGCATGAGCGAGAGCCGCTAGATGAGTTTCGAGGGAGTCTAGATTCGAGAGAATTAGTGAGCCCAAATTTGACGATAATTGTGAGATTGAACGTCTTTGTTAGTGAATCCATTAGTTGTTCTTGGTGACCCGAACGACCCTAGGCTTAATTTATTAGTTTTCATCTTCGTCATTTCCCGTAATTGATTAGCAGTTAATTAGTAGTCATTTAGTTAATCAACATTTCTCAACCAAGGCCCTTTGTACGGTTTAAGCTTTTTAGAACTAATAGAGTTCAATTGCTTCCCTGAGGATTCGATCCTTACTTCCCTAGCTACATTAGTTAGTGTCGTTTGGTTTATTTTTTATAGGTGTGCGATAGCCTCATCATGTTACTTAAGTTATCACTAATGAAAGGAGTGATGAGGTTTGGAAAGAAGGAAAAGTTAAGCCCAAAGTACATAGGATCCTATGAGATCTTGCAAAAGGTAGGTAAGGTAGCTTATAAGCTAACACTACCAATGAAGTTGAGCAAGGTTCACAATGTTTTCCATGTGTCTCAACTAAGGAAGTATGTGTCGGACGACTCACATGTGTTGCAACCTGAAGCAATTGAGTTAGACCAATGTTTGACCTATGAAGAGAGGCCAATTAAAATCCTGGATAGTAAGTTCAGAGATACTCGTAGAAAGAGTGTCAAGATAGTGAAAGTGTTGTGGTCTAACCAAGAAACCGAAGAAGTTACTTGGGAAGCTGAAGATTTGATGAGAGAAAAGTATCCAGAGCTTTTTCAGGTTAGTGATAGAGTTACGGGGACGTAACTTCTTTTTAAGCGGGGGTGGGGGGGGGGGTAGAAAGCGACCAGTTTCGCGCGTTTTACCCTCAATGTTACAAGTTTTTACGAGTTTTTATGACTTTTAAGTAAGAAGTTTCATGTTTGTCTAATAGAAGTTGTCAAGCAATGTCTAAAGTCTACAACAACATAGAAGTTTCAGTAACAAAGTATGAAGTAAAAGTAGTCTCTATTCAAATTCTATACACTAACCTACACAAAGTTTCAGGACGAAACTTCTTTTAAGGGGGGTAGACTGTAATACCCCACAATTTCACATATTTAGACAAAGTATTTTTTTTATTTCATACGTATAACCTTAGTATTTATTCGTATAATTTTAGTATTTTTATTGAAAATTATGATCAATAAAGGTATTAAATAAAAAGAAATTAGCAAAAATATAGTAAATAATAAAGTTTTGGTTAAAAGTATTATTTGTATTCTTAAATAGTATTTTTATGATTAAAAATATCTTTAAAACTTCTAAAAATAGTTTTTTTTAAGGTTTCCTAATTTACTTAGGAGTGTTTATGCACCCCACCAAAATCCTACTTTGAGGCATATAAATACCCTACAAAACCTAAAATTCCAAATTTTACTGATCATACTAGTCAATTAGGATTCCAGAAAATTAGAGAGGAAAAAAAAAAGGTTTAAAAAGATCCGAAAAAAAATATTTTCGGAAATTTCGAAGGAGAAGAAAAAAAACAATAATAATAATAATTTGGAGCCTCGGGATCCACGCCAAGTCGGACCCCGCCTCAGCAGCAGCCAGCCGGCCGCCGTATTTATGATGTTGTTATTAAGTTTAGATTGATTTTAAAGGGTTTTAGACTTGTTTTACAAAGCTGTCAAAATTTTATAATCATGAATTTGAGTTGAATAAATATTATAAACATGTTTAATCATATGAAAAATTGTTCTAAAGCCTAGATTGACTTCATAAATATGTTAGTAGATTGTAGAAGTGTTTTGACATGAAATCATAATGTTTTCATAAGTTTTTATGACTTTAAAGTTTAGAAATAAATCTGAAATTTTAATAAAAACAAGTTAAATTGAGTTTAAAGTGCCCAAATTGCACTAGTATGATCATACATAAATTCTATGATGAAATATATAAATTTTAGTATGTTTTATGATGTTTAAGAGTGGTTTTAAGCATGTATAACATGCTGTCAAGATTTTATAAATTAATTAAATAGCCTTTTAAACTATGTAAATAGCATAAATTGATCATGTAAGTAAGGTAATACATTATATGATCGATTTGTGTCATTTTCGGAAGTCTTCAAGGAGTTTTGATAAATTTAGATTGTTGTCCACTTTTCTAAAGTGGCATGAAAATTTTATTAAGGTTTTATAAAGTATAATTAAGTCCCGAAAACAAAGTAGAATTGCAATAGAGAAGAAAACTGAAGTATGAAATTGAATAGAGACCAAATAAGGAATGTTTTGGACAAAGTTTCTAAATTTAGAAGTTGGTTAAGGTTGTTGTAGAATTTAGTCAACAAGATTTTTATTTTAGCTCGGATTTCCCTTGTGTAGGAGACTTTGATTTAGTCCACTTCTAGAGTTGTGGCGGAGCACAGCTATTTTACAAGGTACGTAAGTACTAAAGGCAAACATAGGAGTTTAGAATGCATGCTTGAGGAATTCTGGTTTATATGAATCTTGTATGCTTGTTTTGGAATATGAATTTATATGCATGACAAGTTGTTAGTAGCATGTTTCTAATGTTGATGACATTCCATGTTAAATAGACAGTTTAACTTTTCATCAGCTTCAATTGGAATGTTCTGATCAGTATAGTTTGGCCAACAGTTTTATGAATAAAGGAAGAAGATAATTTTTAAAGTTGATTAGATTGTAATCAACAAGAAAGATAGTAGTGAATTTGTTCACATGATTAATAGAAGTAATGAGCGATTATTTATGCATATAGTACCACTCACAGTTTAATGTGTGGTCAAGAAGAAAGTAAGTTATAATACCACTCACAGTTATGTGTGGTCAAAAAAGAAAGTAAGTTATAATACCACTCACAGTTAATGTGTGGTCAAAAAGAAAGTAAGTTGTTAGCCAGACACAGTTAATGTGTGGTACAGGGGGTTCAGTTTAATTAAAGGAGTCACATAAGTTGATTTGGAATCACCTTAAAGTAAAGATAATGAATATGGTTGCTTGATTATATGCATGTCTCTATGTGATGTTGCATGAGAGTCATAACAATGTCAAGCCTGTTAAATCACATAAAGTGTAAGAGGATTCGCACCAAAACTCTTGGAACGTGTATACCTTGAGTATGAACAAACGGGGGAGTCATATGGAACGGTGATCTATGACTTCTAATTGGAGTACAAGACGTTGTACTCTTTTACATTATAAATGCGCTGGATATCCGTCACCTCGTGTGACATAGGTAATACCTTCTTGGAGTTGCTCCCAAGTTGGTGCCCAATAGGGCGATTATAAAGGAAAGGAAACCCGTTCGATGCCGAATCCAAAAGTTAAATATAATAATAATTTTATTGAGTCCATGTACAGGTAAGAAGGTTGTCAAAGGTAAGTTGAGTGCATGTTTGATTTCTTATTGTTATTGCATAGTCTTTAGTAGTTATGTACTCAATTTTGCTGACTGTTTGCTTTGTGTGCATGGCTTTGTCTTGGGCTTGGCCCTACGATGACCCACTTGTGGTGAGTAGTTGTCTAGTAAAAGGAAAGCCGCAGGTGCAAGTGGGCATAAGTCATTTCTTGATGGGATTGAGTGAGAGCGCTTGATGTCGTTGTAGTTTTACTTTATTTCAATTGCTTTCAGAGACTAACGTTTAATTGATTGTTTGGAATTTTGAAAGACTTCTGATTATTAATTTTAATTCGATTTTAAAAGGGCCATTAATATGGTTCTGAAGTGTAATAAATTTAAAGTTGATTTTATTTTAAAGTTATTTGAAATTTAGTTTTAAATTATTTTGTTTTAAAGACTTCCGTTGTAGTACTTTGATAAAAGCCTTAGTCGTTATCACGGTTGCGGTAATACTTTGGTTTTTCCATTATATAGTAGTTTAGTAATTGTAATATCTAATAGTTTAACATGTTTTCCGGAAAATTAGAAAGTTAAGGAAAATCCAGGGTGTTACAGATGTTAGCGCGTTTCTGCTCTTATTGAATATCCGTAAATCCATTTTGGTTCGCTGATGAAGAATTATTCGGTGTCGAATCAGATTTCAGATCTATAATTAGTCCATTACATAATTACTTCATTATTCTAGACGTATGATTATTTCATTAATAAATTAATTTTTCTAAAAAAAATAAACATAGATATCAGTCAAACATATAAATATTGCAATAAATATCTTCAAGTGAGTTACAACAACAACAACAACAATAATAATAATAATAATAATAATAATAATAATATATTGATGACTATATTTGTATAAATAAGTTAACTTATTATTCTAGAGTGTATATATAACAAGTTAATTTATATAGCTATAATTATATATATATATATATATATATATATATATATATGCGCTAATATTATGTCTTACTATGAATTAGTGTATAGGGTTTGGAGTTTACATTATAACAATAAAGACAATAATAATCTAATTAATAAATACATAAAAAAATCATCATATTGTTCATAGTTCAACTTATTTTTTATAAAAAAAAATAAATATAGATATCAATCAAACTTATAAATATTGCAAAAAATATCTTCAGGTGAGTTATAACAACAACAACAACAACAACAATAATAATAATAATAATAATAGTTTAAATAAATTTTTGCTATATAACTGTTATGGTTAAAATTTCTACCTATAATCCAGCTTGATTGTCGGCTACGCAGGTACCCAGCTAGCAGCTACAGCTTAGACACGGTCAAGGTAGTGGGTCTGAGAATCAAGGAGTTAGGAGGAGAATATTCCAAGGGGCTTCTAGAAGTGGGAAGACGCGGAAATTGGGTCAAAGATATTGAGGAGATCGTGCCTAAAGAATAGGATCCACATTTCAAACTGGCTTGAATCTAGCCCACAAATCGAGCCGGATACACTCCCAAAGAGCAACGACTTTGAAGAAGAGATAACGGCTAGAAATCCACGGTTATTCTATAAATAGGGGAGAAGAAAGAAGATATGGACACAAGGCAATCAGAAGAAAATCAATACATTTATTGTTATTCACTATTTGTACGCACAACATATATATTTCATTTACATTCTTTAAGCTAGACACTTAGTAGCTATAAACTGAAACTACCTAGCTATCTAGCTAGCATTATACATTGTAATTGTAAACAACCTTATTAACTAGTGGACTGGTGGATTCAAAGCCACCCGCGGTTTTTTGCTCTGATTTAGGGAGGTTTTCCGCGTCACCATATCTGGTGTCTTCCCCACTCCCGTCTTTACATTATTTCCTTCTGCATCAAAACGAACAAAATCAATAATTATTTAGCTATAGCCGGAACCAGCTAAGGTTTGCTAGCTAAAGCAGATTTTAGCATAAACAATAACCATTATATAACGTAGTGTCTGCTTTTGTTGATAAAGCCTTCATAGTTTATGTACAAGGTTTTGACTTCAATCCTTGCTAAGAGTAACTAGTGAATTCTACAAAATTTTGAAAAGCAGTGAGTAAAAAAGTCGTAATTTTAAAGATTTTATCTGCTAACAAATTTGGGTGGAGAGTAGGCTAGCAATTAAATAGACTAGATACCTATCGGTGTTGGACTGCTACTTTGCTAAGCACTATTTAGGTCTCTACGCAAAGGAGCAGGGGATAGTTTGGACTGTCGATCCTTCCGCCCCTCCTCCCTAAAGTTTGGAAAATTGAATTGGACTAAAACCGAATATTAGATCATATACGAAGTGTAGCTTATGAAATTTGGTTTCTGATTTGTTAAAGAAAACAAGTTTCTGGTCGGGGTATTTGGTTTTTCGATCCGATTTCTTTGAATATAAAAGTAGTTTAGATAATTGGAGAAAAAACTTGGAAGGAAAGTTTAATACGCAATTTGGATTTTGATATCCGATTTTTCAATCCAGATTTTTCATAATTCTGAAAATCTAATTTTTCAGGAATAGATCGGACAAGAGTTGTCATTGTTCTAAAATTAGGATCAAAAACTTTTGGTATCGGAAAATGCACACCCATCACAACAGCTAGGCAGATAGGCGGATCTACGTTGGAGCAAAGGGTGCACATGCTACCCATGGTCTGGAAGAAATGGTTATATATTTCAACTTGCAATATTAATTAGCAAATTGTAGTTGTTTCAGTGATTAAAGAGGAAATGAAACATTCCCCATTGGAGAGTTTTCTTTCCCCTTCTACTCTAGTCTACATTTGATGTTTCTACATTTTGGCAACTAATTTTGAATCATGGGTTCGAATCATGTTGGCAACTAATTTTGAGAGTTTTTCTTTCCCCTTCCACTCTAGTCTACATTTGATGTTTCTACATTTTCTACGTGTATATTTACCTACTACTCCCTACATTCCTAAATGTTTGATACGTTTAGAATCTAACACTATTAATAAGATGAGATAATCTTTTAAATTACTTTTAATATATATAACATAATATAGTCATATGAGGTCTTGTTTGATTTGTTTTAATGAGTATATTAATAATATCCAATTATTATAATTTTTACATATACACCTTGGATACCGATACACCTTGGACTCACGTACCTACATTGAAACTATTGATAAGCTCACTCGAGTACCGCATAACTTTTGAGTTACTTTTCTCGTTTCAATTGTTTATACATTTTAGGTTTTGAGTAATTTTTATAATCAATAACCTGTATTCGCCAAATTTGATATTGATCTATTGAAATTATATAGACATTTATAAATTCTGTTATTGTTTTCTTTCACGTACCCGTATTCTTAATTTTTCCAATGACGTTTTCCCTACCATTTTTGTATTACTACGAGTACTTATTCACTTTGGCATTTTTCGTTCTTTTTTTTCATTGTTGCCAAAAATAAGGCCCTGTTCTTTTGAACTAAAACGGAGCTAGATTAAGCTGAACTGAAAAGAGCTCAGCTAAACTGAACTGAAATGAGCTGAACTGAAGTGAGCTGAAATGAAGTAGTAATTATAATGGAGATGAGCAGAACTAAACTGAATTGAAATGAACTAAATAGAGCTGAACTAAACTAAATTAAACTGAATAGAGCTGAACTGAACTAAAATGCCAAAAATTTAAGTCTAAAACAATAGGGCCTAAAATCAGTTAACCATACTTGTCAAAAATAACTTCAACTAACCATACTTCGTGATCAAGCACTCCTCATATTCAAAGGCAAATATGAATCAAACACACAATAAAACCACTTTGGCAGGTGAGGTAACGATCCACTTTGGCAGGTAAATCTTACATTGAGCATTATTTACAAGTAGCTACATTTGTCTTTTCACATATCCTGAAACACAATTTAAAACGTATATATTTCAAGCTACATACTTGTAAAAATTACAAAAATTATATGATTGGATAGCACACATTGTGACAAATCAAACAAGATCTCATATGACTATATTTTATCATAAGCATATAAAACTAAAGAGAATCAAAATCCTCATATGAATAATGATAGAAGTCAATATGTAGCAAGCATAAGAACCCGAGGAATTAATATGCGATTTGAGGATATGGGCATGATGTTGATTTCAAAATCTCATCATCAATCATGAAAGGAAAAGGATTTGCTATTCGCTTAATTTCCTAGGAGTGCTAACCGACAAAGGAAGAAAATACAATAGAAGACCAAAATGCCAATTAAACAAGATAAAATTATCACCCACAAGAAAGTACAAGAGGAAAAAAAAAAAAAAAAAAAAAAAAAAACTTAAAANGAATGACTTGAAATAGTTATTCCAGCTCATTGCAGAGGAAGCAGAGGTAAGTTGCTAAACAAGGAACTACATTCCATGCACTCATCAGAACTTCCTCGTTAATATCCAATGTAGTTGCCCACTGAACTCTTCTTGCCTTGGCTAAAAATACTGAAAATAAGCACCATATAAGTAGCAGTCCAGTGCACATGAAAAAGAACAAAACACAAAATAAGATTAGTACACCAAACCTTCGGATTATGTTCCGTTCAGTTAATATTGTTGTGTGTACAATAATTCATAACCGCTAGATACAATACATGCATTGCTGACGAGAAAACAAAAATTCAAAGTAGGATAAAAAGAAGATATCCCTTTTAGTAAAAACTTAAAATTTTTGATGTTAGCAGCTAATCAAATCCTTCAATAACAACTTCGTCCCCAGGGATACATCTATCTCATCTGAGTAAATGCTGGTCATGCTAAACCCTATACCACCTAGTTCTTCTTTCTGCCACTGCCTAAGCTGTCTCAGACTCTTAACCACATCCAAATCTGTATCTTCAAATGGACACCATTCTTAATTTCTCCATAAACAAACACATCATTTCCAGAACTTACCATAGTTTTCAAGGGTCAACCTTCAATAAAAGTTGGAAAAGTTTTAGAGATTGATGAATTACTATGTTAGTAACCCTCATTCACTAAATAAAACTAAGACAGAAGTTAGAAGTTAGAAAGGCACCATAACATTCCATATTAATGGAGATCAACAAATTTCACTTTCAAGATAATTTATGACGAATGAAAAAGAATAATGCTCAAACTTTCAAGATAACATTCCATATAATTCCTTGAGCCACCAAAACTTGTTCTTTGTGAGCTACATTTAGATCAAATCAACTAATTTAACCATGCAATGTCAAAACATCATCAATTGGCTCTCCCACTAAGAAATTGGAATTGCATGTACTCAGTCTTACTATGACTAGACCTAAATCCTCGGTATCCCACAATCCCCCAACTTATATTTTTGATGGAACAAATTAGCATTAAACCCAACTTTAATTGACAAACAGAATAAGGATCTCCAATTAACATACACCATGGTACCAACTACCAAATAGTTCAGTCACAAGTTGATTCGTGACTAAATATGTTTCAAGATTCAAGATACTTGTCAATGGATTTGCTGCCGTCTAGACATTATTGAGAATGTAAAGGATATTCACCTACACGAAAATGATTACATGTTTTCTTGAACCCAAACCCACCTAGAGCTTTAAGGTAACATATAATGTCAACATGTAATGGGACTTTGACTCTGCAACTAAACTGCAATTTTTGACAGCAAACCCTAATTTCATTATTTTTGCAATTATGCACGAAAATATTCAATTAAAAACCAAAATTTCGACATGAATAATTTGAACATCATAAAGTTAAAACACTTAATTTTCAGTATTTACATGCTCATCAATTATAAATAAAACATGCTAAAACCGATACATAATAGTAATGCATGAAAACAATTGTAACACATAAATCATGAAAGACCTAGAATCAAACATGAATTTAAACTACCTAATCATGAATTAAATTATGATGAATTATAAATTTAATAGAGTCCTATTAGTTGCCTTGATTGCTAGCCAAATATTTAAGAAAACACCAAGAAATCGACCTTTGAACCAAAGTTCCAAAACCTTACTTGTAATTTTATTTTATTTTTTTCCACTAGGATTCAACTAGTGGAATTTTTTTTTTATTTACTTTGGTTTTCCTCTTTGAATTTACAGTTAACACAAAAAAAAAAGTTACGTTTTGTTTTTTTTTAATTTCTTTTTTTTTTTAACCTAAAAGCTAGTTAGGTTATATGTCTTAGCCCGGTTACTTGAAATTGGGCCTGATTAACTAATTTTCATCGGCTTGAAATATAAAAAAAATGTTTAAATTTTAAATTTTAGTTTCCGGGGAAAAAATTTCCGGTTTGAAAATGTAGGCCATTACAGTCACCCCTCCTAAAAAGAAATTTCTTCCTCGAAATTTAACCCATAAAATTGTAACAATCACCATCATAAAGCTATAACCACAACACTTAATCGAGGTATGATGTGTTGGCTAAGACATTTAGCCTAACTAGCTTTTAGGTTTAAAAAAAAAAAAAGAAAAAAAAACTAATTTTTTTTATGTTGGCCGTGAGTTCAAAGAGCAAAAACCAAAGAAAATAAAAAAAATTCCACTAGTTGAATCCTAGTGAAAAAAA
>PYUH01000179.1:1435540-1446950 GCA_016808085.1 Suaeda aralocaspica
TTTTTTGTTTTTTTTTTTTTTTTTTTTTTTTCTATAGGATTCAACTAGTGGAATTTTTATTTTCTTTGGTTTTTGCTCTGAACTCACGGCCAACATAAAAATTATTTTTTTTCTTTTTTTTTTAAACCTAAAGACTAGTTAGGCTAAATGTTTAGCCAAACTTCATACCTCCCGTAGTGTTGTGGTTATGCTTTATGCTGGTGTGTTACAATTTTATGGTGTTAATTTCGAGGAAGAATTTCTTTTTAGGAGGGGTGCTGTGTATTGGCCTACATTTTCAAACCGGAAATTTTTTCCCCGGAAAACTAAATTTAAAATTTATAACATTTTTTTTTATTTCAAGCCGATGAAAATTAGTTAAATCAGGCCCCTTCAAAGTAAGGGACTCTCTAAGTAAGACAATACCTAACTGCTCTTTTGGTTCCCAAAAAAAGACATTCCAAAAAAACCAAACGTAACTTTTGCTTTTTCTGTACATTCGGCACAAACGGGAAAACCCAAAGATCAATAAACCCCAATTCCCCCTATTGCACCGTAGTGGCCCCAAATACAATACTTCCAAGTAGGTCTTTGGCTATTGGTTCCAAGGTCGCTTCTGCTATGGTGTTCCTTCTTAATTGGCTCAGCCATAGCCACTAATCTGGGCACTCTATTAATTTAGCCATTCATCTAATTTAAATCCCATCATGATTCGGTGTTTTAACGTATGCATCCTCTCTCTGATTCTCTCTGGTCTTTATGCATTTATGTGTTACTTGTTTTGGCAAATCTTACTATGTATCGGTTTGTTTTAGCCCATGTTTTATTTCATAATTTTCTTTTTGTATGTGAGCACTTAAATACCTGAACCATAAGGATGTTTCAACCTTTATCGATTACGTTACATTTTCATGTCGAAACATTCCATTGGTTTTTAATGTCGACATATTTTCGTGTCGGCTCCATTCGCAAAACATACTGAATTATGGGTTTTTGCGTCTAACAATGGCAGTTCATTGGCAGAGTCAATTCCCTTACATGTTGACATTTGATCGTGTTTACACCTTAAAGCTCCAGGTGCTGTTGGGTTCAAGAAAACATGTAATCATTTCTGGGTATGGGGTGACCTCTCCCTCTACATTCTCCCTACTGTTTCGACGGCCCGCCCTCCTGACCAGGCTCTTCCTTTGACCCATTATTTAGTCACGCCTTCACCTGTGCACTGCCCTATTTGGTCGTGTGTTCCCCTGGTGTCTGTTCATGCGTCCTTTTCTGTTGGTCATTGAAGTTGGGTTTACTGCTCCTTGTTCCCCCCCCTCCCCCACTCTCCGTTGGGGGCTGTGGGGTCCGAGGCTTCGGGTTCGTCCTCGTCGCTGCGTCCTGCTCAATTCCCATTTCTTCGTGGGAGAGCCACTTGCTGAGTTTTGCCAATTGCATGGTTCACTTCGTGCTTTGCTCTCCCTGTCGCCCTCCCCCCGCCCCCGTTTGGTGGCTCCAGGAATGCTCTGGCCGTTAGCTTGACGTTGGAGCTTATTCTTTTTCATTGTCCTTACCTATCCTTTGCCAGTGCACTTGTTGCTCGCCTTTCCTCGGCCTGTTCTGGGCCCTTCCCTTCTCTTCTGTCTTCGTTTTATTTCGTTGCTGCGGTTCCTCCCATCGTCCTTCTCCCCTCTCTCTAAACCTTTTCCCCCTTTTTTTTCTTGCACGGTTGCCCCTGACCCTCGGTCTCCGTTTGGCACTGCTGTGTGTTGTTCTGGCGACATTCGGCCTGGTGTCCATTTGAAGAGCTACCGCTTGGATGTGGTTACGAGGTCTGCGACCGCTAGGCCCGTGGCAGCAAGACCCGCCACCGACACTCGGTGGTTTTATTGGGTTTCGCCTGCCCAGCTCATTTCTAGCTGCGCTCGCTGTCTCCCTGGCCGCGTTTTTGTATTGACGGATTTGCTGCGCTGCCTCCCACCCCCCCTTTTACGTTTTTCCTCCCGGGCTCTCTTCTGTTCTCCTACTTTGCATTTTTGGTTTCTCGGCAAGCACTGCATGTCTTGTATTCTCTCCGCGTTCTGCATTAGTGTCCACACAACAATATTCCCTGCACGGCCATCTCCGCCGGTTTGGCGTGTGTACTAATTTATTTGTGTTGTGTTCTTTTCAGTGCTAAGCACCCCCCGGCTGCCTTACTGCTTGGTGGCTTAATTTCAGTCTTTTTAGCCAAGGAAGCAAGAGTCCGTGTGCACTACATGGATATTAAAGAGGAAGTTCTGATGCGTGCATGCCTGTAGTTCCCTTGTTAGAGCACACTTCCCCTCGCTTCCCTGCACTGGTGAATCCTCTTCCCGTCTTCTGCTTTTTTTTTTTTTTTTTTTCTCTTGTATTTCTGTGGGTGATACTTTTATCTTGTTTCCTTGGTCTTTTGGTCCTGTCTGTTATGTTTTCCGTTGTGGTTCCGCCCGCCCTAGGCCACTTCAGCGTACTCGCCCCCTCCTTGTCCTTCTGAATTGTGATGAGCTTTTGCCATCCAACATCCTGTCCCTCTCCCCCCCCTCTGATCTTCCTTCCTGGGTTCTTCTGTTGCCTACCTCTTGCCCTTCATTCCTTATTCATATGAGGCTTTTGCTCTCTCTTAGTTTATATGCCTTCTGCTCCACTCTGTCCTATGCGACTTCTTGTTTGCTTGTCACTCCAGTGTGCTCTCCCCCCTCCTCTCCTTTTTTGCCTTTTTCCCGTCTGTCGCCTTGACATCAACATTCCGGTTTCACCCTTGGTTTCGGTCTGTGCCCAGCCCAATGTCGCCCCTTGTTCAAGAATGCTCCTGGTCCGCGTTATGCCCACAGTGGCTCCGTTACTTCCTCTGCCCCCCGTGGTTTTATGTGTGTTGCTTCCTTGCCTTTGCCTAGAGGCTTGTTGCTCCCGCCCGTATGGTTAGTTGCGTTATTTTGAAGTATGGTTCACTGCTTTCGGCCCCCCTGTGTTCGCCTTCCATTTTGGCCCTTTTTCGTTTCGTTTCGCTCTCTCCGTTTACTTTAGTTTCGTTCAGCTCTCTTAGTCATTTCCCTTCAGTTTAGTTCTGCTCTATCTTCCATTGATTAATTCTCCTTCCCCTTTCCGTCATCCGTTCAGCTCATTTCGTTAGTTTCGTGCGCTCTTTCTGTTCCGTTTCAATCTCGTCGTTTTAGTTCAAAACACAGGGCCTGCTTTTTGCGCCCCTCCCTGGCCCCCCGCACCGCCCCCTGCCCCCGGACTCATACCGTAGTAATACAAACGGTCGGAACCACGTCATGGAAAGATTAAGGCATCCGGGTACGTGACGGCACCCCCCTCCCCAGACTGGCTAAAGCTAATACTCCAATCGATCCAATATCAATTTGGCGAATAAGGTTATTGATTATAAAACTCTCAAAACCTAACCTGTTCACAATTGAAACGAGGAAACGTAACTCCCAACGTTATGCGGTGGTCCTCGATAAGTGTGAACCTTCTCTCCACTTGTTCATGTAGGTAGTGCGTCCCACGGGTATCGGTACCAGGTTGTATTGTATATGTAAAAATTATACCTAATGGATTTTATTAATGTTACCATTCCACCAAATCAAAAAGCCCTCCTTGCTCTTCTTTTGTTCTCTCTATTCCCCGGTTCCTTCCCCTCTTCTCTCCTTCTTCTTTCTCGTGTAGCTCTACACGTCTCCACAGTTAGGCATGTAGGCGTAGTCGGTCCCTCCCGTCGCCCCTGTCGCACCATCCCTTGTAGACTCGGTGGCAGGGGGCCTGCACCACCCCTTCCTCCACCCTAGTTGCCCAAAATGATTCGACCCATGATTCCCCAATTAGTGCCCCATGGTAGCCCCATCCCCTGTCGCCTCGCGGAGCGGGGCAAGACCTCTCCTCCCTGTGGAATGTTCATTTCCTCTTTCATCATGATGACAACAACTACAATTGGCTAATAATATTGCCCCTAATGTTGAAATCTTATCCCCATTCTTCCAGACATGGGTAGCATGTGCACCTTTGCCCAGGTAGATCCGTCCCTATCTGCCCGCGCTGTTGTGATGGGTGTGCCTTTTCCGCTACCCAGTTTTGATCCTACTTTTAGAATAATGACAACTTGTATATATATATATATATATATATATATATATATATATATACACAAAATTGCAACTAAGGTTGTTGGAGCTTTGGTTCAAAGGACGATTTGTTGGTGTTTTCTTAAATATTTGGCTAGTGATCAAGGTAACTAATAGGACCCTATTAAATTTATAATTTATGTTACAATTTATAGGATTTTAAAAAATGTTTTCATATTTATTTCGTAATTTTCTTTGCTTGGTTGTCAGATTTCGCTGAAATCTGCATATCAATTTTGTTTTGGCTATTGTGACCATTCTATTGCTTATTTTTGAGTGATTCTTTTTGCATTGGTCTTATAAAATCTTGAAGTTTATTGTGTCAAAAATTCGCGACTTGATTCTTCATAATAAGTTCTGTAGACCCCTGTAATGGGGATACAAAAACACTGACAGATTTGACAGTTTGTGACGATTAGTAAAGAAGCTTGTTTTGTGGTTCAAAACTATCATGAATGTATAAATGATGCATCTATACTGTTCTATGCTTATATTTTTGTATTTTTGTGATTTAATTCATGTTAAATTGAGTTTATATGTTTCAAATTGTAATCTAGTCATATAATGAATTTTTTTCGCTAATAAATTGTATCTAGAATAATTTTTTTTATGAGTTGTGATGGGAAAACAATAAGGGAATTGATTCCTACTGCTTTGGTTGATCTTCATGATCTTCTTGAATTTTAATTAATAATTTGAAATAATTTAGACCTAGTTTAAGTTATTTTAATAATTGAGAAGTTAGTGTTAAAACAACTAAATTGAGTTAGTTATGTGATTTTTTTGTATATCATGGCTATATATTGGTATAAAATATGTTTTGACTTAGTGACTTTTATTTTTGTATTGTTTTATTTCTTTTTGTTAAATTATATTGTTTAGATACTCTCTTCGAGATATATTAGTTTGAAGAATATAATTTGCATAATCTGAAATTATTTATTATTTCCACAAGTGTTGATAAGCCGATAATTTTATTTCTATTGGTTATGTTTATGTGCTCGCGAATTACAAGTGCATTAGCTATGGTAGCTCCTACCTAGTGTTATTAGGTAGGCTAATTAAGGGTATTGTTGTCGAACTAGTAGTAATGTATCAATTTCACATCTAGGGTTATGGCCAGTCTTAGACATAGCTCTTTGTATCGAGGGAGGGTTACTAGTGATGTATCGATTTCACTAGGCAGTACTACGGAAGTAGTGTTGTGTTGATTTCACTACTAGCGGAAACCATACTAGCTTGCTGCCGTAATATATCTCATGCATAATTGAATTAATTATTATCTTAAGCCCTTTCAAACCATAATATTTTTATTCTTCGCTTATCAATTACTTGGAATTATTGGGTATTTAAGTGTAGTGTATTTGATTGTTAAACATTTTATGAATTTATCTAACTTGTCCTTTGTTAGAGCGGCATTGGATCCCAGGTACGTGTGTGATTGAACTATTAAAGTAAAAAGAGAAATTAAAAATTAAATTAAGTATTTGACCCTACTTGTACTCTGATGATTAAGAATGCGTGTTTGCTATGACCCTCCCTTTTAGTTAACCTGATTTGAATCATAATCATGGTTATGTTGAATCCTGCTTTTAGTAGTTTTAGTAGGGAACTGTTAGTTGCTCCCCACTGATTGTGGAATTATTAATGTATTTTGCAGGTTAGCAAACTAATTAATTTGATGCAAACTAATTAATTTGATGCAGAAGGGGTGTGTGTGTGAGGATTTAGGATACCCTTTCCTTGCACCTTTTATTAGGCAACTTGTTTAGAGTAGATCTTTTCCCTTATTCGTATTTTCAGCTATTTAAGATTTTAAGACTTAGTTGTTTGCTACTAGTTCTGTAATTGTCTAAATTTTCTTGTTTAATTTTGGATTAGGACAGGACTATTTTGGAACTTAAATACTTTCTTATGATTTGATTTTTCAATCATTAGCTTGCTAGTGTTTTGGTAATCATTCGCCTTGACTTTATTTTTTCCGCTAACGTTATTGCATTAAAGGCGGGTCGTTACAATAATGCCATCTACAATATGCAATGAAACATCGAAGCCTCCCAACATCACACTACAAAACCCAGATGATCACATAACTCAACAATCCAATATCAAGGAAATTGTGTAGGGGATCCTATGTTCAATACTCTTAAACGTTCAACCTCTTAAGCCTCCATTAATAAGAATAAGAAAAGAGATCATAAGCAAACTATGGAGCACTACTATCAAGTATCTACACAAGTTAGAAAACCAACATCCACCTTCATAGCGATTGTTATTACCACCTCACTACCCTACCACTTAGTAGCATCATGTCATTCATAATACAAAGTTTGTGAAGCATTTCTACTTCGTGAAGTACTGCTAGAAAGTAAGAAACAGCTGTTTAAGAAAGATTCATAGAATTTGTGAAAATCACACTAACAGTTAAATGACTGTGGGCTTGAATACCTAATCATGTATAAGCGTATAGTGATGCTGTTTATCTACTTGCATCACAACAAAAAACAAAAAATAAATAATAAATAAAAACGTACAAAAAACAACAAAAACAAGCTTTCCATACTCAAGACAAAGAAAGACTCACTACTTTAACAAAGTGGAGGAAATTTATTGCTTCTTCTCCTCTGCTTTTCTAGCCTGCATGAACAAAAACAAAATGCAACAATTTTATATGATTGAAAAGAGAAAAAAATGAAGGACAAGAACATAAAAGATAAAACAATTGAAAACATTAACAGGGAAACACAATTTCTTGAATCGAAACAACATCAAAACTTAGTGAAATTTCCCAGCATTGACCCATCAACCGCTTCATATTTTAACCTTACAGTCCAATAGCTCAAGTGATGCTCTTATTTGTCATCCTCAACTATAAAAGAGGCTTCTTCTCATTCGACTTTAAACTCGCTCACTCTCAAATCTTTTGCTTGTCAAATGGTGCCAAACTAAATTGCTTTGAAACATACACCACTAGATACATAATGGATTTATAAAGTAATCTCCACTGGAACTCAAAGATGGAAAAGGCCAGATAATGAGTATCACAATAAATATAGATAGAAACAACAATTTCAGCAAGAAAATGGATCCAATTTCCTGTTTTAAGCCAAAGAATTCTGTTAAACACACAAAAGCACCAAACTAACCATTACAATCACAAAAGTCATGTGCAAAGAGCAAGTTGCCTATTTTTCCTCTTTTTCACATATTTAATGGTTATGTACTTGTGGCTGAATCAAGATTGACAACAATATTTGGATTATCAAGTACTCGTACTTATTTGGTTGAGCTCAAAAGGTTACACTTCTTAGGCAAGAGTAGTGAGCAAGTCCCGAAGTTTCACTCACTTAGAGGGGGCTGGACAATACACTTTACCACTCTATTTTTATCGGAAGTATAACTTCCCAAGAGTTGCTTGTCTTCTGTTTTAATCACCCAAACAATACCACAAATCCTTTTCTTCTTCCCATGACTTCCTAGCTATTCTTATTTTTCTTTCTCTTTTTTTTTTTTTGGCCACCCAAATAAGCACTTAACTATATAAAAGCGTAAGGGCGTAACTCTACGCAATATAGAAAGAACAAAAACAAACAGATCACTAGAATAAAAACCAATATTACATTATATCCGAGAAAAGATATTGATGAATTTGTTAACCTATTCTTTACTCCCTCATGATTTGATGCTATTATATTGTTCTACAAGACAATAGTTTCCAGCTAAATTTGATACAAAGCATTTGTTTCCAGGACGGATAATTCAATTTGAACCAATAGAAGAAAGATCATTCTAACAATGTGTGAAAAACTACAGGAATGCCACCAAAGATATCGAGTGGGACAACAAAAGTACGCTGCTTCAGAGCTATCACTTCAAATGTACAATACAAAACATAAACATAAACCCCATTTCCAAATCTAATTCAATTCACCATACAAATAACCTTCAAATTAGCCACCAACAAAACCTCAATACATCATAATAAGTCCAAAAACACATAAATCGAATCATAAATAAAACCCAATACAAAATTCAGGCCAAAATCCACATCACTTCAAACCACAAACGACACCCACAAAGTGTTCGACGAAATGCCCCAAACAAAAACCAAAACCTCAGATCAAAACAACAAAACCCCACAAATTTAAACAAATCCACCATAAAAATAACCTCCAAATTATTCACCAATAAAACTGCAATAAACCCAAATCAATAACCAATACAAAAACACAACATCACTTCAAACACCCACAAAGCGTTCGACAAAATGCCTGAACCAAAACCAATACACCCACAAAAATCCAACAAAACCCCACATTATACCTTAATACTAGGACAAGGTTGAAGAAGTTCATCATCAGGAATAATCACAGGCCAAGTCTGCCCACCATCGCGAAACATTTGCTCTGTTTCAAGGTATCTACCTTTATCAAGAATAAGGGTTCGAATTGATTGTGCCGACGTTTTAGAAGCGTCGAAAACTTCTTCATTTCCGTTTACAAAAGTGACTTTAATTTGAGGAGGATGATCGTCTGTTCGACGCTTTACTTCGACTTGACAACTGGGGTTTGAGTCTCTAGCTTTGCCTGCACTACATTGGGCTAAGAACTCCATGCAAGCTCCTGCACGGGAGTCTAGTGCATTGAACTCTAGCTTCACTTTTGAGAGAAACTTCAACATTTGTTTTTTTTAGATTGTAGGTTTAATTTTAACTTCTAAGTTCTGAAGTCTGAGGTCTGAAGTATAGAGGGTTTTAGGATCCAAGGACGACTCCAATATTGTACTCTATGCGTTATAATTAGACGTATATAGTTTTTTACTATTTCCTTTCCAAAATACTTGCTTTATATTATTTTTAAGAGTCAAATTTAATAAAATTTGACCATTTTTTTTTCGACAAGTATATAATACGTAAAGTAATCGTATTGTAGCAAGTAAAAAATACAAACGAAATTTTATTTTTACTTTATTTTTTATTTTTTGCTATTAAATAGGCACAAGAGCAAGTAGTGAAATTGGAATTTTTTTCGTCAAGTATATAATACGTAAAGTAATCTTATTGTAGCAAGTAAAAAATACAAACGAAGTTGTTTTTTTTACTTTATTTTTTATTTTATTTTATTTTTTGCTATTAAATAGGCACAAGAGCAAGTAGTGAAATTGGAACTCAAAATCTCGTGGAATCGATAGAAGGACTCTGACCAACTGAGCTATCCTTGAAACCCTCACTCTTTGGATTAGATTTGTAGTTTTCAATCTTCATATTCGTCGTATTCAAATCAGGTCTCGTTCCCGACTCTATGAAACCTAGTGGACTAGTGGCACAGTATCCCTAAGTTTTTTATTTTTCTAAGTTTTATCCTTAGCAATTCAATTATGGGTTCAATTGACTGACTTAAGCGTGCAAGATTTGCACTTTTTTCTTTTATCTTAAAATGAAATATTTTGGGAAGAGATTGTTACAAAAATAAGGAATTTGAGCTCGGTTGTGTTGTCAATTTACACCCACTTAATATATTTTTAGATCCGCCATTGATCCCAAGGCCTCAAGTGCAACCGTGCAATACATAATAATTCCCTTGAAATGAAACTAGCAACTATAGGATGCCCTTTGTCATTACCTAAACATAAGATGTTAATTTTATACTAAACCTCAAAATACCCGCAATCATCATCCTTAACCATAACATTTTTTTTGCATCAAAAAAAAAAAAAAAAAAAAAAAAAAAAAAAAAAAAAAANGAAACATAAGATTTTGAATTCATAATATGTCGGTATGTAAAAATTACAAAATCTATTTGTCATATTAAACCACAAAATACTCGCAATCACCATCCTTAATCATAAGATTGACATGATTGACACTTTTAAATTTGAAGTCACAACAACCACTATCCCTTAGTCACTCAAAAAGAATAAGAGGTTAACATAATGGTATCGTATGTTAAAAAGAGTGGATGTTGCAGTTTTAAATTTCAACTGCGAACAAGTTTCAAATGTCTTGCTTATAGATTATGACATGAGGAATTCTCACTATCTCACAGTGAGATGCTTATTAAGCATCTCACATGTCAATAGTGTAAATAAGTGCAACTTTAAGGTTAATATACGTATATACATACAAATGATATACGTATACAACTACAATTAATATACATATACAAACACAAAAAACACCACCCCATCTTACCAACCACCACCACCACCCACCTTCACGACTACCGTCCTTTGCACCTACCTACACGGCTTCACCCCACCGCACCCAGCAACCACCACCACCTATACCCCTTTCGCACCCGGAAACCACCACCACATATACCAATTTCGATTGAACGACGGTCGTGCTCTTGGACGTGGTTGTGGGTTTGGGGTTTGAATTTCGGTCAACCGCGAAAATCATCCGATAACCCCTTCAAAAGTGTAGTCAAGTCCCAATCAATGGAAGAAGTGGACTCTCTCCGACCTGCGAGCCATGAAATAGGATCGATTGAATACGTGGAGTTCAGAAGTGGAAATCAATTAGTGGCATGAGAAGGGACAGAGGGAAGTCATTGGTGTTCGTGGGCTTGGGGTTTGAACCTCTTTCTTTCCATTGATTTCCATCTTTATCAAATCTATAAAGTCTGCGCATCTACGATGCTTGAGGCTCCGCCGGAAGAAATGGGCAAATGGCATCCAGTCTCAGATGCGTCCGAGGACCGGAAGACGCATTCTTATTGATGCGGTTATGGGTTGTGGTCAAAGGTTGTGGGTGTGGCAGGTGGTGGTGGTTTGGTGGCTATGTGTGGGAGTGTTGGTGCTAGTGGTAGTGGTAGTATTGTGGTGGTTGGTGGAAGTTTATATTTGTATGTATATATATATATAATTTGTATTTGTACAGGTATTTAAATATATGTATGTATTGATACCATTTTAATACAATGTGAAATGACCCAAAAACCATTGTGAGATGTTTAAATAGTATCTCACTGTGAGTTGTTAGTAATTCCTCGACATATGGTGTCATATCATATGGTTAGTAATCGCACTTCAGTTGTATAATGTGCAACTTCTATTGCACCCTAGGGGCCTAGGGCACCTCTTAAACAAAGTTGTACATCGATTTAATTAGTCAATAAAAACATTTTCTTTATTCTCATTGGTCCACACAATCAAATTTGGATTAAAATAAATAGTGTTATATAATATATGTATTTAGTGGATGCCCATATACCCCTGTGATTATTCTAGAATATTCTAGATACTAGGTTTATTATTCTCTAAGGAAACCCTAATTGTTTCCTATGTTTGTATATATATATATATATATA
>PYUH01000179.1:1452010-1523915 GCA_016808085.1 Suaeda aralocaspica
ATAAGATTAATATAAGTATTGTATTCAGTTTCCTCAGAGAAATAAAACTCATACTCATACTTGTGCTTTTATATATATATATATATATATATATATATATATATATAGCTATGGTTTTTCCCACTGGGTTTTCCTGTTAAGGTTTTTAATGAGGCAGCATTGCACATGCGCATTATAAAATGATGTATAATTGATTTATAATGGACCTCCAAGGGGGAGTGTTATAAAATATTGTTATTTGGTGGATGTCCATTATACCCCTTTGGTATAATCTAGAACATTCTGGATACTAGGGTTTACTATACAGGAAACCCTCAATGTTTGTATATATATATATATATATATATATATATATATATATATATATATATATAAAAGCACAAGTTTATGAGTATGAGTTTTATTTCTCTGAGAGAAACTGAATACAATACTTATATTAATCTTTCTATCTCTCTTTGTATCCCTCTCTCTCTCTCTGTTTGGGTTGGTTCATGCTGACTCTTTGACTCCCGCAAAGCTAGTCAACCCCGTGCGTTACTTGCTCAACAGTCCGTCGTGAACAAGTCAGGCTTCCCCTTGACACGCTCTTCGTGCCTGCGTAGCTCACTCCTTGAGTTGATTACCTCAATTAGCAAGACACGTCCCTTGTGTCTATTATGGTTTAATAATATGAATATGAATATGAATATGAATCTATTATCTCCTAAAACTCTCCTCTAAAACTCTCTTTCTATAACACGTTATCAGCACGACACTCTAACCAATTGAGGGGAAGAAACTAAGACGATCAAGGTTAGTATTTGCGTCAATATTAAATCCTAATCTATATACAAAGTATCAACTTTTCATATATATGTTGCATGCATGACACAATTTATTTGTTTTGGCGTTGATTACATGAAACTACAAGTAGTTCATACAATTTAATTTGAGAATTTATTGATTATGTGTGAACTGTAGTTGTTTCTCTTGATAAATTATTCTTTGGAATAACTATTGCTTACTGATTGGTTTCTAGATCTATGAGAGTTATGTATAGTAGTATAATCATCATTATATGTTTTCAGCTTGTCATTTTATGAACTAGTGTCATAAATAATATCACAAAATTTTCCTTTGTATTGGAATATGTAACTGGCCGGAGGATTCGGAGGCCTATGCGGCAATGCGTTATATGTGTAGTTATATGTAATTTATTTTATTTTTATTTTTTTATTTTGATATAGTTGAGTTTAATAATTTATTTAGTTGTGTGTATTTTGATGACAAATTAAGAGAATTCAATATTCTTCTTTGTAAGTCCCCATTCAAAAATCACACCAATAGTTTCACACTAAAAAAATCTGATTTTGGCTAATATTTCAATGATCTAATTTAATTGTTTCTATTTTGAACTTTGATTCCAAGTTTTATTTTTAATCTGTTGTTTAGTTAGATTTCAAGTACTCTGCATCTATTTTTTAGTTGTTTTATATATGGAGTAAATTTTTAAGTTTAATTTTAGTGGGTTTTCACCTAATTCGAGGATGATGATTATAAGAATGGAGATGAACAAAGATTCTGGACAATCTAATCTTATACCCCCTCCGTTCCTTGAAGATCATGCCAGATGTGTTTTTTTAACTATTCACAAGTGAAGAGATTCTTGTAAATAACTATTGATGTATAAGAAAAAATATAGTCATGTGGGGTCTTGTTTGATTTGTGTTAATAAGTACATTATTAATATTCAATTGTTACAATTTTTATACATGTGTAACTAAATATGTAAACGTTATAAAAAATGCATTGGGAAACGTATGAATAGTAACTGGTAGGATTTTCAAAGAACGGAGGGAGTAGTACTAAACATACTAGTCTTGGTTTTTATATGCTTGTGTATTTTACAAACTGATTATATAATAGGATACTATTCCAGATTTTAAGTACGTTGTACATTGGTTTTAGCAAAATATTAGTCTATGAGTTTATTGAAAGTTCTTGTGCACCTTGCATGTTACTTTCAGAGTATATAATCAAGGTTGTTGTGCACTTTGTTTTGATTTTGTTATGATTATCACACTATGTTAGATAATGTGTGGCTAAAGGGAAAGACTATTATATTTATATCTATAATTATTGTATGTGCATATATTTTCCATGTAATCGACGAGATTTAATAAGACGTATAAGAGCTATTCCATGTTTTTATTGATAACAAATAGCAGCAATAAAATAGATTTCTTGTAAGTTGAGTCAATTGGCTAATACTAATATAATAGGAACAAAAGCTAAATTTATGGCATAGTCTAAAAGTGGCTAAAACTAAATATGTAGGGGCTAATTGACTATATAGTCATCATTAATGATCAATTACAACCTATATTTGTGATTAGATGTTTAGTAGTAAATCAATGCAGTACTATCTAATAGATTCTTCATACAATATAATTATATGTTATCGCTTCTCTCTCATACTTTATTACTAGGTCATAGTAAGTTGGTAGTTGAAAATTATCAATTATAATTTGTTGATGATCGTTTTCTTTGATAACTATTTCGATGTGAAAAGATTCGGTTGATCGGTAATGACAATTCTAAGAGACAATTATGATTTTTCTTACTACAATAATTATGTAATATGATAAGTAGTGCACTATTTATACATTGCAAGTTAATGTGTAGTATTGATTTTATAGTCTCACCCTTTAAACATTGAACCGTCTTAAGTACATGCATTGTTTTGAGATAATAGCATTTTCACATAAGTATGTTATCTTATAAGTTGAATATATTTGCATACAAACTAGTTTAACACCCGTGCAATGCACAATTTATGTAGGAACATTGGTACAGATAAATGATTTTTGACATAGAAAAAGGTTGTATATATAAGCCTGAAGTTCCTTTATTAGTCTTATGAAGAATAGTCATACATAAATGATGTTCCTTAAATCTACAAAGGAGATTGAAACCCTCGAGAATAGTACAAAGATTTTACGTGACCTAGAAATCTATATTAAATGCTTCCACGACTATATGCTTAGATAATATACCATCCACAAAATGAAAATGTTCTCATGTGCACAATGTCCTGTAAAAAAACAATATTCAAAGTACTTGAATAAATGATATACTATCTTTGGGTGGATATTCTAAGTCACAGACTTTGGGTGTGTATTGATGCATAAATAACTAGATTTACTCATTTCCTAGAACTAAATGAGAAAATGTATAATCGAAAGAATAATGATCATGTTTGCATGATATTTCCTTTATTGTTTATAATTCATGCCAAGTTTTACAAGAATTGCAAACACGAATACATAATATTTATTTTATTTGCAAGGAATAATTGTATGAGTTTAAGAAATTGAGTATGACATTGTGAGAAACTCGGCTAAATAATGTATTCATTATGCCCATAATTTTTGGAAATATCATTATAAAGATTTATGTATATGGGCAATAGAAAAAGATGTGAGTTTTATGAGAATAATTTATTTTACATAATACATGACATTGCCTAAAGAATTCATGGCTTAAGAAGAATATGAGATTAAATGTTGTTGGACTAATTTCATGCCCCCATATGCAACGATTAGAGGGAAATAGTTTTTTTACTCTATGAGTTATAAAATACATTTATGGTCAGTTTGGTACATATAATGATTTATTCAATAAAGATGACAACAAGATAGTTAAATATTTAGAATAATATAATGATACCATCCTGAAGATGGATATGAATGATTTAGAATGTCATTGATTATAAATCAACCATAAGTGATTAATTAAAATTAATGTTGTGGCAGAAGGACAACACAAGTTGCTCACGAACATAGTTTAAGCCTGAAACGTGGTAGACTATTGAGTTATGAACATAATTATCATTGAATATGAAAGAAAATGATACGTTATGATGAATTTTCATTAGAATATATTTATGTTTAGTAAAACTGATATGTGCCAAGATTATATAAAATACTCTAGAAGAGTCGTATAATATGTCCAACTTAATTAACATGTATCATGATAATAATAATCAATGCTCTAGCAGAGTATGAATAATGATTGTTGCATAAAGTATTAGTCTTGCCAAGTATAGAAAGAAACACTTGCTAGTGTTCTTATATCACATCATATTAGTCATCATGGCCATGCATGGAGTAGGTATAATAAAGTGATCACTATTGTTTGAAAATTGACCAGAATTTAGGGAAAGTGATTGGATGTGATAATTCAATTAGGTCGTCCGAGTTTAATGTATAATCACCCGTAATGGAAACATGAAGTTTCGATTTGATATGAAATAATGTGCTGACGCTCTCTCATGTTAGAAATGTGAAATGTTTTGAATGGCAAGACATAATTAACGAACATTGATATTGAACTATATTTGGATTGTGATTTTTTTTAAGAAAATTTCAAGAAAAAGTAAAGGTTATTTTTAAACAACTTTGGATATAGATATGTAATGAGTGACCAGAAGTTTAGTAAAATAGCTTATATGTTGTTCCATATCATGAGACTAAAGGCTTACCAAATCATCTTGTATGTTAACACTTTGAGTAAGTTAAAACTCATTGTCAAAGTCATTGGCAATCCAAAAGATCACCATTGAGTGGAGTTACATGCGTATAAGCTAAGTCATGATTATGTTTATATAACAATCATTTTTTATTGGGGCTGTTGAATGTCAGCACACAAGAATAAACCGACAACTGCACAATAATTGTCTCCCCATTGTCATTAATCTCTAGAAGAGAACAGTTTATGGTGAATTTATAAACAAATGTGTGATGTACATCATANATACTCATAAGTTAGAGAAGTGATGGTTTTCATTGCATTGATTAATATTCTTCTCCAAAAGAGACAAATAGTTTATTGAATATATCTCTTCTAAGCGATGAAATTTGTTAATAAATCTTCTATTAGATGAAATATTTTTGCACATGAAATTATACACTAAGTTGGTTAAGAATATGATGCCCCTATATTTGAAAATTTTACCAACTTAAGGGGAGAAGAATTGGGATAAGTAGGCAAAATTACTAAATTATAAAGTGATGGTCCCTATAATGACTATTTGAGATATTATTGCTAACTTTTGTCTATATATTTTAAAGATATGTTGCACATCTATAGTTTGATTTGTATTCAGTTATGTCTCATGTTACATAGCATTGAAGATACATTTTGGCCATATTATACATTGAGATAAATCTTGCCAATAATACTTGAACACTACACCTGAAGTGTAGGTTGTTTGCTCGGTTCCAAAATAAATAAGTAATACAGTATATGGCAAGAGAGTGCAATTGACACTATTGAAAGTGTAACGGTATATTAATGCCATAACGTATGCCCCGGAAATGGTATAAATATCTGAATTATAACAGATGGCCTATGATATAAGAACTTAGATGTTATAATCGACTAATGGTACCAATAGAAAATGTATTCAGATATCATTTAAAAATAGCATGCAAATTATATCTTGAAAAATGTGATACAGGTATATGATGGAACCGACGGATTATATGCATATGCAAAAGTAGTGGATTTGAGAATAGGGAACTGAAATAAAAGTCCACTTTTATGTCGACATATTGACAATGATCAGAGATAATCATGGACTTGAAGTCCAACTAAAGATGCATAATGATGATCATTAAGGACTAGAAGTCCAACAATGGATTTTTGAAATCCACACTGTACAGTGTTTTGCATTTTTTTTGAGTCTTACATTTATGTGCATGTGTGAGGCGTAGATAAGCGCATTATTCATTGCGTGTATCAAATAGTGATTAGATGCATCACTCATTATATACATAGTATATGTTTTATGCTCAAAATCTTATTTGTATAAATTTCACATCTCATCATATTACATGTATTAATTTTATACAATAATTGTGATATACGTAAAATTTTGTCCATTATATAGTAAGTTGTGTTTACAATAGTATGAGTATCTACATGAAAAAATTTTATACTCCAATGAGAATATATTTGTGATGAAATTATACATATGAAGACGTTTTAATAGCATGTCGTGAATTATGCATAAAAGGTTTCAGAAGAACTTGTACAAGACATATTCAAATATCTAGTGCTTCAAATTCTATACGAATTGAAGTGTTTTGAACACCTCAATGGTAACATTATTATCAAACTCCTGAAGAGTTTAAGACTAAATTATCAACACTCAACCTAAAGTTTGAGTATGTGAGTGCCAATCAAAATCTTATGTTCATTTGAGAACTTTGATATTATAAGGATAATCCTTTATGGTCCAGAAGAACCATAAACAAATAATTATTACTTAAATGTAATTACTGGTTTACATAAGATTAGACAATGATGTTGATTATATCACTAAATTATTATCAATATGTAATTATTAATAGCTATTTTATATAACTTCTAGAAGAAGGCATAAGTTTAATATTTGTGGCAATTTAACAAAGATGAAGTAATGATAAACACAACATTTGTATTATTTTTAAGCGTATGGAGAAACGAATATATCTCATGTTGAAGATTGAAGTTCATTCAGGAAGGATCAACTACCAATGAGTTGAATGTATTCTACTTCAACTGTGAAACTACTACCAAAGACGTTGGATTCATTATTCTGAAAGATCTCAAGTTATGTATTTATTAGGGGGAGAAAATACGCATTGCACTCTTTTTCCCTTAACCATGGTTTTGTCCCATATTGGGTTTTCCAAGTAAGGTTTTTAATGAGGCTACATCTTAAAGCGTATTATAAAAGTGATGTACTCTTTTTCCTTCACTAGGTTTTTGTTCCCACGGGGTTTTTCTTAGTAAGGTTTTAACGAGGCATATTATTCGATAATGGTCATCCAAAGGGGAGTATTACATAATATATGTATTTAGTAAATGCCCATATACCCCTGTGATTTCTAGAATATTCTAGATATTAGGTTTATTATTCTCTAAGAAAACCCTATTATTCTCTAAGGAAACCCTAATTGTTTCTTATGTTTGTATATATATATATGTACTCTATTATGGTTTAATAAATGAATATGAATCTATTATCTCCTAACACTCTCCTCTAAAACTCTCTTTCTATAACAAATAGCGATTTTTCACTTTCACGATTTTGCAGCATTGTTCCAACTAATTATTTGTGTTACAAAGAATCTTACTCCATTAAGGCACTAAATATAACAAACTTCTGGAATAAAAAACTTCCAAATTATGTTTCTTTAAACGGTATCAAATCTTTTTACCCAAAAAGAACAATATGAAAGGAGCGAAGATATTCAGTCAGATGTCCAATTTCATTACTGAAGTCACAGTTAGACAAGCCAAATGTGTAGTCAATGCGAACCCAAATAGGTTCGCATGTACTATTATTTCAACCAATTCAAGATCTGAAAGGGGTGAAAGAAATAAATTAGCAACAAACAAAGTAAAACCTTCGGAGAAAAATAAGCCGAAGCAGTATACAAGGGGCTAAATGAGGCTGAAAAACTCTCCACCTGGATTAAACATTCTATTTAACACAACAACAAATCTACCCACAGAGACTAGTAGATCACCCACTGCATCATTGAGCTCTTTGAAAAAACTGGGCTTCCATACATCAATCGCACCCAAAAATTACGATTTGGAGGCGAAGCAAGCAAGGATTTGGACCCAAAATTTAGAGGACCCATAGTTAAGTGTGATTTGGGACCACATTACTGCCCCTGGAACCAAAATGAAGTTATCCTCAAACTAACTGTATGATTGTGATCCTCTAATCTCTCTATCCATCTTCATTCTCTTTGCACTCTGCATTTCAGAGATGCTACTTGTCCGTTGCTGGGACGACAAATCATGCTGATAGATACAATTATCTCCATGCCGGCAACCCTTTGAAGTATTAAAATACATACAAGGCTTCATACTTTTATGTTTTGCATCCTTTGGCTTTGAGTTATCTACAACATCTTGATCTATACCTGTATGATGGATGGGATGGGTTGAAAATGGAGGATGAGGCTGAGGCTGAGGCTGTAGCTCGGCTTGCCTTTCTCCACCATGTTGCTGAATCAGGCTTTTGTAGTAGTTAAGGTCCTTCACATGAGAAGCAGAACCAGACTGTACAGGTGGCACTTGAGAAATGGCTCCATGCAGCGATGCTAATGATTGCTGATGGGTCAAAGGTCCTGTGCCATTTGTATATTGATACAATAGCCCATTTGACATCATTGCAGATGAGGAAGACCCTGTATCCCCATGGTTATACTGACGAGCTGGAGAATATGGTGAGTCAACCTTGTACATGGGTGTTCCAAGCGATAGAGGCTTCAGGCTAGTCTTTGGGGGCTCCACTGCTTTTGGCAACATCAATTGGGATCCAATGCCTGGTCCTTGGTTTCTAACTAACTGCTGTACAATTGTAGGGTTACTGAGTATTTTTACAAGCAGGTTATGGTCGATTTGCTCATTGCTCTTCGCAACAGCAGTAAGAGCAGCTTTAATTGCGTCTTCTTGACCATTATTTAATAATCCAGCAGCTAATGACCCACTGTTGAAATTAGCAAAAACACTAGGAAATGATGAATATTTTCCTTGAGCCAACAAGGGGTTTGCGCCAGCAGTGCTAGTAGTCACATCAGTAGGTGCAGCAACATCAGCTGACGGATCTCCTGATAAGTCTTCTTCTTCAATTGGAGTGATGGGGACTACAGGCAAAGTTTTGTCATCTTGAATAGCACACTCTACATCTGAAGAAACAGCAGGACTGCAAAGAAAGAAGAATGATATGCATGAGTTGGCAATACATGACAGCCAAGAACAAGAACTTAAAGATCTGTTTTAGGTACAGGATCTAACTTTGGAGGAATCCCAGATGGCCGGAGATAAAATGATTCAAACTCTCTCAGCTCTCTCTGATCCTGGATTGCCACCTCTTTACTTTCCTGCCCGCTAACTACTTGCCACTCAGCATTCAAAGTAAACTGCAAAATTCATATACAAGTTAGCATTCAGATTTACAATTTCTTAATTAGCTTGTCCTACTGCAAAACAATAAAACCCAAAAAAATTAAAAAATAAAACTAAATGGCAATATTATAAGAGAGCACCTTTAAAAACATTTGTTTGCGAGTTGGCACCTTTTGCAATTTTTCTTGTGAGTTGGCACCTTAAATAATTTTATTTTGTGAATTGGTAAGTAATTTTCAAGCATTGACTTGCCGGAATTTCTGTTGACTACCTGTTTGCACTCTTCATCTCCTACCCTTCCCTTTTTTCTCACCCCAAAACTCAAACCCACTACCATCTCCACCCAAAAACCCAAACCCATGACCATGACCATGACCATGACCATGACCCATTCAAAACCACCACCATAACCCCCACCCAAAAACGACCAACATCCAACCAAACGATGACCAACCACCTCAAACCCAATTTCACAACACCACCAACCCCAAAAATCAAACTAACCACAACCATTTCATCTTCCTCGCCCTCAATTTCAATGGCTTCAACAACTCCAAAAATCAAATACACAAACATACATTTCTCTACCTCCTTAATTGCAACTCATTTCCCACGAGAAAGAGCTGCGAGTGGTGGTGGTGGTGTGCAAAGGGTGTGTGAAAGGGATAAAGGTGGTAGGTGGTAGGTGGTGGTGGTTGTATGCGGAATGGGCGTAGGTGGTATGGTTGTGTTCAAAAGTGGGTGGTGACGGAAGTGTAGTGGTGGTTGGTATATATGATTGGGAGGGAGTGGTTTTAGTATAAGTGTATGTGTTTCAATGGTATTGGTACGTGTATATTGTCCTTCAATGAGTATATATGAGAGAGTGCAAATATCACAAATACACTACACAAAACTCAACATAAATGGAGTCAACCACAAATTTCGGCGGTCAACGCCTAAAAACGGCCTAAGGTACTTACTCGCAAAAAATATTTTGTTTAAGGTGCCAATTCACAACAAAAATTATAAAAGGTGCCAACTTGCAAACAAATGTTTTTAAAAAGTGCCTACTGACAATTTTGCCTAAATAAATAAATAAAACCCATAAATACATCACAGTTAAAGAACAGCAGAAAGAAAAGAGACAGTATGATCACAGTACCATGGTGAATAAATGCAGAAAATTCACTAGCTACATCACAATACAGCCGCAAGCAAATTTGTGAAAGCCGTCTAACAATAACAGCCACTTACTTTTGGAGGAGCCTGCCATTTAACAACAGGAATCTGTGCTATCCTGTTTTTCAATTGATTTGCAGGATTGAAACCTTCAAATCCAGGTGGAAGATTGTCATCTGCTACTAATCCATTTACATGAATGCCTGATACATTTTTCTTTATTTGAAGGTGATCTTGAGCACCTGCTCCAACTTGTGAGGGAGTATCTTCTGAAAGAAACAGCCTAACCTGTTCAAGGCATCAAAGCTTTGTAATTTAATACTTGTAACCCCTTACAAAATCCAATGGTATGATATAATGACATATGAACTGATAAGGCAGGCATCTACCAGTTTACAAAATAACATCATACTATACTCAATCTGTTGCAAAACCGAGAGTGATTTAGCGTAAAAACTATCCAAAACTTTAATATTTACAAATCTTATCATGTAGAACAACATGAACAAGCACACCAAAGTAATTTTGGTTTTTTCAGCAAGTTTACAAAACTCAATTACAAGTTAGCAAAATTCAAATACAAGTCTGCAATCACTTTTACAATATCTTAATTAGCTTGTCTTACACCCAAAACAACACAACCAATATAAATAAATCAAAAACCATTGAAACAAAATGCCACCACAGTTAAAGGTCGGCAAGTGAAAGAAAAGAGCGAGAAATGTCACAGTACCACAATAAATGCATGCAAATAATTCACTAGCTACCAATCAATTATTTAGTTGTGCATAAAAGTAGGTAGAGTACATAGTGCTGTTTTCACACAAGTCCTAGTCTACTATAGTACTCAGAGCTAGTTCAACCATCATATGTGCTGAAATAAACTAAAATGATATAAAAGCATGCAATCTGAAAACCAAAATGACCGCAACTTTGGATAGAACAGGTAAGATTTCGTCACAACACATTACTGACAAAGTTTACATACTAAAGGAAATGAAAGAGAAAAATCTTTTATTTGAAATACCAAGTCAAGACAGTAATTGGAAAAAACAAAAAAAAAAAAAAAAAAACATATCACAGCAATGATTAGCAAAAGCTTCCAAAATTATGGAGAACTGCAAAAACATTTCATATAGAATACTTCGGCATTGTAGCTGATGAGTCTTCTTTTCAACTGTCTACTCAATAAATAGTAAGATATAGTATATGATATGAATTGGGTGCCATTATTACTTTTGGGTACAATTCATTGACCCTATTCACACTTACTACACATACAAGCTTAGATTTTCCTAATTCAGAATTTGGATCTACAACTTTAGCGGTTTCAAATATTGTCAGCACTATTTTCCTCCGAATATTCAACATGATGGATATCTTTGTCTGTATCTATATTCCCCACAACCTGACATAATATATATATCCATATTCTCCAAGATTTGACATAAGAGATAATGAATTATGCACATAATACATTTACCCAGATCCTCAAAAACCTCCCTTAAGACACCACATTCTACTCTGCACATACAGCGAACCCAACATCATATCATGATCCACTGGAAAATTGTCTTGAGAACCATGGGCAGCACGCCATCATTTTCATAAGCAACTCAAGCTATGATGACTATCAGTGGAACAAAATAGCACTTTGTAAATTGTTAGGGCCGCCGCCTCACGCTCATACACATACTAGTACAATATTGTCCGCTTTGGGCTTAGCCCGCACGGCTTTGTTTTTGGGCTCCTTCCCAAAAGGCCTTGTACTAGTATATATTGAGCACCACTATATAAATAGCTCATCTACTCTTTCCATGTGGGACTTGGGATGCACTTATTTTACCAACAAACCCTTCCCCCAGACCAACGACCACATATGCATAGCCTTCTCTCAAACCAAACTCAATCTAATATTTTCCCCTTCCATTAGCGTTGTTACAGGCAACAACCTCCAATCTCAGGGTCGCCTCCGGGCAAGACACATGAACACACAAAGGAGGACTTTCAATACAAGGGCACACCACATCTCCAACTTCGAGGACAAACAAGAAGGACAACCCCACATACCACCACGACGGCCACGGACTACCTACCCCAAACCAAACCGTCCGGCTCTGATACCACTTGTTAGGGTCACCGCCTCATGCTCATACACATACTAGCACAATATTGTCCCCTTTGGGCTTAGCCCGCACGGCTTTGTTTTTGGGCTCCTTCCCAAAAGGCATTGTACTAGTATATAGTGAGCACCACTATATAAATAGCTCATCTTCTTGCCATTCTTTCCATGTGGGACTTAGGATGCACTTATTTTCCCAACATAAATTTATTCAACTAAGGGTATATCGAATCATAATTCCATATAAATAACTGAGAATCTAATATTAGACATTCGAAAAACACAAAAGCCTAGCATAAGGCAACTAGGCTATCCAAGTCCTTACCAATCCTTCAGATAATTGGGATTTTCTACATGGTACCATCCAAGAATAGGCTTTTCCACATGGTACTATTGTTTTAATTCTAATCCACATAGTATAATTATTTTAAGAAAAACTAATGGTAGCATGTGGAATAAAATTAAAAAAACTTAATGGTACCATGTGGAATAATAGCACAAGGAAAAAAGAATTTATGCTGCATAAAAAAGATGTCAAGCACAAACTATCCTTTGAATCAAAAGGATTATGAATTTTCAAAGAGCATGGTATGGCAAATGTATCTGGTAGACTGACAAGGCAGGTTGCCACATAAGAATAGGAAAAAAAAATAGAACATTCTTTGGCAGATCCTTTTAAGAAAGCGGGCAGTCAGCAGTCTCAGCACATCAATGCTTAATAGGACTGGGAAAAATAGAGTATTTCACAAAAGCAATCAATACAACAACGCAACAGAAAGACAATTTTCAAACTCTACATTGATATTACAATACACCTATATTATTCTTACAATAACCTAGATGGAAAGAGTTAAAAGGATATGAAGATTCTGGGTTTAGAAGGGCATTTAACACAAAATAAAGGGAATGACAGAATCTTAGTTTTAAAAGGCGAGAGGCGCACCTAGGCGCAAAAGTGTGTGCGCCTTGCGCCTTATGTGCCTCTCGTAGGCCCAGGCACAACTGACAAAAAGAAATTCAAAATATCAAAAAAATACCAGGAAACACAAGGAGCATGCACCTCTATGCCTGCCTTTTAAAACTAAGGACCGAAAACCATTTTCATGGATAATAGTTAGAAAGAATATATTGCAGCCAACCCTATCCAACAAGATAAAAACTTGGATTATAGATGTTCTCTAGAGAAGATAAACTAATGCTCAAAAAGTTTCATGAACTGTTCCCAAAGACCCATAGCATAAACAATGTGTAAAATTTAGCAAAACCTGAAAATTGGAATGAATGGGGAAAACCAAGAAGCAGAATAACCACTGATGCTATTCATAATATAGAACTTAGATCATAACAGCCTCGTATTTGCTCTTCCCAAAGGTGCATTTACTCGCTCTCACCAAAACATCATGTATTGATCCTTTTTTTGCAGTCTTTTTCCGTTATTTACTCTAACCTTACACCCAAGCTAACATCTAAACGAGGATGAAACAAAAGGAAGCAAGCAATAAGATTCAAAAAGATAAAGAATCGTCAAGCTTGCTTCATCTTTTGTTCCAAAAGCAGCAGAATTAAAATTCTAAAACATGAAATGAAATGCAAAGTGCATATTGCATAGTTTCCTTTACATCATGAATTCCTGATGATTAGATGCTTCATCTAATGATTAATAAGCATCTACACTTCTTATCTCAAGTCTAAAACCATTGTAAAACTCAAAAACACATTACATCAAAATATAGCAAATTAGCAACCATAGCAGCAACTATATCCTATTAGATTCCATTATGCTTAAATGCTAGCAAATGAGGATGCAGGCACTATAAGTAAGTTATAATAAGATTGCATCCAAGTGTGAAGTTTTTAAACTCTATGCTCGTACAATATAAGTTAGATTTTTCTAAAGATGTGGACCTCCAAGGCTCCAACACCACTCACGAGAACTTTGAAACTTCTGAAGTCTTCAAACTCTATGCTAGTACATTCTAAATTAGATAATGTTTAAAAACATTGACCTCAAACACCTCGCATCAGCAGCTCAAAATTTAGACTAAACAATATTGAAAACAGCTCATATCCTCACAACAAAGGTAATGACAATTTAGGGTGCATCCTCTATTCCTCTTGCACCTATTGAACGTGAACATCGCAAAATTTGAGCTTATCTTGAATTCAATAGACCTAACCAAAGCTAACTGGAATAAATTGAACTTATTAGATGTGATTGGAGACCTGATTTAATAAACAATTGGACTTTCTTAGACCTAAGTGAACACGAACAAAACTTATTCAACTTAATAGAAATGATTAGACCTTATTTTAACTTATCAAAACTGAAAATTGCTTGATCAAAGTGAAGCGAACACACACTTTGAGGAGCGTAGACGCTTAAAAATTCTAACAAAGTGCAACATAGTAACACAATTACACAAGTCCAAATACCCATACACTCGATCATGCCATCCAACATACTATCATTATCACCAAGAATTTTGACATTTTCACCCTAAAACCGCCAAAAATGGTAGCTACAAAATTGAAACAAGATGAAACTAGTGCAACATGCCAGCCCAACAAAGCAGATCTAAACAACTTATTACCATGGGTATGGATAACTACCAGTTACTTCAAGCCCAAAAGATAAATCAACTACACCATATACACAGAACTTATACAGCTACTAACCAACGACCTCAACAATTTACCAGTATGACCACCACTGAATTTTGAAAACCAAGCTAACTGTATCATCCTAACATATATTCTGGGGCAAAAGTGAATAAATTTTGAATACAACTCATCTGTCCAATACATCAGATATGATCATAACAAATAACATGAAAAACATAACCATAGTTGCATTTATTGTATCAATTCATCTAACCATATAATCAGACTTATAAACAATGAATGCAACACCCAACAACGACAAAGCCTTGGTCTCAAAATAATCCGGGGTTGGCTAGAAAGGAATCAACAAAATGAATCATAATCTGCACAAATGATTACACATGCAATTGAATTTTTCCAGCAACATAATCCAGCATCCTATACACATAATCTTATTTCATGCTGTGGTATAATCAATATTGAACTTCAATTAACAAACTCAAACTCATAATTCATTCTCTTAAAACACAAGTTTTTCTTAGCACATGAACTTATTTCTTTCTGAGTCATAAAAATTTTGCAATCTTAAAGGTTTGCTTATTAACAATCCCTTCTTATTAAATTCATGACTTTGTCACTTTTTTTTTAACACACAATTATTTTCAAAGATTCATTCTTTCAATTTTCACATTGAATTTATTGAAATTTCTTCATTTTATTCATTTCCAAGTCCTCATCTTTGTTCATTTTGCTACCTTTTTTAGGGGTTTTTGTTTAATCCAATTTTTTGGATGTTTGATTCAATTTTTGGGTATTTAATTCACAAATTTTGACGGAAAATATGGAAAATTGGAAACCTTAAAAATTTCATTTTTTCCGCGAAAAAAATACCTGACAAAGATTTCCATCAGAAGCCCATGAAACCCTTTTTGATTTCTGCGATCCTTGCATAATAATAATTGATTCAAATATAAACAAAAAATAATAATTTAAAAAAAAACCCCAAATTTATATCAATTTTTTTAAAAATTGGGGCATTAAATCAGATCGATTTTCGATTCAGATTAGCTGCAACCCTAGCATAATCAAGTCTTAATCGAAAAATCCCCCAAAAAAAACCGTAATTTTTAAATCGTAAGAAAATGATGATAAGAAGAAAAATTAAAATTGAGAAGAAGAAAAAAAAGGATAAAAGAAAATTGGAGGAACCCTAGATCCTCTGGAGCCTGTTTAGCAGGTTATTACACTTCATCTGTCGATTGCTCTCTTATTTTGTGTGTCTTAACTATTGTGTACGTGAACTACTTTCCCTTTGCCATTCTATTATTTTCGGAATATGGAAAATTTTATCGGAATAATTTTATTTTTAATTGTTTCGCTCACTTTTATTTTACATTTTGATTTATCTTGTTATAAATTTTTAATCCCGTTATTAATATTGATTAAGTAAAAGAAATTCTAAGTGATTGATGATTAGGTAAAAAAAAATGGGCTCTTCAAAGAAATTATGTGTTTTTAATTTGTTAAAAATAATGGTTTTTTAATTTTTATCTCTTCTCGAAAATATATGCGCCGTGTTAACTTATATTCCATGACGAAAGAGATAGAGTATAAAAATTTTGATTGGAGAAGATTTTTGTGAGAATAGTATGTATAGAAAATTAGGAAGGGTAAAATATGTGAGAATAATGTGTATAGCAACCTAAAAAATGTGACAATAATATGCATAGTAACCTAATTTTTGTATATTAAAGATTGTTATAATTGCAACTTCACCACAATATCTTTAACTATGTATAATTATAAATTCTAAAAAAAATTATCATTAAGAAGTATACATTACAAAAAAAAAAAAAAAAAAAAAAAAAAAAAAAAAAAAATTTTTTTTAAAAAAAAAAAAATAAAAAAAAAAAAAAAAAAAAAAAAAAAAATCAAATAAGATTTTATTTAGGTACGTCTTTCAAACAATCTAGCAACTATAAGGAATATTATATTTAGTCAAAATATGGCAACTAAAAAGTTATAGAGCTAAAAACTATAGAGCAAAAATCTTAGTATTTTATTTTACAAAAAAAATATATGATTGGATGAACATAAACTTTTTTTTGGGTGTATTAGGAAGCCACTTGGGCGGGGATGAGAATCGATTTTAAGACTTACGGAAACAAGAAAAGATGTTATAACCAACTGAGCTATCCCTCAGTCCCTCACTATTTGAATGAACATAAACTATGGAAATTTGTACAAAATATTATAATTGATATGCTATTCATTATAATAAATATATGCACAAAATAAAATTAGTTGAACTAAAAAAATTTGTCCAAGCCCATACGTGGCATTGGTTTTGATGAGGCTATCGCACACCTATTAAAAAGAAACCAAACAACTCTAACTAATGTAGCTAGGGAAGTAGGGATCGAATCCTCAGGGAAGCAATTAAACTATATTAGTTCAAAAAAACTTAAATCGTGTAAAGGGCCTTGGTTGAGAAATGTTAATTTAACTAATTGACTACCAATTAACTACTAATTAACTACGGGAAATGAAGATGATTAAAACCAATACTTTAAACCTAGGGTCGTTCGGGTCACCAAGAACAACTAATAGATTCACTAACAAGGAATGTTCAAACTCACAATTATCGTCAAATTAGGGCTCACTAATTCTCTCGAACGTAGACTCCCTCGAAACTCATCTAGCGGCTCTCACTCATTCTTAGACTAATTCCGCCTATTATTCAGTGGTTTTATTGTGATATTTTACCTCTCTGCATCAAATTCGACAATTACCAAAATTACAACTAAATCTACGCACAATTCAATTGTAAACAAACAAGCTAATAATAGGAATTTGACTACTAATTGCAAAACCATAACAATTTGAGTTAATTAGTCCATTAATTATACAAGGTTTCCCTAACCCTAGAAAATTAATTACTCACTCATGAACATGAAAATCAAAGCAATCATAATCATAGAATTCATAATTAAATTCATGAAGTAATGAACAATTAAAGTAATTAACATCAACAAATAAACTAAATTAATTAAACTAATGAAACTAAAGAGCATAAATTAAACTAAGCAAAAAGAATTAAAGTAAAAGGAATTACCAAATTGAAGAACTTTCAATTGAATTGAAATAATGTTGAGAACAAACCCTAATTCCTAATCTAATTTTTGAGAGAGAAAGAGTGCTTAATTAAGCCCTAAGAGAGTAATTCTAAATTATGAAAAGCATAAAGTGTTTTAGCCTCGGAAGTCGTGCCCTTAATACCCCAAAAATTCGGTTTACAAAGTCAAAGCACGAAGAAAATAAAAGAAATAAAATTTCCGGAAAAATGTTGATGCGGACGCATGGCAATTTTGTGCGCCCGCATCAACCCTCCAGAAGCCCAATGAAGACAACTTTCCAGTAAAATGCGGGCGTATAGGAGTTTTATGCGGGCGCATGAAGGTTCCAGAATTTGCTTTTTGCTTTCTTTTCTTCTTATTTCTTCATAGTTTCTTCATGGCTTGTTTCCATAACTCTTTGACACCCATTCCCATGCACATGTCATTCTCGTTCCGTTCAAGCTTCCCAGCTTCCTTCCAAACCTCGGTTTTCGTGCTCCTGAAAATACAAAACACACCAAAACCGAGCATAACAACTGCAAATGATAAAATCAAACCAAAAAGCTCTAAAATAGCCGGAAATCAATCAAACTTGGCGAAACACTTCAAATTAGCCAAAAAACACAAAATGAGCTAAAATCAAGCCAAAACACAACTCTTAGGCATAAAATTGACCTGAAACAAGGGGGAAAAACACCATAAAAACCACACATATCAAATTCCCCCAAGCCGAGCCTTTGCTCGTGCCGAGCAAAAACAATGACATGACTTTCACCCCATAAAATCATATGCATCACAACTCAAGGATTCATCCGAGTTTACCAAGATCAAAGCAAGTCAAATGCTACACATTCCTAAACACAAGTCAAACAAAGCTAACCAAGCAAGTTTAATGGATCGATGACTAGAATAGCTCACGGGTTGTCACTCCACACAATTGAGCATCTAACGATGTAGCTTACCCTCACCACCCAACCATGAGAAGATGGAATGCAAATGCAATAAAGTGTTTAAATGCAACTTTTGAAGAACCCAGATCCACATCTCATACCTCATGCAAGTGGTTAAAGGTATACACTCAATCCTAAAGTCGACTCAAAATGCAATTAATACTCTACGACCTTGCCAAAGGACTCTTCCACAATCAACCAAAGCATGCACATGAAGATCAAAGAGGACTTTATAAGCTTGTAATGTAGGGCTAGGGTGAAGGGTAGGATAAATTGGGATAATTTGGCAGAAAATGTGGGGTATACGCATATAAAACATCGAAGACTCACCAACACATCATACAATAATATCAATGTTTCCCATCACCCAATTCCAACCATATCAAATCAAACTTTTATTTTTTTATTCACTTCACACCTTATTTTCATTCAAAGCACAAATATAAACCAAATCCAAGCTTTTCATTCATTCGATTTCAACTTATTTTTCAAAAAAAAATTTCTTTTTTTTTCACTCCTTTTTATTCAATTTCATTGCCCTTTTTTTTTCATTTTTATTTCACTTTAGTTTCACGGCTCTTAATAGTTAGCCATTAAGACAACCATCACACATACACAACCGGACTCCAAATCACATTTACAAATCAACACCATGTGTTTTAAAACACAATTCCAGTCATTGGTACGCAGAGCCTTAATGTGAAACTTATAGAACCTCCGGTACATCAAAAATTCACAATTTCACGAAATCCTCCAAATACACCATCACAACTTTCAACAACCACAACAAACCACAATATGACTCCCCCAAGCCAAGCTTGGGCATACAACATGTCACCAAACACCAAGGCTGAATAGGGTTGTAATGCGGTTAAATTTTGTGAGGGATATAGGCTTAAGAAACATAGGATCAAGGGGAAAGAGTGTTTGACATGGAAATCCTAATAATGTATCTGAAAGCTCTAAAAACAAATGAATGCCTCTAATCATGTGCAACATGCAACAAAACCTCAATCAAAAGCTACTCAAGTCCAATGGCAAACTCAAGATCATAAATGCACCAGGAACTAAGCACACACGAAAAGAATACAATTTAATGTAGCCTATAAGATCAAAAGTGGCTCAAATCCTCCCGTTAACACAGTTCAAGTCCAAGACCCAAGCAAGGTTAGTTAGAGTTGACAAATACAAGGAATGCTAGCAATTTAAGACAAAGTCATGCCCGACAAATCACATAAGTAAACTCATCCGAATACAGGAATCATGAAGTTTTCGAAAATTTAAGCACATGGGTACATGAAAAGTCAAATCTCATAAACAACACAAGTCGGGACGAGTGGTTAGCCATTCACAATATGAACTCTCTCTTTAAACTACACTAAACTAGGAAAGCAGTACATGTTTTTTGGTCACATGTAAACTCCTGCCCCTAATGGACGGTACAAACCATGCAATAGTCCTACGAAAGCAGTAAAACTACACTAGAAAGCAATAAAAACTATACTAAGAAAGAAAATAAAACATACCTCCCCCAAGCCGGACTCAACAATGTCCTCAATGCTGAAGGGAGTAAAGTAAGAGGTAAAAGAGACGGTGGAGGGGATTAGGGAGTCATGAGGGTGTAAAATGATGTATATGGGTAAGAGGAAGAAGTTGTGCAAGGATAAGAAAGAGGCATGGATGATAAATGCTATTGTGTGTAGCATACACGGATTGAGATTTGACCACCTCGCACTGTTTCGATCATATCTCACAAAGTATAATCTGGATTAATCTTATTACTACTGCATTGAAAAGTAGACTCATAGAGCTTTCCAACGGTAGGTCGTACTTCTCGTGGAACATCCTAGAGAAAACGTTATGACCGTTTCAAAATGACGTTCTTGCGCAGATGCGGGTGGGAAAAAAAATTTGGACTTCTGGAGGTCTGATGCGAGCGCATAAACTTCCCATGCTTTCCAACGATCGTTCTATCATAGGACTTTTCAATGCACTATCAAGGTTGAAGGTAACCTTGTCATCACCAACAGAAAGAGCTGTCAAATTTCCATTCTTTACATCAATAACAGCTCCCGCAGTATTTAAGAATGGTCTACCTAGAATAATAGGGATGTGTGCATCCTCCTCCATATCCAACACTACAAAATCAACAGGAATAAAGAATTTCCCCACTCTCACCGGGACATCCTCTAAAATACCTTTAGGGTAATTCACTGTCCTATCTGCTATCTGCAAAGTAATGCTAGTGACCTTCAAAGCACCCATATCAAGATTTTTGCAAATAGACAAAGGCATGACACTAACACTAGCCCCTAAATCACATAAAGCTTTGTCTATAAACAGGGGGCCAATGTTACAAGGAATAGAAAAACTTCTCAGGTCCTTCAGCTTAGGTGGGGACTTGTTCTGCAATATGGCACTGCACTCCTCCGTAACTACTACGATCTCCACCGCATTCAACTCGCGTTTCCTGCTCAAAATGTCTTTCAAAAACTTAGTGTAAGTAGAAATTTAAGTTATCAAATCAGTAAAAGGAACAGTAAACTGTAAATTCTTCACGATAGCTAAAAATTTTCTGAAATGATTATCATTCTTACTCCTGGTCACCCTGTTCGAAAAAGGCAACCTAACCTGTGACCTCGGGATCGTATCAATCGATGTGTCATCTACCTTCTCCGTAGGTGCTTCAGCCTCCTTATCTGGAATTGTCTCCAGATCTTTAATCACCACATCACTGGTCTTCTTAGCTTCACCTGCAACATCAGAATTAACATCATTAGTAGGCATTTTCGGACCCTCATAAGCAGTTCCACTCCTCAAAGTAATGGCATTGACATGGTCCCTCGGGGAATTCTACGGAGCCTGTGATATTGGAGGTGTAGGTTGTGATGGAAGGTGGCTTGGTTGCCTTTGAGCAGTTGATTGTGCAATCTGAGCTATCTGAGTCTCTAGGTGCTTGTTGTGAGCTTGCATTGCCTCCATATTTTTCTGCATCTGCAACATCATATTATTCAGCTCTGAAAGTTCACCACTAGGTTGAGCCGGCAATGGTGGTGCTGATAATGTTGGCCTGCTGAAACCTGGTGGGTGTGGTGGTACATATCGCTGCATCTGCTGGTGTGCCTGCTGAGGTAGTATAGTTTGCTAAGGCTTCTGCACGTTGCTACTGTTCTTGTAGGAAAAGTATGGATGATCCTTCCTGCCCGGATTATATGTATTGGAAAATGGATTGTTCTTGTAGGCTTGAAAGGCACACACTTGCTCCACTGAACTGGTACATGACTGGGAACTATGACCGAATGAACCACATGAATCACAGAAAGGGCCAGTGCATCCAGAAAGTGCAGCTACAGGTGATGGTGGAGGAGCTGTAGTACCAATCTTATCAAGCTTCTTACTTATGGCATTGATTTGTGCAACTAAACTCTCATACTTATCATCAACTACATGTTTTCCACCCTTCTTGGCATACCCTCTAAGGTTACCAAACTGTGAATTATGAGTAGCAATTTCATCAATCAGTCCATATGCAGCATTGACCTCCTAGTTCATGAATCGACTATTGGAAGCATAATCCAGCAAAGCTCTACTCTCATTGCCAAAACCATTGTAGAAGGATTGAACCAAAAACCATTTCTCAAGCCCATGATGAGGACACATTCTCAATAGTTCTTTGAACCGTTCCCAAGCATCATAAAGTGACTCATCTGTCTCCTGATTGAAATTAGTAATTTGGCTCCTCAATAAAACAGTTCTCTATGGAGGGTAGTACTTCCTCTGAAAAGCAAGATCCAAGTCCTCCCAACAAGTAATTGTAGCCATATTAAGATCATTCAATCAGGTTCTAGCTTTGTCCTTCAACGAAAATGGGAACATTCTCCTTCTGATGTAGTCCTTAGACACATTTTGTTGCTTGATAGTATCACAATATTGGAGGAAATTTTGCAAGTGTAAGTTCGGATCCTCCTTCAATGTTCCTGAAAATTGATTTCGTTCAAGCATATTTACAAGAGTCGGTTTCAATTCAAAATTAGCAGCATCGGTATCAGGTACTGAATAACCCCCATCCATAGACTCCTTACTAGGCAAGGAATAGTTTCTCAATGAACGGGCCGCAGGTGGCTGCGGCGGTGGTGGAGGTGGCGGTCCTCTACCTTGTCCTTCTCCTTCGGCAGCCATTTCGACCTCTAAATACCCTTCAAACAACGGGTTGAAGGTGAACTCGAAAAACTGAGAAAAATCAGAAACAGTTTCCTCCACAACTCGAGGAAGAAATATTCGGCGTCTACTACGTCTCAGCCGCTTCAGAAATACTTGCTCGGGCTTTGGGAAAATGAAAGTATCAGGCTCGTGGTCGTTTTGCATAAACCTATAAACCTGCACACAATGGGAACTCCGAACAAAGATGAGAAATTGCCTCAAAGAACCAAAAAGTTATTTGAGACTAAGAATAAATAAAGAGAAAACAGTATAAACCCGACAAACAGAATTAAAGATTTCCTCCCCAGCAACGGCGCCAAAATTTGATGAGGCTATCGCACACCTATACAAAAAAAACCAAACAACTCTAACTGATGTAGCTAGGGAAGTAGGGATCGAATCCTCAGGGAAGCAATTAAACTCTATTAGTTCTAAAAAGCTTAAACCGTGTAAAGGGCCTTGGTTGAGAAATGTTGATTTAACTAATTGACTACCAATTAACTATTATTTAACTATGGGAAATGAAGATGATTAAAACCAATAATTTAAACCTAGGGTCATTCGGGTCACCAAGAACAACTAATGGATTCACTAACAAGGAATGTTCAATCTCACAATTATCGTCAAATTAGGGCTCACTAATTCTCTCGAACATAGACTCCCTCGAAACTCATCTAGCGGCTCTCACTCATTCTTAGACTAATTCCGCCTATTATTCAGTGGTCTTATTGTGATATTTTACCTCTCTGCATCAAATTCGACAATTACCAAAATTACAACTAAATCTACGCACAATTCAATTGTAAACAAACAAGCTAATAATAGGAATTTGACTACTAATTGCAAAACCAAAACAATTTGAGTTAATTAGTCCATTAATTATTCAAGGTTTCCCTAACCCTAGAAAATTAATTACTCACTCATGAACATGAAAATCAAAGCAATCATAATCATAGAATTCATAATTAAATTCATGAAGTAATGAACAATTAAAGTAATTAACATCAACAAATAAACTAAATTAATTAAACTAATGAAACTAAAGAGCATAAATTAAACTAAGCAAAAAGAATTAAAGTAAAAGGAATTACCAAATTGAAGAACTTTCAATTGAATTGAAATAATGTTGAGAACAAACCCTAATTCCTAATCTAATTTTTGAGAGAGAAAGAGTGCTTAATTAAGCCCTAAGAGAGTAATTCTAAATTATGAAAAGCATAAAGTGTTTTAGCCTCGGAAGTCGTGCCCTTAATACCCCAAAAATTCGGTTTACAAAGTCAAAGCACGAAGAAAATAAAAGAAATAAAATTTCCGGAAAAATGTTGATGCGGACGCATGGCAATTTTGTGCGCCCGCATCAACCCTCCAGAAGCCCAATGAAGACAACTTTCCAGTAAAATGCGGGCGTATAGGAGTTTTATGCGGGCGCATGAAGGTTCCAGAATTTGCCTTTTGCTTTCTTTTCTTCTTATTTCTTCATAGTTTCTTCATGGCTTGTTTCCATAACTCTTTGACACACATTCCCATGCATATGTCATTCTCGTTCCGTTCAAGCTTCCCAGCTTCCTTCCAAAACTCGGTTTTCGTGCTCCTGAAAATACAAAACACACCAAAACCGAGCATAACAACCGCAAATGATAAAATCAAACCAAAAGCTCTAAAATCGTTGGAAATCAATCAAACTTGGCGAAACACTTCAAATTAGCCAAAGATCACAAAATGAGCTAAAATTAAGCAAAAACAAGGGGGAAAACACCATAAAAACCACACATAACAGGTTTCAAGGTTTCTTATCTTATATTATTAACTCACCAAGTAATAAATTTATGAGCATTTCATGACTTGTTGTTAGAGTTTTGTTTAAAAGTATATCACCAACATCTTTAGCCAAGTTTGCTCTTAAGTGTTGACCTAATTGAGCTTTATTTTTCTTATGAATTATGCCCTTATTTACACCCCTAATTGCATAGTTGGTTTTTACATTTGCGCACACAAAGAATTGTCACCCAGTATTATGATATTCAACCAATCATACGTAAAGTATAAAGGTAGATAGTAGGTCGTGCCATGTCGCCATGGGGGTGCCAAGGTGGAACGGAGGGTGGCTCGGGTCCTGTCGTGCCGGGTCATAAAATGACAAACAATAGCTCATGGCACAACATGACCTTCGGGCCAAGCGGGTCGTGCCTTAGGCCATCCTGGACTTTTTTATTATTTCATCATCATTATTATATTAATATATTACTGTAAATATGTTAATACGTTATTATACTTCTTCTACTTCATTATAAGTTTATTAATTTGTTATGTAATTATCATTATGTTTAATATTTTATTATTATTATTATTATTATTATTATTATTATTATTATTATTATTATTATTATTATATTATAATATTTGTCGTGCCAGATTTTCATGCCAAAGGCGGGCTCATGCCGGATTTTATTTTTATGTTCACAGCACTACCCACAGCCCACACGTCGTTCACAGAGCTGTGTCGAGCCAAAAGCTTATCGTGTCTGGTGATAAGTTGATATTTGATATGTATTTTACCCCCGATCCCGATTGATTTTTAGCTCTAATACGGCTCTTTTGAGCCATTTCTACTAACTTTTGCTATTTCGAGTGTTTGTTGTGCTTTTCAATAGAATTTACAGGAATCGATGATTTATCGTTGTCTTCCGACCCTTATGAAGCACTTAAAGAGGTTAGTGAAGAGTTGAAGTCATTTGGGAAGCTTAACCGAAGTTTAGAAGTGCTAAAACGAAGAATTAAAGAAGTAATTAAGAAAGAACGAGCAAAAACCGAGAAACGAAGCCAAGAAGGCTGCCCGCCCGGACCGAGGCTGTGCGCCCGGGTGAGGGCTGCTCGCCCGGACCCCTCCGGGCGGGTGGCTCCAAGGGGGATTTTTGCGTGTTTTTGTGCGTAATTAGCCTAAGTACTTCAGGCTTTGTACTCCTAATTTGTCATTTTACGCCTTTTACACTTTTACAAACCCTAGTTTACTCTTAAATTCTCTCTAAGTGTGGAATTCTTGTGAATCATTCAATCAATAATATTCAAGTTTTATTTCAATCTCAATTCTGGTTCTTAATTAATGTTCATTATTAGTTTTAATTTATGCTCTTAGTTTTATTAGTTTTATGTTTAGATTTAAATTCTTGATTATTGTTGGTTTGTTTAGTTTAATCATGTTTAGGGTTTTAATTTCTTCTATTGATTTAGTTTATGTTCTTTCAATTATGAGTGAGTAGTTTCTTTTATAGGACTAGGGGATCCATGAATTGATTGTTGATGTTTTGCTCATAAATATTAGTTTAACTATTAATGTACTTGAATTCCTGTTGTCAATTGTTATTGCTTTCAGTTAAATACTGGCCAGGTTTAATTGTTAGTTTGATATTGTTGAAATCAATGCCGAGAGGTAAGATTACCACAATTAGATCATAAGGACAATAGGCAAAACGAGTCTAAGTGAGCGAGAGCCATTAGAGGAGTTTTGAAGGGGACTAGATTCGAGAGAATTAGTGGACTTTAATTCAAGGAAATTGGTAATCTAATTAATTAATTGTGTGCAATTCATTTGTTAATCCGTAGTGAACCGATGTCCTAGGTTTAGTCATTAATTTATCTCCTTAATCAATTTAGTTCCAATGCTAGTTAATTTCTTGATCACAATTGTCACTCAAAGGCCCTTTACACACTCTAAACTTTTTAGATTTAATAGGTTTAATTGCTTCCCTGTGGATTCGATCCCTACTTCCCTAACTATATTAGTTAGAGTGGTTAGGTTAATTTTTGAAAGGTGTGCGATAGCCTCATAGAATTTTGGCGCTGTTGCCGGGGAGGCAATTTTTAATTCTCTTAGTCGGGTTTATACTTTTTCTTTTTATTTTTCTTAGTCTCAAATAAATATTCGGTTCTTTGGGGCAGTTTCTTATTTTTGCTCGGAGTTTCCATTTTGTGCAGGTTTATAGGTTTATGCAAAACGACCACGAGCCTGAAATTTTATTTTCCCTGAGCCCGAGCAAGTATTTCTGAAGCGGTTGAGACGTAGTAGACGCCGAATATTTCTTCCTCGATCCGTGGAGGAAACTGTTTCTGATTTGTCTCAGTTTATCGAGTTCACCTTCAACCCGTTGTTTGAAGGGTTTTTAGAGGTCGAAATGGCTGCCGAAAGAGAAGGACAAGGTAGAGGACCCCCACCTCCACCACCGCCACCTGCGGCCCGTTCATTGAGAGACTATTCCTTGCCTAGCACGGAGTCTATGGCTGGAGTTTATTCAGTACCTGATACCGATGCTGCTAATTTTGAACTGAATCCGGCTCTTGTGAATATGGTTGAACGAAATCAATTTTCAGGGACATTGAAGGAGGATCTGAATTTACATTTGCAAAATTTCCTTCAATACTGTGATACTATCAAGCAAATGAATGTTTCTAAAGACTACATTAGAAGGAGAATGTTCCCATTTTCGTTGAAGGACAAAGTTAGAACCTGGTTGAATGAACTTAATATGGCTACAATCACTTGTTGGGAGGACTTGGCTCTTGCTTTTCAGTGGAAGTACTATCCACTACAGAGAACTGCTTTATTGAAGAGTCAAATTACTAATTTCAATCAGGAAACAGATGAGTCACTTTATGATGCTTGGGAACGGTTCAAGGAGTTATTGAGAAAGTGTCCTCGTCACGGACTTGAGAAATGGTTTTTTAGTTCAATCATTCTACAATGGTTTGGGTAATGAGAGTAGAGCTTTGTTAGCTTTTGCTGCTAATGGTCGATTCATGAACCAGGAGGTCAATGCTGCATATGGACTGATTGATGAAATTGCTACACATAATTCACAGTTTGGTAACCTTAGAGGGCATTCCAAGAAAGGTGGAAAACATGTAGTTGATGATAAGTATGAGAGTTTAGCTGCACAGACCAATGCCATAAGATTGGTACTACAGCTCCTCCACCATCACCTGTAGCTGCACTTTCGGGATGCACTGACCCTTTCTGTGATTCATGTGGTTCATTCGGTCATAGTTCCTAGTCATGTACCAGTTCAGTAGAGCAAGTGTGTGCCTTTCAAGCCTACAAGAACAATCCATTTTCCAATACATATAATCCGGGCTGGAAGGATCAACCATACTTTTCCTACAAGAACAATAGCAATGTCCAGAATCCTCAGCAAGTTATGCCACCTCAGCAGGCACACCAGCAGATGCAGAGATATGTACCACCACACCCACCACTATCAGCACCACCATTGCCAGCTCAACCTAGTGGTGAAATTTCAGTGCTGAAGAATATGATGTTGCAGATGCAGAAAAATATGGAGGCAATGCAGGCTCACAGCAAGCACCTGGAGACTCAGATAGCTCAGATTGCACAATCAACTGCTCAAAGGCAACCAGGCCACCTTCCATCACAACCTACACCTCCAGTATCACAGGCATCACAGAATCCCCTGAGGGACCATGTCAATGCCATTGCTTTGAGGAGTTGAACTGCTTATGAGGGTCCAAAAATGCCTACTAATGATGTTAATTCTGATGTTGCAGGTGAAGCTAAGAAGACCAGTGATGTGGTGATTAAAGATCTGGAGACAATTCCAGATAAGGAGGCTGAAGCACCTAAGGAGAAGGTAGATGACACATCGATTGAAACGATCCCGAGGTCACAGGTTAGGTTGCCCTTTCCGAACAGGGTGACCAGGAGTAAGAATGACAATCATTTCAGTAAATTTTTAGATATTGTGAAAAATTTTCAAGTTACTGTATCTTTTACTGATTTGATAACTCAAATTCCTGCTTACACTAAATTTTTTTGAAAGATATTTTGAGCAGGAAACGCAAGTTGAATGTGGTGGAGACCGTAGCACTTACGGAGGAGTGCAGTGCTATATTGCAAAACAAGTCACCACCTAAGCTGAAAGACCCGGGAAATTTTTCTATTCCTTGTAACATTGGCCCATTATTTATTCATAAAGCTTTATGCGATTTAAGGGTCAGTATTAGTTTCATGCCTTTATCTATTTGCAAAAAAACTTGATATGGGTGCTTTGAAGGTTACTAACATTACTTTGCAGATGGCAGATAGGACAATGAAGTACCCTAAAGGTATATTAGAGGATGTCCCGGTGAGAGTCGGGAAATTCTTTATTCCTGTTGATTTTGTTGTGTTAGATATGGATGAGGATGCTCATATCCCGATTATACTTGGTAGACCATACTTACACACTGCAGGTGCTATTATTAATGTCAAAAATGGTAGTTTGACTCTTTCTGTAGGGGATGATAAAGTCACCTTTAATCTTAATGCTGCTCTTACGAGTCTTATGATGGAACAGTCATGTTATGTTATTGATGTCATTGATGAGATTGTTATTGATGATATGCCTCGATCCACTATAAAGGATCTTCTGGAGGCCGTTGTTTGTCTTGATGTTTGTGCATGTGAAGGTACAGCCGATGCCGATAATTTGGTCCAGGATCATACTGGTGAGGAATTGAATCCGGAGGAGAGCCGGAAATTTGTTGAGTTACCTCAAGAGGTTTGTTCTGCCAAAGCGGTAACCCAACCAGAGATGAAACCCCTCCCCTCTAACTTGAAATATGCTTTTCTAGATGATAAGGAGTTGTATCCGGTCATTGTTAGTGCTTCTCTTACTGATAGTCAACTTGATAAGCCTTTGTTTGTGCTTAAGTCTCATAAGAAGTCTATTGGTTATACTATTGATGATTTGACTGGTATTAGTCCTAATTTTTGTATGCATAGAATTCATTTAGAGGAAGGTCACAAACCTTGTATACAGGGTCAACCTCGTTTGAATCCTAACATGCAGGAGGTGGTGAAGAAAGAAGTTCTTAAACTTCTAGATGCAGGTATCATTTACTCGATGCCTGATTCTCAGTGGGTAAGTCCCGTACAGGTAGTCCCTAAGAAAGGGGGAACAAATTTTGTTCGTAATGATAAAAATGAATTGTTTCCTACTAGAGTTGTTACATGATGGAGAATGTGTATTGATTATAGAAAATTGAATGTTGCAACTAAAAAGGATCAATTCCCGCTCCCTTTTATTGATCAAATGTTGGAAAGGTTAGCTAAGAATAAGTATTTCTGTTATCTTGATGGATATTCGAGTTTCTTTCAGATTCCCATCCATCCTGATGATAGAGAGAAAACCACTTTTACATGTCCTTATGGTACTTTTGCATATCGTAGAATGCCTTTTGGTTTATGTAATGCACCAGCTACTTTCCAACGTTGCATGATGAGCATCTTTTCTGAGTTCATAGAGTCTATTATGGAAGTCTTCATGTATGATTTTAGTGTCTATGGTTCTGATTTTAATTCATGTTTGACTAACTTGACTAAAGTTATCGAAAGATGTGAGCAGGTAAATTTGGTCTTAAATTGGGAAAAATGTCATTTCATGGTTAATGAAGGAGTAGTATTGGGACATTTGGTGTCCGGGAGTGGTATTGAGGTGGATAAGGCGAAAATACAGGTAATTGAGCAATTGCCACCTCCGGTGAATGTTAAAGGGGTAAGAAGTTTTTTGGGTCATGCTGGTTTTTATCGCAGGTTTATTAAGGATATTTCTAAAATTGTGAAACCACTAACTCAATTGCTTTTGAAAGATGCTGAGTTTAAGTTCACTGATGAGTGTCTTGAGGCCTTTAATATGATCAAAAATGCATTAATTTCAGCACCTATTATACAATCTCCCCATTGGAATTTACCTTTTGAGATAATGTGTGATGCTAGTGATTTTGTAGTTGGTGCAGTTTTAGGTCAAAGGAGAGATAAGGTCCTACATGCTATTTATTATGCTAGCAAGACCTTGGATGAAGCTCAAGTCAAATATGCCACCACGGAAAGAGAGTTGCTTGCTATTGTTTATGCATTAGATAAATTGCATGCTTACCTTGTAGGTTCGAAAGTTATTGTTTACACTAACCATGCAACTCTTAAGTATCTACTTGGAAAGAAGGAAGCCAAACCGAGGATCATTCGGTGGATTTTGTTGCTTCAAGAGTTCGATCTCGAGATTCGTGATAAGAAGGGAGCAAAGAATGTGGTAGCTGACCACTTATCGAGGATACGGTATTATGATGGGGAGATCTCTACCCCCATTGATGATTCTTTTCCTGATGAACATTTGTTTGCAGTTTGTGTAAATTCTCCTTGGTTTGCTGACTTTGCTAATTATGTTGTAGGAAGTGTCTTACCTTCTGATTTGACTTACCAGCAGAAAAAGAAGTTTTTGCATGATGTTAAGCGATACTTTTAGGATGATCCTAACTTGTTTCATGAGTGTGCAGATGGTTTATACAGGAAATATGTTCCGGAGTGGGAAGTCTATGGTGTACTTCACCATTGCCATTCATCACCATATGGAGGCCATGCTGGACCTTCTAAGACGATATTTAGATACTCGAATCAGGGTTTTATTGGCCCACTATCCTACAGGATGCTAGAGCATTTATTATGTCTTGTGATTCGTGCCAACGAACAGGTAATATTTCACAAAGGCACGAAATGCCTCAAACAGGTATATTGGAAGTTGAGATTTTTGATGTTTGAGGCATCGGTTATATGGGCCCCTTTCCATCCTCTAATGGAAATCGTTTCATATTAGTTGTTGTGGATTATGTTTCTAAATGGGTGGAAGCTATTGCTACCCCCCATTGCGATTCTAACACTGTTTTGAAGTTGTTTAAGCAGGTTATCTTTCCTAGGTTCGGAGTCCCTAGAGTTGTCATCAGTGACGGGGGAAAGCATTTCCATGAGAAAAGGCTAGACAAGCTGCTGGAGAAGTACGGTGTTTACCACAGAATAGGATTAGCATATCATCCACAAACTAGTGGTCAGGTGGAAGTTTCAAATCGAGAAATCAAGGCTATCCTTGAGAAAATGATTGCAAAGTCAAGGAATTATTGGAGTAGCAAGCTGCATGATGCATTATGGGCATATAGAACGGCCTTCAAGACACCTATTGGTACATCTCCTTATCGGTTAGTGTATGGGAAAGCGTGTCATTTGCCAGTTGAGTTAGAATATGAGGCCTATTGGGCAGTAAAGGAGCTCAACATGGATGCGAAGCTTGCAGGTGAGAAGCGGTTACTTCAATTAAATGAGCTAGACGAGTTTCGATTGGGAGCTTGTGATAGTGCTAAGATATATAAGGAGAAGACTAAGAAATGGCACGATAAGCGAATTGTAAGAAAGGAGTTTGTAGCAGGTGATAAGGCCTTGTTATTCAATTCTAGATTGAAGCTTTTTCCCGGAAAGTTGAGGTCTAGGTGAAGCGGTCCTTTCATTGTTACCATGGTGAGCAAGTACGGATTTGTAGAAGTTCAGAACGAGAAAGGGGCGCGATTTAAGGTTAATGGCCACCGCCTCAAGCACTACTATGAAGGTGATGTTGTTGGCCTGGTTGAAGAAATTAATCTCCGAGACCCATACCACTATGAGCTATGAGGTAATATGGTCAAGCTAATGACCTTAAACAAGCGCTTTACGGGAGGCAACCCGTAGTTAGTTTAGTTTTAGTAGCTCTTTCATTTTCATTTTTTAGTTTAGTAGGGACTCTAGCTCATTTCTTAGTTTTGGTAAGGAGAGAGTGAGGTACTAATGAATTTTTCCAAGTGTTTCGGGTGTGATTACAGGTATAATTTAGGTGAAAAAGTGAAAAAGGGAGACAAAATGCACGAAATCCCCCCCCCCCCGGACCCCTCCGGGCGAATAGCACGACCCAGGGCGTGTAGCCTTCGGTCCGGGCGCGCAGTAGTTTTTTCATGCCTTAGTTTTTTTTTTGCAAACTTCAGAAAACTTCCTAAGTGCCACATGCCCGGACCCCTCCGGGCGAGCAACCCGGTCCAGGCGCCCAGCCCGCGGCCCGAGCGGATAGCCCTCCACGCGTATTTTTTTTTATTTTTTTCTTTTCTTCTTTCTCCCTTTCTTTCCTACGTCTTTGCTTCTTTCTTTCTTTCTTCTTCCTTCTTCCTCCTTCCTCTTCCTCTCACCTCTCATTTTCTTAACTCCTCTTTCTCTCTCTACAAATCCTCCATTATTCTCTACCTTCTCTCTAACTTCTCTCTACTATATCTCCCTCATTTTTCACTCAAATTCACTCAAATTTTCATCAAAATTAATCTTTTTCCACCCTCTTTTAGATCCCCACCATAGATCTCACTTAAAACCACCTTCATCTCATACCCTTAAATTCCTCATCACCTTCACTACTCTTCAATGGCACCTAAGAGACAACGGGTAGGAGCAAGCTCAAGGAACGAACCACAAGGTTTGGGACGCGATCCTACATACGGGTTAGTAGCTTTTGGTTCACAGGAGCAAAAGGTACGATTCGAAAAACTTAAATTACGTCATGTTACCCCCACCCGTTTCTTAGATCATCAATTATTACATGCTTTAGGAGTTCATGATGAGACTGAGGAGTTGTTTAAATCTATGGGTATGCACAGTTTTTTTCATATGGATGCCACGACCTATCCCGACATAACCTACGAGTTTATGTCTAATTTTGAAATTGACCGGCCTAACCCCAAGGCACCTGTTAGAGGTGTAAGTTTTAGAATGTTCAATGTCGATCATTATGAAACGATCGAGGATTTTGGGGCCATATTTGGTTTAGCCAGTTGGGGGCGTGCTAGACCCCCAAAGGGCTTTGATGATGTTGCTTGGTGGTTTTCTCTGACAGGTGTGCATCTAACTAACTGGCAGCATGCCAAGGTTAACCTGATCCACCAGCCCTCTGCTAGGATTACTCACCGTTTTCTTGTAGGAACGGTATTTGGTCGGTATGAACAGCACGAGGTTCATACCAGAGAGATGTGGTGCCTAGGGAAGCACTTAGTTAAAAATTCATTTCCTTACCGTCTTCATCTTCCTCATCAGTTTGCCATGCACTTACATACTCAATGTAAGACTTATACAGGTACAGATCGATTTGGCGAACTAACCATTAACAATATTGTTTTTGGTGGTCTTCTGACATATGTTGACAGGTACTATAAGGCCAACTTTGAGTATGGTAGGACCCCTGCTGTGGGGTCCCGCTACTTGGATGTTCCCTACCTCAGCCAATGTGATTGTCTAGACTTGAGGGACGGGGGGCGTATCAGATGGTACATAGGACCATCCAAGGGAGTCTCTGTTACCCTCCCTAATGCTTTACTGACCGGATTGCTGCCTGATCAGCAATCCTATCTTATGTCTTTAAATGGCCGTGGTGCAGGTTCTTCTGCAGGTATCTCGGGACATGGCGGGCTGAGTCAGTCCCAACAATTCGTTCCCCAGCCGCCGCCGCCCTAGCAGCCCCCACAACAACCACCTATGGACCCTGCCCCATGGCAAGTACAGATGAACCAACTGCAGAACCAGTTCAACAACTTTCAGATTTAGCAGCAGTAGTTCATGGATCGGTTCACTACTTTTGAGCAGGACCACCGTCTTGCCATGTACCCGATCTGTGACCACTTATGTCTGTACCGGCGTAGTGCTCTCTACTGGCCCTCACCCTTCATGGTATCACTTTGATCCTGGAGAGGGGACCAGTGGAGCAGGAGGAGCAGGTGGTGGTGGTGATGATGATGATGATGGTGGTGGTGGTGATGATGGTAGTGCTAGTGAGGACACTGACATTTTCCTCCAGTCTGACTGAGAGGAGTCCCTTACTTCCTTCAGCATGAGGACATTGCTGAGTCCGGCTTGGGGGAGGTAATTTTATTGCTTTCTTAGTTTAGTTTTTATTGCTTTCTAGTGTAGTTTTTTATTGCTTTCTTAGGATAGTCGTATGGTTTGTACTACTTGTTAGAAGTAGGAGTTTACATATGACCAAAAAAATGTACTGCTTTCATAGTTTAGATTTTTATTTTTCTTTTGGTGGTTAGCTTTAGTTGATTGATTGATTGAATGGTTTGATGAAACTTTGTGAATGGTGACTTCCCTGTGCCCCGCATTTTATTTAAAAATATTTTTGATTGATTTGGGCATGTGATGAGTTATGTTTTGGGAATTGCCAACTTGGACTTGAACTTGACTTAGCTTGAAACAATTTCTAATCTTGCCATTATGGCCATGTGTAGATTAGAGGCTTGAACTGTGTTAACGGGAGGATTTGAGCCGCATAAATTATTTCTCTGCTTATTTCTTTTCATGTGTGCTTAGTTCATGGTGCATGTATGATCCATGTTTTGGCTTTTGACTCTAGTAGCTTGGCTTTGATGTGTTACATGTCGCGAATGATAAAAGGCACTCATTTCTTTTAGGAGCTTTCAGATTTTAGGCATTCCTTCAGAAATTTTCCCTTGGTTCTTATTTTGAGCTTTTTACCCTTCATTTGCATTCTAGCCACATTACAACCTTATTTGGCCTTGTTCTAATCATTTGATATATGCCCAAGCTTGGCTTGGGGGAGTTGAGGAGTTGTTTTGTTGTTGTTTTGCATTTGTTGGAGGTTTTGGAGGATTGGAAAATTGTGAATGGTTGTTGTTAAAAGTTTAATAATGGGTTTCACATTAAGGCTCTGCATACCAATGTCTAGGCTAGTTTTAATGAAGAATTAAAATGTTATACATCTTTTATTGGCCTAGATATTTATGTTTGATGATTTTGTCTTTGACATGTCATTAAGAGTCGTGAGCCTAAGTTGAAAAAAAAATCTTGAAAGTTGAAAAAAAAATGAAAAAGAAAGAAAGAGTTGAAAAAAAGAATTGAAAAGATGTTGAAAAAGAAAAGGCTTGTGATATTTGGAGTAGTTGAAATGTAAGTTTTATGGTGTGATGTGATTCTATGAGAATTTGTTTGATGTTGGAGATGTTGACTATGATCTTTGATTGTTACATGCGTATAACCCGCATTTACCACCACATTATCCCAAATTCTATCCTACCCATCACCCTAGCCACGTTACAAGCTTATAAAGACCTTTTTGATCGGCATGTGCATGTTTTTAGTTCTTGTGAATAGAGTCAATTGCCAAAGCTAGGGATTATTACTTGCATTTCGAGTCAACATTCATACTAGGATTGAGTGACTACCTTTAAACACTTGCATGAGGTGTGAGATGTGGGTTTGGGTTCTCAAATTTTGCATTCAAACACTTATTGCATTTGCATTCTTATTTGGGATTAAGGGTGAGCTTCATTATTTATGCTCAATTTTATGTGTGGAGTGACACCGAGTGAGCTACTTTAGTCATCGACTTCTATTTCTTACATGGTTGGCTTATTGATTTTGATTTAAGTGGATGGCGGTCAAGGGATTTTGATGGGTTGGTTGAGGAACTTGCATACTCGGAATTGCTTGAGTTAATCTTGTTTTGCAAAATTAAAGGGGTGAAGTCATTGTTTCTTAGTTGTTTGCTTGAGGACAAGCAAAGGTTTGGCTTGGGGGAGTTTGATAAGTTGATATTTGATATGTATTTTACCCCCGATCCTGATTGATTTTTAGCTCTAATACGGCTCTTTTGAGCCTTTCTACTAACTTTTGCTATTTCGAGCGTTTGTTGTGCTTTTCAATAGAATTTACAGGAATCGATGATTTATCGTTGTCTTCCAAGTCTTATGAAGCACTTGAAGAGGTTAGTGAAGAGTTGAAGTCATTTGGGAAGCTTAACCGAAGATTAGAAGTGCTAAAACGAAGACTTAAAGAAGTAATTAAGGAAGAACGAGCAAAAACCGAGAAACGAAGCCAAGCAAGCTGCCCGCCCGGACCGAGGTTGTGCGCCCGGGTGAGGGCTGCTCGCCCGGGCCCCTCCGGGCAGGTGGCTCCAAGGGGGATTTTTGCGTGTTTTTGTGCGTAATTAGCCTAAGTACTTAAGGCTTTGTACTCCTAATTTATCATTTTACGCCTTTTACAAACCCTAGTTTACTGTTAAATTCTCTCTAAGTGTGGAATTCTTGTGAATCATTCAATCAATAATATTCAGGTTTTATTTCAATCACAATCCTGGTTCTTAATTAATGTTCATTATTAGTTTTAATTTATCCTCTTAGTTTTATTAGTTTTATGTTTAGATTTAAATTCTTGATTATTGTTGGTTTGTTTAGTTTAATCATGTTTAGGGTTTTAATTTCTTCTATTGATTTAGTTTATGTTCTTTCAATTATGAGTGAGTATTTTCTTTTCTAGGACTAGGGGATCCATGGATTGATTGTTGATGTTTTGCTCATAAATATTAGTTTAACTATTAATGTACTTGAATTCCTGTTGTCAATCGTTATTGCTTTCAGTTAAATACTGGCCAGGTTTAATCGTTAATTTGATATTGTTGAAATCGATGCCGAGATGTAAGATTACCACAATTAGATCATAAGGATAATAGGCAAAACGAGTCTAAGTGAGCGAGAGTCATTAGAGGAGTTTTGAAGGGGACTAGATTCGAGAGAATTAGTGGACTTTAATTCAAGGAAGTTGATAATCTAATTAATTAATTTTGTGCAATTCATTTGTTAATCCGTGGTGAACCGATGTCCTAGGTTTAGTCATTAATTTATCTCCTTAATCAATTTAGTTCCAATTTTAGTTAATTTCTTGATCACAATTGTCACTCAAAGGCCCTTTACACACTCTAAACTTTTTAGAAGTAATAGGTTTAATTGCTTCCCTGTGGATTTGATCCCTACTTCCCTAGCTATATTAGTTAGAGTGGTTAGGTTAATTTTTGATAGGTGTGCGATAGCCTCATCACCTGGGCCACCCATAGGCCAGCATGACCCTTGTCCAGCTTTTGTAAAGTACCTAATTTTGCATTAATGAGTGTTCAGGGGATGAACTTAAGCAACCTGAGCATGTGTTCGAGATTTCAAGACCGTTCAAGTTATTCAAAAGCAAGGATTGACAAATAATTCCCCATTCAATGCTAGATATGAAAAAAATGTGTTAATGAAGTAATTCAGGTTAGCTTGTAGTCCATCTTAGATGATGTATGCCTACTTTACAATTGTAACCCTAACCAATATAATTTTTCGTTTGTAGTTGGTTATCAACTTATCATGAATCATGTTCGTGATCAGCAAGGATCCTTTCTTAAAAAGAAAATCATGCAAGTTTAGTAGCCTGACTTAAGGCAGTATTGCATTGAGTCGTATAACTAACATATTAAGTTCTTCTCAGGCAAGGTTGAAAACATGACAGGTAGAAATTGTGTTTACATTGAATTGGTTAATGCATGTTTGCGTGGTGCAATTCAGATCAAGTGTGTTATGGGTTTTAAGTGTGAAAAGTCGGGCCATTGAAGATTTAGATGGTTGTCATGCCAAGTGTAGTTGGATTCAAATACATGTATGAAATTTTCAGGTCACACTAGATAATGTTATGTTCGGGCAATGGTTTTGACAATTTCAGAATAGATTTCCGTACTCCTTTTCAAATTTTATTCACTAGTTATTTATTTGTAGATAAGAGTACGGAAATCAATACCGAGTATATTCAAATCACGTTTAGGTCCCCATATCTCAAGCTAACACAGGTTGGGTGAACTTGGGGGTTTTGTTTTGACAGCTAATTGTGAACATGTGGGTTTTTATTTTGTCCTTACCCTCTCACTTAATATTCTTTTTATTCAACAAAACCCGCTAACAAAAGCACAAGAAAAAGCTTCTTTAATATAATTTGTTTATACAATGACAACCAAATTGGAACAAATCAAGTATGATATTCTAATTAGAAAAGGCACTGAAGACTGCATAAAGTAAACTAACCAACTCCTTTTAAAAAAAAAAAAATAGTACTATTGATCATTGATACAATTAAAAAAAAAAACACTAATTGTATGTTGCTACATGAAAAGAAATACACAATGATGCTTTTATGATACTGTAACCTATAGTCCCTAGAACTCAGATTTTTAAACCAAGAACCATATGAACATTATCAAAGTATTTGTATTTTGTGACTGAATACAATAATAATGAAATATGGAAAGTGGGATGAGAATAGAAGAGAGCGAGGAAAATATTCACAAATGAGGACACTATTGATTTTTACAAATACATTAACACTTTGAGACAGCTTAAAAATACATATATGCCGAATATTAACCAATAAAAAGATATCATCTAGGACCAGACAGTTCATCGGCTCTAAGTTTCGAAGTAGAGTCAACAATCCAATCCTGATTAGGGTGATGGGGGTTAATTTCTTGTCGAAACATCTCCTCCCTTTGCCATTCCTCCCATCTTTCAGCCAAACCATCACCTTCAAGCATTCTGACCACCTCTGACATCTTAGGTCGTTCCACTGGAGAGCTTTGTGAGCAAAGCAGTGCAACTTGAATAAGCTGCTCAGCTTCAGCGTCAATATAATCACCTTGTAAATCAGCATCAATTAAGGTCTCCAATTTCTTCTCTTTCAACAGTCCTTTCACCTGGAAATTTTCATGATCAAATATCAGTCAGAATGGGGAACAGTTGCAGTAGCTAGATAAAAATAACAAGACTGCCACAAGATGTGGCGGTACAGTAAATGTTATAGATTTGCGATTCAGCAGAATGGAATGCTTTACATACCCAATCTAACAACATGACATCGTCATCATTGGCTAACCGGGCAAGATCAAAAGCCCTTTGTCCAGTGATGAGCTCTAGAAGCATAACCCCATACCCAAAAACATCAGTTTTCTCCGAAGATTTTCCAGTTGAGAGATACTCTGGTGCTATATGTCCGATAGTACCACGTACAGCTGTAGTAACATGTGTATCTTTGTAATCCATGAGTTTTGCCAATCCAAAATCTCCTACAACTGCCTCATACTCTTCATCCAATAAAATGTTAGCAGCTTTTACATCGCGATGAATAATTTTAGGGTCACAATGATCATGCAAATATGCAAGTCCTCTTGCAGCTCCTAATGCAATTCGCTGCCTAATTTCCCATTTCAGTGGTGGTTGACTCTCAGGACGTTCTACATGAATGAGAGAAACAAGTGAGAGAACTCCCCGCCAATAGTAAATCTCATATGTTCCAAGTTTAACAGCCAATCTCCAATGAGTAATATAAAACTTCCATAAAGGTAGCTATATGAAATCACCCTCACATTTTGTAATGCTTAAATTTTTTAGACAATTAAACCATAAATGAAAAATACCTCTCAAGCAGGATGCAACACTTCCATTGGCCATGTATGGATAAACAAGTAATCTTTCTGTGGGCGTCATACAAAAACCACGCAAACGAAGCAGATTTCGGTGGACAGCCATACTGATCATTTCAACTTCAGTTTGGAACTGGAGTTCGCCACCTTGAGTACGCTCCTCTTTAAGTCTCTTGACTGCCACAAGAGTACCATCAGCCAATCGCCCTTTGTACACTTTTCCAAATCCACCTCGACCAAGGATGTTTTTGTGGCCAAAATTATCAGTTGCAACTTGTAGTTCTCTTAGAGAGAACCTTTTCAGTTGTCCCAGATGAACTTCTGGATCTTCTTCAGCTGAAGACAAGAAATTAGCACAGCTTGGGTTACAATATTTGTTATGTATCTGGAACATGCATCACTAAGGATGCAGTATCTAGTATTCACTGAATTGTCTAATTTATTATTTATTTATATATGACATTAGTTTTTACGATTACAAGGGAAATGATACATGCAATCCTCGGCTGCAGTCATACAAAGAGACAAAAGTGGAACAATAAAGTTAAAGCAAGTATAGCTAGCACCAATGCATGAATTTGACACCCATTTAAAAATTAATGACAGCATAGGAAATGTAAAAATTTTATGCAGTCATTACCATCAAACCAATGACATTAAAGTTCATCCATTTATTCCCAGTCATTTTGCGCCTTTGGTTGCATTATTGTTTTTGGACATGAGCGTGGTAGGGTAATGATTTAATGCTCCTTGTTGTTTAATTAAATGCATTGAGACTTCTGAAGTAATTGACTTAACATGGCTGTGACTTTCGAGATATTAGAAAGCAAACAAGACACATGCTCTGTTATTAGGACTTAGATTTGACTATGGCGGGAGATCGGATTAGAAACAGCTAGTGTATGGTGCAGAGGGCGGTATTCACGGAGTAGTGGGTGAAAGAATTAATTGCAGCTAAAAAAAAAAGCCTGCAATAGCTTGGGTAGTAAAAAATCTTAGTTTCACTTTTCATCAAAATGACTCATAATGCTGCTTTTTTTCATCTTGGTTAGGCATGTATAATACAAAGAACTTGGTAACCATTTATATATGTAATCTTAGGAAACAATGTGAGCCCAGTGTTTGATGAAACATAGAGATTTAGATCCATGATTCTAGAGTATTCTTGTACATGCTATGTAAGCTACAGTTGTTTTATTTTATAATTAATTAAAAAGAGTTGAGTTTTACAAATTTTCTTAAAGACTTGTATAAGTAGGTGAGATGCTTATTTCCCAAATTGTCGAATATTCACTTACGTTTCTATTTTATCAAAATTAAATCCAAAATAACACTAAAATAAACAACAATAAAACAATATTGTCCAAAGCTGTATGCTATATTTCCACTAACCAGGTACATCAACGAAATGATCTTGTGGTTTCCTCCGTCGCCACCAAGCAAGGGCAATTGCAGGAGCTGCAAATAAAAGAGCTGCACCAGCAGCAACTCCTCCAGCAATGGCTCCAGTAGCACTGTTGGCAGCTGTAAAGACATTCACAAAATACTTCGGTCAGTGAATCTTGTACAAAGGGCAATATTGATGTTGGTCAAAGGGTACTATTGATTTTGGTCAATCGTATACAAAGGGTCACAAAATACTTCGGTCAGTGAATTTTATACAAAGGGCACTATTGATTTTGTTTTCTTAACATTTCCGGGAAGCGGTATAGCAACAAACAAACCATCACAAATCAACCACCTAAAAAGACACCATTTGAAAATAAAAACAGGACTGAACCATCCAACAAACGTGTGAAACCTAAATCTTACAATCATCACTTAGAGGAAAGAAATCATCTACCAGTATTTCTATACTCCATAGTGGAAAAACAGAAATTGCAGTCATAGAAACAAGTTTAAGGAAAAATAAAGAGAAACTTCAGGAGAATAAAAGTATAATCATTTACAAGCTTAAACCAAAGAATAAAAAAAAGTGGTGACATCTGACAGGGAAAATATAATCTTTTCCTAACTAATCAATCAAACAGCAGCCTCACGTTAAGAAAATAGATCATGAACGATAAGAATTAGCTGGTGACATTCTGCAGGCATCAGCAGGAACATGATTACACTAGCAACGTATAGTAAATGGAAAACCTGAGCGTGATGATGGAGTTGATGGCGTTGGACCAGATGGAGCTGTTGGTGGCATTTTCAAATCTTTATTACCGTTGAAACTGTAAATAGATGAGATGAGAAAAAACATAGAAAACTATGGATCGCCTCAATATCATTGTTGTTATTCAAATGAAAGTAAGAGAAGCTAGTTGACCTTATGGGGGTAAACATTGAAAAAGACCCATTGGTAGGAACATCTCCCTTTAGGTGGTTGAACGATAAATCACTGCATTCGCATTGTGGGAAAATAATAGAAGGTTATACACCACTAGTGTGCATCGCGAAAAATTGTGAGCAAGACTGCATTATAATGATGAAATCATAAAAAAAAAATTGAAACTCACAGGACTTGCAGTGCTGATATAGTGGTTAGTGATCTGGGTATTTCTCCAGACAAGCTGTTGTTATTCAGACGCCTATCCTTGCAGCAAATTCATGCAAAAGAAATTGCAAGAGAAATTGTTACCATAAAACATTTCTGTAAAAAAGTAAAGTGGTCATTAAGAACAAGCTAATAAATAATGAAACAGAAATTTTAATAAAAACAATGGGAATACCATATGGTGCAAACCAACAATCAAGAAGCAATGCGATTACAGAAGCACAAAAACATGTATGCTCTGTATAAGAGACACCGTAAAGTGTGTCCAATAAAGAAAGCGGTTAAACTGCAGATACATTTTAGCACGATGCCTACATATGACATGACCACACAACATAGGAAAAGCCAATCCGACTTAACCTTGTTCCTCAGCAGCACTAATCAACATTAAAGGCTTAGGCACTCGGGTAGATATGCACCCTCTCTCTTTCCTACTTTCTTCACAAAATTAGGGATATACTGAACATTAATAACAAAATACTAACGGAAACAATATCGTAGCAAACATACAAATTAGGCTGAATGAGCCTTTTTGCAACTAACAGTGTCATAGCGTGAAACTGAAAGAGCCTACATCTGACACAATTGAGGTTGAAGTTGACCAGCTTCCCACATTGATTTTACAGCAGGGTTTGGTACAGATATTAAATTAGAGCAAATGCACAGTTGGCTACATGAACCAAAGATATCCCATGAGATCATCAACCAAGATCCTTACCTAAAAAATGGATAGCGAGGCAGGCAGTATTCTTAGAGGGAAGGAGGGGGTGTGTGGGGTGGAGAAAGATGAAAAAAAGTACAAATTAGATTCATGCCCATGAGGATATTTTGAATATGCTTTTGACTAAAATTTGAAAATCAATATGAGCCAACCACATACAAAGAATGCATGAAAAACTTAATGGAGCTGAAGGAGTATTGATAAGAACGTAAAAAGTCTAACATGAAAGCTAAGAACCGATGTCACTCAACACTTTATTTTACTGAAACAAGAAAGAAGTTTAGATCCGTATAAGTGGAACTCAGCAATTCACAAGAAAAAAAATTACGTAGTATATGAATTAGAGGAAGCAAGCAAGCTTCAAGAATATTCATTAGTATGTCCTGAAAAACATTGATTTTAATGGGGAGTGAATGACAAGCCTATATATTTGGCGGCCTGGAACAAAGTGACCCATTAAATTGTTTTCACTTCCTGGGTATACTTGCATACGGACGATATGGAAGCTGCAATGGGACAAGATCGAATGGATGTAGCTATAAGTGTTCGTAGTTGGGTTCCATGAGGTGTTTTACAAAAGACAAACCAAAAAAAATTTGACTAGAGACAGTAGAGATTTCAACCATATCATGTCAATATGTCATTATCTTATATATTGGGCACTAAGACAGAATGTTGGGTTTTGATATATTGTCACAAGATGTGCGGGCATCCAAGAAAGAATAGAATAGAGTGAGATTATTACGAAGGTAGGGGTTACATCTATTAAGCAAAAATCACAGTAGGTCAAATGAAAAACAATACAAGCATGGTGAATGTGCATCTCTGTTGCCGCAGAGGCAATAATGTGTACATTCAACCATTCTTCACTACCCAACCCAGGAGCCTTTAGGTAATGTTGTAGTTATAACAAGCCTGAGGTTCCTTTTGGTTCAAATATATTTCAAAGTATAAGCAGACTATAAAACCACATTTTTTTCTTTTCAAATGTTTGTTACTTTGTTTTAGAAACAACCCATTACAATCTTTTGCAAACAGCAAGACCACCAAAAAAGAGGGGGGAAAAAAAAGATATCTTCACTACAGAGATGACTAGAAACATTGTCGGATCAACAACACAAGATACAACTACAGAATGACTTTGCAACATAATGGTTCAAAAAGAGTTAGGAGACAAAGCCTATAACAAGAAAGACAGTTTATATGATGTTATCTTTGTCATGACAATGCCTAACAACGAAATTTTTATAGAGACAGTAATATATGATTATCATAATGCAAAGCATGCAAGAGATAGAGAGAGAAACTAACATCATATTGACACAACTAAACAAGCCTTAATTACAAGAAGTTAAATAAATGAGAAAGTTAAAGTAATTAAGTGTAAACTAAAGAAAAAGGATGTATTCATACAAGAATCGCAATCTTGAGAGCTTGCCCAATGTATCAGGAATGGGTCCAGAAAGATTGTTCAGGTAGAGATCCAAGCTCACCAAGTTTGTCAAATTTCCAAGTTCATAAGGCACTGCACCACTAAGGTTATTGCTGTACAGTTCTCTGCCAAGGAAACAACAAACGAATTATGTGTGGTTTTGTGGATATAGCCTAATCTGAAAACCACATGGTAGTAAATAAGAATTCAACAAATATATCAGAATTCATCATACAAATAAGAGCATATGCGGAACACCATTAATTGATGGTGTGGGCCTGTGGCCACCCCCTTAATACTTTTAATTGGATAAAAACGATTATTTTAATTGAAAATTGAGGTTACCACACACAGCCAAAACTACTCCAACAGAAGAGCAGAGTTACTCCCAGCTAATGATATTACTCTTGTAAAAGATGAAACAAAAGATTGGGGTTACTTTTCCAGATCAACTGAATTTATTCTTATGATGATTTGGGGTTAGCCTTGGGTCATATCATAAAGCTAAACATCACCAATACTAAGCCCCATGACTCAATCCAGCTCCAATAACTCATTCCGCCAGCACTTGTAAACACATCCTATAAGCCCCAATAGGACACTACCACTTCCAATCAAGTGGTACCACTCAAACATACACATCCTAAGTTCCAAAAAAAATCCCCATCAACTTTGCCCAAAAACCAACACCATCCTATATTTGACAGAGATGGACACTAAAGATTTAAACTTTAAGGCATACCCACGAGGAATACATTAGCCAATGCCTCAAACAACCTAGTATTCCCCAAAATAATTTTCTACGGGGGGGAGGTGGTTGGATTAGCCTTACGGTCTACAAAATTCAATTAGTTACAACCACTTAGCCCCTTCATGCTGGCAACAAAAGGCAAGCGATATTGGTGTTTGTTGGGTAAACATTGGCAGTGCTTCATAGTAGAAGTGGTCACAACTACAATGAAAGATCGATTGATGGTTAGCATTTGATTAGAGAAGTATCACGTGTAGTTAGTGGATGGAGACCTTGTGAGTTTCAGTATGTAACTGATTGCGATACATGTGATGCTGAACTGAAAGGAGAAATGTGGAAACATAAAAACAGTTGGGGAAAGCAGTAAGAGCATATTAGCTATTCTTCCCTTTCAATAATGATTTGTATCCAGTTCTTAATAACGGTGCTTTTAATACTTTTCATACTCAAACCAAAGCAAATAATAAATGTATTGTAATGTTTGATATCCTCTTATTTCCTTTTCTTGATTGTTTTCTCATTTTTTTAAGTGAACCAAACGGCCCCTACTAACAGCAATTCTAAGTTGATATGTTGTATCATAGCAACATTGGGTTTTCGGCTACGATTGTTCAAAACCTATGTCATATGTTTTCCATACGTTCATTCTACCAATACCAATGCTGTGTCTGTTAGTAAGCTCCTTTGATGTTTTCCTTCCTCACTTGTTCCTATACAGGTCACGTCTGATACAATAAATCAGCTACTAGGTGCACTTCAAAGGAAAAGGTCTCAGCATCACAGACTACACAAAACTCATTCCATTCAACATTGCTTCAGAGTTCAGACTGTAGTATACAGGAAATCATTGTGCTCCAAGTATGCTTCACCAAACCTAAGCAGAGAACCAACTCTAACTCCATAATCGAATTCCTCATATTCGTTCATGAAACTCTGAATGCTTCTAAGAAAAATTTTGTAATTATTGTATAATGTATTCACTAATTAGAACAATAGCAGGCAGGAATGTTGCAATCACCACTAACCTCCATGACCCAATGAAAAGTTTCTAACCAAAAAAAAAACTCCAAAGGAGACCTGAATGCTACTCATACAAAGAATTTAAGAAGCTATATAATACGAGCAACCAACAATGGTTTTCTTAAGCATGATGAGCATTGGCTTCTAAGATGTACATACTATGAGCAACCAACAAAGGTTTTCTCAAGCATGATGAGCATTGGCTTCTGAGATGTATGAACTTAATTCATAAGACTATTTTGATTGATTTCTTTTCAGTTTAGTAATATATGATCTATTTTTAAGAAGGGCTCAAAGTTGAAAGAAATGGTTGACTAACATTACCATCCCAATTTTCTGAATGTCAATATCCTATTTTTATAGCCATATTCAGCATTTCTTTCATCCATCACTTTACACATTATTTGCCTAGCAGCACAGCTGGATTTTACAGTCCAAGTGGACAGAGAAGGATTTATGGGCATAACTTGTGGCAATCATTCCACATGATGTTCACATAAGAACATGATCCTCTATCAAAGTCAACTGATTAATTCCTATTACTTCTCTGATTATTTCTGATCATCAACTCAAGGTACAATGTACTAAAGAAGCAAGTCATGACCTAGGTACATTTCGCATAAATAAAGTCAAAGCCCTATAACAACCCTAAAGCAAAGAAGACAGAAGTGAGATGATGAGCCAGAGAATTTCAATAACACCCAATCCTCACAATCACACTAGTTCTAGAGAAAAATGACCATGAATTCAAGTCTCAACCCAAAAACATAAAAAATAAAACAGCAATTAAAGCATACAAGACCCGAAAATCAATAAAAATATTGCAGTACACTTTCCATTTTTTTCCTTGCAGATTACCAGCTTCAACTTTTACAATGGTTTTCCCCTCTTTACAAATTGTTACAAACTTACTATACTTCCAAATGATCAGCTGCATGGCAAAAATTTGCACGTTATTTATTATTTATATCTTCTTAACAAAAAGCTTTATATAAAGCAGCCACAACATTTGGCATAACCCACACTGTGGCAGTTACTTGTTTCATTGTATATGCGACTTGGTAGTAATAACATGAAGCATATAATGAAAATATTATTGCTTACACTCTAGGATATCCTAATGTAATCGCTGATCAGCTAAAAGATATATTCAGTCTTTTTAAGTATAATTAAACCTCAAAATAGTCTCCTCCAACGCTAAGAACAATTTTCCGTTCAAAGCACGCTATGTTACAAGGATGTAATGTTCCCAGATGTCCATAGATGACATTATACATTGATTGAATTGCTTCTGACCGTGCTTCAAAAGAGTCCAATCAAAACTTTAAAAAGCCCCAATGTCAATGTCAACAATCATCAAGTGCAGTCACCAAAACAACATCAACGTAATTTATTCAAGAGGTGAGTCAATAAGCTTATAGGCAATAGCACAGCTTCTAAAGCTACAGCATGAGCAGCGGAGCCATTCAACAAGAGCAGTGGAGGATAAAAAAAGGCCAGCAAACCAATTTGGATGGATAATACTTACAAGTATTGAAGACTTGTGAGCTGACCAAGTTGTGAAACAAGTTGACCAGTTAAATTAGCATTTCCGAGATCACTGATCAAATACAAGCAAATTTGATGATCAATAAGTAATTCCAAAAGATAACAGAAATTTTAAACATAAATTGAGCAAACTTACACTCTAGTGACACTATTTTCAGTGTTGCATGTAACATGAAACCATGTGCAGGGATTAACAAGCGTAGGATCCCAACTTTGCAACACACCATTGGGATCATCTAAACCAGACTTGAGAGCATTCAAAGCATCACCTGTTTTTACATGAACAAGGCCACCATCAGAGGCTAATAGAAAGAACTGTAGGAAAGTCTATCACCAGCTTCTTTGAGAAACTCAGAAGAAGATTGAGGAAGTTTTTAGACTCAGCAATTCCCTCAGATAAATTTATAAACCTTAGGGTTCTACGTTATTGAAGAAATTCAAGCTACCTGTAGCAGCTTGAACCCTGAGAGGGATACCCCATTAAGTCACCATTAGTAAAATTTGGTCGATGAGAAAGAAGTAATAAAGCTAGCACAATCCCCCAAATAATTGCAAATCATATTAAGGAATTTTTTTTTAATTTGTTTGGAGCATTTGTTATAATGAAACAAGGCCAAAAGTTTGGAATTTAGAAACACACCAACTTCATTCCCTGAACATCATTGTTCACATAATGCAGCTCCCAGATTCAACTATTCACGCATATAAAGAAAAGACTGTCCTGAAATATCAGTAGAGTTTTCGGCACCGAAGAAGACCTAAATTCTGTATTACTCAAATTCTCTTCTATCTATATTATATCTAATTCTACAAACAATTATGATCAAATCAACCTCAAGTTCTCAACAAAGGATAATTAGCTTCTACATTCTCCCAACTGATCAACAAGAGCCGAAAACGGATTTTGAGACAATCATTCCCCAAATATTTACATTATAACAATAATATATACAAAGCCTTATTCCACAAATAGTTTGGGGTCAGCTAGACATGAATTACCTCGAAGAATCACAAAAGTCATCCGCATATATCCTCGCATTCAAAATCATATACAAACCTCATTATGAATAAAAAGATTACAACTAACCTTCAGCATTTGGGGAAACAAAGTGTAAATAACTGAAGATCAAAATCAAATGCAGAAGAACCCAAATGGATGAAACCTCTTGCTCCATTTACCCTTTTCGGATCCTCTCAATTATGCAAAATACTAAATTGCATTCTATACATAACATTAATCAATAATAACATCCACCCCAACTAAACCCTTTTACAAAAATTCAAAACCCACTTCAAAAATCTTCAAATTACCAGCAAAACCAAATAAAACCTGCATCAAAATTAAACCAAAAACAATCAATGAGTCAATTAAATCACACCATAGTCAACTCTCTTACTTTTTCAGCTGAAATGTGTGAGGAACGCTCATTTAAGGGAGTAAATTGGGAGTATTTAACGGGAGTATTGGGAGTATTTTAACAAGATTGAATTTTTATTTAGAGAGAGAAAGTGAGGAAACAGCAGCAACAACGAGGAGGAAGAAAAAAAAAAGGGTATTGCTTAAAAATGGCAAACAAATAACGAGGAGAGAGAAAGTTGGACTAGTCAGAGAGTTCTGGCTAGTCAGCGTATTACTCCTTTCACTTTTTTTTTCACTTCAGCTTCTTCTTCTTCTTCTAATACTACTCCCACTAAAACGGCTTTTTGTTTTGTGAGTGATTGACTATTTTGCCCTTTGACTTAAGTTGATTTTACTGGTATAGTGGTGGGTTAAAGGTGTGTTTTTTGATGTTGTGAAGGCTGTTTTGGTCATTTTAGTGAGCTTATATTACAAACGGTCTTTTATTATTTTTACTACAACTGGCGTGTTGGTGGTTGTCTATATTCCTGGATTGTAGAGCTGGGCAGTGGCACGACCCGCGCAACCCGACACGAATCCGACACGCTATAAATGGGTTTGGGTTGAGCAATCCAATCCGTTTATTATTTTGGCACGACCCGACCCGACACGTGTAATAAATGGGTCGGGTTAGGGTTGAGGGACCTCAACCCGTTTAACCCATATAACCCGTTTAATAGCTGGATTATTTGTTTAAGGTTGGACCATTTTTTTAAGGTTGGGCCATTTTTTTATGTTTGGCCCATTTTTTTTCTCAGCCTTTAAGCCTTTTAGGGTTAGGTCAAGTGAAAATATGAAATCAAATCACTGCCTCACTCATTCCACATTTCCGCCTCTCTCACTTCATTCTCTCAATCTCAATCTCGCCTCTCTCAAACTCTTGTTCTCTCACTATTTCCCTCTCATTATTTCACTCTTTTTTTTCCTTTTTCGAATCATCCTTCCAAATTCATAAGGCTAAGGTATGTTTCGATTTTTTTGTTTCAATTTTTTGTATTTCGATTTTTTCGGATTTACTTTAGCAATTTGTTGGTTTTGATTTGTTTATTTAATGATTCGTTGATTTTGATTTGTTTGTTGATTTCGTAATTTTTTGATTTATTTTAGTTCGTAATTTTTTATTTTTTGATTTATTTTATAGTTGATTTATTTTTCGATTTGTTGATCTGTTTATTTGTTGATTTGTTTCGATTTTAGTTATGTTAGTCAATTTTTTGTTTTGATTTTAGTTGATTTGTGTTGATTTTAGTCGATTTTAGTTGTTTCGATTTGTTGATCTGCTATTACTTCTCGCCTTGCTTCGAATTTCTGCTATTCCTTCGGATTTTATCTGACAATTATTATAATCATTTCATGCATCAAATTAGTCCGCTTTTTTTTTTTACTGTTAATTATAAAACCTGTTTTTATTATTTTGTGATGATGTAATGTATCAAAAATTTTAAAACATCAATTTCTAAACAATCACAACTTCTGAGACTTAAGGTATTGCGGATGTCGGGTTTGAAATTTTCAGGATATCTGAAATTTTCTGAACGAATAAACAATATTTCAGAAAGTCCTAAAAAATATGAGCTTTATAATAAGAGAATAGTAAATAGCTCCTTTTCCCCTTTATGAAACCATTCTTCGCATTTTAATAGATTGTACTAATAGCTCATGAAATTGAAATGTGACAGAGAGATGACTTCTTGTCTTCTTTTAATATACCCACTGATATAGATCGGGAAGGTATTCCTTGAACAAGATGATTTCCTTTGATAGCCTGGATACTCTGGCAACGAAGGAAAATTGGCTACTTGAAAACGAAAACAAATGATTGGAGGCAGTCTGGGAGCGAAAGTAGAAGATGAAGATGATGATGAAGACCAAACTCAAGCCTCACAACACTCCGTATTGGATTGAGCTTTAGCGAGTAGAAGAATGAAGATGATGAATGAAAATTTTGTAATGGATTGTATCTTATTAATTGGCAGAACTTGAACTTCTGACTTGTTTATTGGATATTTAGACATGAATTTGGTGATTTTATATTTTTATGAGATGTATTATCTTTAGTTTTTAATTTTAGATTTTTTTTATTGACTTTAAATTATGTAGTATATGCTACTGCAGGTTATTAGATGAAGAATAATTAGAAATAATTAGATGCTTTGATTAGAAATATAGAGTTGTTTAGGCACTTGTTAAACGGGTCAAATGGGTCAAACGGGTTAAGCAGGTTATAGCAGGTCGTGCTCAGGTTGGACATTCTGACCCGCCTAATTAAATGGGCCGAGTTCAGGTCAGGCTATGACAACCCGTTTAACTTTTGACCCGGCACGAACCCGGCACGACACGACCTGTTACCCACCTCTACTGGATTGCTGCATTCATCGAGGGCATTTTCGAATTTTTGGGTTTTTTAAACAAAACTAGGAGCCCAACTTGAAGCCCGTCAAAGGGGAATCTATTACTCATATGAAATACTAACTATCGTGTTGTTCTTTTGGATTAAACTGAATTTGATTTTTTTTTTATTTAATTTTTTCTTTTACGAAAAGAAAAAAGTGCACTAGATACTTTTGAATTAAATTAAAAATAAGTTTAATGCCCTAAGTGTATGCATTCCGAAGTAACTATTGAAATATACTCCTCACGTGTGTATAGCACGTGTTGTGTGTGAGCGTTCTTCACACATTACATAAGATGTTATATTCACTTTGCAATGTATAACTGGGAGTATTTATTTACTCCCATAAGGTAAATTGGAAATCTCATTAAATCTCCTTAAATTACTCCCTTAAGGGAGTAAATTGGGAGTTATATCCAATTTATGCGTTCTTCACCTTAAATTAAATCTCACTTTGCAATTAAACCCCCGTCTTTTTTTAATTGCTACATTTACCTTAAATGAAAATCCCAATTTACTTGCTACATTTCTATTTATGGAAGTGGATCTTTCACTAATTTTACAAAAGTGCCCCCAATTTAATTGTATTTTGGTATTTAATTGTACTTATTTTATCCAAATCACTCATCTAACCCCTCCCTCTCATTTTTAATAGTTGGCATCCACATGACAATAGCTTGCATAAATATTTGTTCCACTCTCCTATGTAGCAACTAAATTGCTATAGAGGGAGTATTTATTTACTTTTGGATAAAGATCAATACTGAAAGATGCTTTTTGGAGGTTGTATCAAAGTGAGGAAGCTAGTTGTTTATTTTACTAAAACGCTAAACGTCGCCCGTAAAACCCTTACTATCGCCCGTATTTTCACCAAAATTTCCAACTTTGCCCTTTCTTCTTCAAGTCACTTTCTCTCACTAAAAAATCCTCCACCACCACCCCAAACTTGCTCCACCATGCACTTACTTAATTTTTTTTAATTTTTTTTTTCAATTTTTGAGACATGCATCTCAATTAGACGAAGGTATCAACATACCTTCGTTTAATTGAGACGAAGGTCTCAAAAATTGAAAAAAAAAAATTATGAGTTGACCTTCGTCTACCTTGGACGAAGGTGTCAAAATTTTATATTTTTTTTTTTTTGTGTTTTTTTGTTATTCAATTTAACTAATTAGATAATAATAGTTTATTGTTGTTAATCTACTTAGCATTATTATTTAATTTTTTTTTAAGTGTTGTAAAGCTTAGAGCTTATAATTAATTAAGTTATTAATTTTATAAATATTCAAATTAAGTGTTTGTGAGATGTGTTTAGAGAGAAGTGTTGAGAATGGTGGTGGTTTAGAGAGAGAAAGGTAAGGGTGAGTATTAGATGGAGGAAATAAGGTCAAGGGTGAATTTGGAAATTTGAGGCAAAATACGGGCAACACTAAGGATTTCGTGGGCGACGAATAGCATTCCCCTTATTTTATGGTTGTGAAGGACATTTGGAGGAGAGTGTATCGTCCTAGGATTTTGATGTTTTGCTTGTCCTGCAGGAATATCAGTTATGATGCGAATATTAATTTTGGTAATCCATTGGTGATAACTTTGGTAGAATAGGTTGAGCTTAGAAGGTCACTCATTCCATTAATTGTTGAGAGCTAGATGTTTCTCTAAATTGATTTATTGCATGAAGTGATATTGTACTAATTAGCTGGCCAATACTGTTGCAAGCAAAATTCCTTACTCGGGTTATGGTACTTTAAGTTAGATTTTGCATTTCAGTATGAGCGCCATTATTCATATTAAGGGTTTTTTATTTTTTACTTGCCTTTTTGGTTTTGTAGATATAGATGTCCGAGTGATTTTAGCTTATCACTCTTCCTCGAAAGGGGTTGTGACCCACAAACGTGAGTTCTTACTAGTATCTTACGAGGAATGGTCCATACAACCTAGGCAAAGGTGCAACTAGATTAGATGGGTCATTCCTAGCTAGGTGAAGGATTACTGATATGATTTATAGGGAAAAGGTGCCCATTTCTAGTTTTACTACATGAATCGATTGTTTCCCTCCTCGTTCATTGAGACTTCATGGTAGGATTTGATAGGGAGGAGTACATAGTATGGGAATCATATTAGAGTGTTTGAATGTCGATGTCTATGTAACCTAAGAAGTTGGATGACTCAAAAGCTTAATTGGGTTCGTCTTACAGAGTTTTTACTTACTTTTAGAGATAGGAATAGGGCTCATCTTCTAGAGGTGCAAGAGAAAGGAAACCGAAAGCGTGATACCGAGGCTACAAAAGATTCTTGCACCATGCATATCTGAAGCAAGGGTAGTTCTAAAGCTATCAGGTCGACTATTATTATTGGAAAAGTGTTTGACAAACTTGAGCTAAGAAGATATGATTGATGTGTTTGACAAACGCAAGACTAAGAAGGTTGATGTGTTTGACAAAATCACTGTGAGAATTGACTCAAAAACTACACTAGAAGATCTCCAGACAAGGACCGTCCACTAGTAAAAAAGGCCCTTTTTCCTTTTATTTTTAATCACTTGCAAAGGTATAATTCATAATAATTGAGGTTGCTTATGTTTTTTATTTGAGTCATGAATGTCCTTTATATATATATATATGTTATTGACTTTTCTATTTTTGATTTTGAGTATGCATGTTGTTTCGATTCGGGTTTTACGACTTCACCAACGCCATATATACTCCTCTCCTCGAAGATAAACTGTCAATATCTCCTTTTATTTTGTTTTTGGCTATAATTTTTGGTAGACCTACTTCGTTTTTACTTGTTATCCTCATTTTTAGTGACATTCTGGTTTTTCGGTTTTTATTTATTTCAATTTCTTTAACTTGCTAATGAAGAGTTTATATTTGTTTCGAGTTTTCACGGGTTTTTGTTGCTAATTTATTTTGTTTTGTGTTTAATTGTTGATTTCATCAACCAAATCCACTCAGTAACATGAATTTATTTCATCAAGTTAATAATTGTAAACTCCCATACTCTATAAATAGTATAACGAAAAAATAAAAGTAAATAATGAAACCTTTTAGCTATTTGAAAATAATAATTCCACTTTCCTACATTGAATATATTTGAATAAGCTCCACCCTTTCTCGGCCAAATTCAACCTCTAAGTATGATTTTTGAGCAACTTCTGGTTTTTCACAAAGTTTTTACGTTGTAGTTACAAGTATTATTTTCAAATTCGATTAACTGCTTTAAATTGTATCTAATGTTTACCAAATATTATTCCAAACCTTTATGTTTACTTATATAGTTTCATCATTTATTTTCAAAAGAGGATTTTATGGCAAACCAAAAGATATTTCTGTATTTTACCACTTAAAATTTATAATTTATGGTATAAGGGTTTTTGTTAAATTGTCAAAACCTTCTTTTGATGATTGAGCATTAGAAGAGTTATAAAATTTCCATGGCCAATTTTCCTACTCAATCACCCTTTTATGAATTTGTGTAGACATTTACCTGTTTTGTAGGATTATGGAATCGCATAAATGTGAACTACAAGTTGACTACAACTACATCTCTTTTTTCAAGTTCGAATAAAAAAACTATAATTGATATGATACACACAAGTGACACAACAGTGAACCTGCTCATCAAGTGATAGGATAAAAAAACTATAAAAAAACTATAAGCATCAAGAGAAGACCAAAATTTTATAACGAGCGCCACTGGAATAATTTAATCCAGATAACCTGCTCATCATTCAAACTCATCATAAAACTAAGGCTTCTTAGTATTGCTACTAGCATACTTCTTTGCAACTCCGGCATCAGAAGATGTATCCCACACCTGACATGAATGTTGTTAATTGTTAATACAACAGGAAGAAATAATAATCTTCTAGAATATTAAAAAAAATAAAAAAAATAAAAAAAATCATGAACTTACTTCTAATTTTCCCTTAGAACCTCCAATAGCGAGCCACAAGGGGTTTTCCTCTGAAAAGGAAACTGAGAATACAGCTCCCTAGAAAATTAGAACAGAGGAAAAAAGAAAATCATCATAAGTTGACATAAGCAAGTCCAGTTCTATACTTGTACGTTTAAAAATAAATAAATAAATACTACCTTCATTTCATATTATTTGCACCAAAAGATGTTGCACAAACTCTTGAGTAAAATTTGTTTGCGAGAGAAAAACTTAAAGATGCATGTGATGAAAAAAGGGAAAAAACATTTGTTGCAAAAATAATAATCAGTTAGAGGCTGGAATTTAGGGCTGATTTTGTTGCTAGAATTCAGTTAGGTATTAGCCTGGATTAGATTTGGTCCTTTAAATAAATGGCTTTCCAAGTTTTGATCAACACAAATTTCTGATTTTATTTGCGTCAAAAACATGTTATATGTTGCAAATTATCAACTAAATTCGTAACTCAGGACTCAAGAGTGATTTGTGAGTTTAAGAACCTAGTTAAGGCCTGTTCATTTCAGCTTAATTAATTAGATTTGACAAGAATGAAAGTTTAATTAATCAAATAAAAAGTGAATTGTAGGTGTTATTTGCATGTACCACTTAAAATCCACATCAATTTGGTATCATATTTCCAGGACTTTGAAGAGTTTCTTAATCATCACGATTCTAAAGGCAGAATCAAATACGGAAAAGACGTTAAAATTATGGAAGATATGGCTGCGATGAAGCTTTGTCATGACAAATTTCAAATATGTTATGAAGCTAATCAACATGAGGTTACAACAAGGGTAGTGATGATAATGATGATGATGGTAATGACAAGGATTCTTCAAGCGAAACTACCAAGAAACATAATAAATTGCTGTCTAAATTAGATGATAGAGGCCATCAAATTGGAAGATTTCATTACCAAGGTTCACCAAAAGATTATCTTGAATGGGCTTAGTTTTAAATGGCAAGAAGCGCACAAAGGCGCAGAAGGGCAGTGCGCCTTGTGCCTAGGCGGGCCTCATGCGCTTAAAAATTTCCCAAAAAATCCCTGGAAGTGCGCCTCACAGCTGCGCCTAGGCACGCCTTTCAGGTACTGTGCGCCTCTGAAGCCCCAAAACTGGCGCCTGACAAGACGGTATAGGTGAAATTATCTTCTGTAATACCGGTTCCACTTTCGAATAGGATTTCACTTTTCCTTTTCCCATAAAGGAGCCAAATGAAACCAAAGCTTCATGTTCGGTTTTGAATTATAGACGTTAAAAGGGTGTGCCCTGCGCCTAGGCGCGTGTTTCTAAAACTAAGTGAATGGGAACACCAAGTGGAAAAGACTGCTGAATACAAAGGCTTTTATCATAAGAAATTTTTCCGGTGCGCACACATTACACTAACCGAGAATGTTGGCCTTTGGTAAGAGGGTTTGAAGGCTGAAAGAAACCAGCAAGACAAACCTAAGGTTGATTCTTTGACACACCTTTAATTAAGAAAAAGATGTGAGATAAGTATGTCTGAATTGCTTTTGATCAACAAAATTACATTAACTTCATTTTTGCCATCAAGGATCTCTATGTTGGTTTGTTATTATGTAATAGACCAAGGTCATGTGATGCTTATCAAAGTGTATACACGAAAAAAGAAGTCTATGATCCAAGGTCCAAGAGTCAACTTTGCTAATAATGCACCAACCCAAGCTAATCAAGAAGAAGCAGACAAAATCTAGGAAGAGGAAGCAGACAACTACAACTAACTCACTTAAGAGGAATGTTCAGAATTCACTTTTGCATTTCTGTATTTCTAGTTTAGGAAGAATGATTTTGAATTGTCTGTACTTAAGCCTGGAATGGCAAAGGAAGAGGTATCCAGAAAAATTAGCAAAGACTCATAAGAGAGTTGTAGCCTCAAGCTACTGCATTTTGAGACTAATGGCCTCAAGTCATGTATGAACTGAATTCCAATTTAATCAAAATCATCCTTACTTTATTCAACAGTTTACATTAACATCTATAATCTAAGTTACAAAAAAATCAGTACGTCTCATCTGGTATCAGAGCAGGACGAAAATGGTGTCCTCGAACTCACAACGGCTGGAGCACGTGGAAGAAAAAATTGAAGAAGTTAGTTCCAGGTTGACCGCATTGGAGGGCAAGATTGGGACACAGGAAGAGTCCATAACTAGGACTGTCTCGGAAGCAGTAGCGCGCTATAGAAGCAGCCCAGAAGGCGTTGCAGGAAGAATTTGCACTAAGGAGGGAGGAAGAACGGAAGTCACAGGAGGAGGCCCTCAACGCAGCCACAACGAGGCTTGAGGGGAGAATCACTCGCTTTCGTGAAACGCAGGAAGCTCAAGCCAACTTAGAGCGACAGAATTTGGAACGATTTCAAACCGAAATTAAGGCCCTCCTCATCGGTGGGGAGACACAAGGGGATAACCGACGCCCATTCCGTTACGAAGGGGGCACCATGGGTAGAGAGAACCAAGGAAGGGAAGGGGAACAACGAGTCTGAGATGGAGGTGGTCAGGACCACGGGGGGCGATGGAAGCCACGGAAGATGGAAATGCCTATTTTTGAAGGGGACGACCCGGATAGCTGGCTGCTACGCGCCAAAATTTATTTTGATTTTCACCGCCTAACTGAAGACGAGAAGCTGGAGGTGGCGGTGGTATCCATAGACGGAACAACCCTCAAGTGGTTTCCATGGGAGCATAAGAGGCAGCCTTTCGCCGGGTGGGATGATTTGAAGAGGAGGCTGCTTAAGGAATTTCGGCCTTAAGGAATTTCGGCCCTCACATGTGGGCACCTTACACGAGCAATGGCTAGCGGTAGCGCAGACTACTACCGTGGAGGAATACCGGAGAAAATTTATCGAGACGGCTTACCCACTCGATGACATACCCGAAAGCCTTATGATGGGGCAATATATCAACGGGCTCAAGGATGACATTAAGGCAGAGCTAAGGTTGCTCAACCTGTACAATCTCGAGCAGGCAATGGACATGGCGGGGAGGATCGAAGAAAGAAACAAGATGGGGCAGAATAAAAGGGGGCAAGTGAGCGTTATGAGAGGCGGCGCCACCGCGAGTTCAGCCAACCTCCCTCCGTTCTGAACCAGTCTAATCCAGACGTACGGAATCCCCGCCCACAGTGCCACCAACAAGCCATGGCCACGAGTTCCCGAATCCCAGAGCTCAGCCAGCGTGGCCAAACCCGCACCCCATACCGCTTCCAAGGGAAGTGGAGAGATGAGACGACTGACGGAGGCGGAGCTGCAAGAGAGGAGAGCCAAAGGGCTTTGTTTCCGGTGTGATGAAAGATGGGGGATGGGACACTGTTGCAAACGGAAGGAACTAAGTGTTCTCATAGCCGCCGGGGACGAAGGAGACGAATGGAAAGGCAGTGACAAAGACGGAGAAGACGAACAACAAGCAGAGGTATCGTTATGCTCGGTGGCAGGTATCTCTAATCCCAAAACTATGAAATTAAAGGGGAGGTTGGGCAGAAGGGTGGTGGTGGTGATGGTTGATCCAGGGGCCACACACAATTTCATATCTAATACACTAGTCCAAGAGGAGGGGTTACCGGTGACCGGGAATTTGGGGTCTCCTTGGGAAACGGGGAGACCATTAGAGGGAAGGGAGGATGTCAAGGCTGAGATTGAATCACGGAATCACCATAGTTGAAGACTTCTTACCCTTGGGGTTAGGCAACGCAGATGTTATTTTGGGAATTCAGTGGTTGGAAAAATTGGGGGAAGTAACCACCAACTGGAAAACGCACCAAATGCGCTTCTAGGTGGCCGGCGTCCCGGTGGTTTTGCAGGGTGACCCCTCATTGGAGAAGGTCCCGATTTCTTTAAAGGCCATGCTTAAAACCTTGAGCAAGAATGGTGGTGGGTTGTGGGTAGATATCAACAAGATTGAGAAGGAAAGAGAGACAGAAGATGATGAAGGGAATGGGCCTCTGCCTGAATTCTTAGTGGGCCTTATTGAACAGTTCCAAGGTGTGTTTCAAATGGCAACTGGGCTGCTACCAAAAAGACCACATGAGCATGCAATAACATTGAAAGAAGGCAGTAACCAGTTAGCGTAAGACCCTATCGGTATCCACAAGCCAAAAAGGATGAAATCGAGAAACTTATCCGTGAGACGTTGGAAGCCGAAATAATTCGCCCCTCCACAAGCATGTTTTCGAGCTCGGTGCTGGTAGTGAAGAAAAAAGACGGCTCTTGGCGATTTTGTGTGGATTACCGGGCCTTGAACAAAGAAACCGTGCCGGACAAGTATCCAATCCCGGTCATAGATGAGCTTTTGGACGAGTTGCATGGTGCCATCAGTACCATCAAAATCGGGTCAAACCCGAAGATACTCATAAGACCGCCTTCCGCACTCATGAAGGCCACTATGAGTTTTTAGTTATGCCCTTCGGCTTAACTAACACCCCGGCCACTTTTCAATCTCTAATGAATGATGTTTTCCGTCCTTATTTGCGGAAATTTGTGCTAGTGTTCTTTGACGATATATTGGTGTATAGCAAAAGTGAAGAAGAGCATTATAACCATCTAGTGGAGGTTCTAAGGAAGTTAGAGGAGCACCAATTGTTTGCTAATTATAAGAAGTGTGCCTTCGGGAAGGAGAAAGTGGCTTATTTAGGCCATGTGATTTCAATAGAAGGGGTAGCCATGGATGGAGACAAGGTAGTTGCTATTATGGAGTGGCCATGTCCACAAAATCTAAGAGAGTTGCGAGGGTTTCTTGGGCTCACGGGGTATTACCGTAAGTTCGTGGCGGGATATGCCCACATAGCCGGGCCTCTCACGGCCCAACTCAAGAAGGACGCCTTTGGGTGGAGTGAAGAAGCAACACGGGCATTTGAGAGCTTAAAAAGGGCCATGACCACCGCCCCAGTACTTACCATGCCGGATTTTTCGAAAAAGTTCGTACTAGAGTCCGATGCTTCGGGATATGGGCTAGGTGTCGTCTTAATGCAAGAGGGGCAGCCCATTGCTTTTTATAGCAAACTATTGGGTGTTAGGGCCCAATCAAAGTCCATATATGAAAAAGGATTAATGGCCATTTGTCTAGCAATTACTAAGTGGAAGCACTACTTAATGGACCGGCATTTCTTGGTCCGAACTGATCAGCAGAGTCTTAGACACATCACACAGCAGCGAGAAGTGGGTGGAGAATATCAAAAATGGATGAGGAAGCTTGTTGGGTTTGACTTTGAGATCCAACGCAAACCAGGGGCCTCAAATAGAGTTGTTGATGCCTTGTCAAGAAAAGGGCCTAATCAGGCCCAACTAAACTCCATGGTCCACTCCCACAAAGTGGATTGGAAGGGATTAGAAGCTGAGTTAGAGGCAGATGTATGGATTAAGAAATTGAAGGCTGAAATTGCGTCACGGAATGGGGAAAACAAGGGATTCACAGTTGAAGGGGAAAGGCTCCTCTACAAGGGGCGCACGGTCCTACCTAAAGGCTCATCTTTTATCCCTCTACTCCTTCGGGAGTACCACGACACTCCGACTAGCGGGCACGAAGGGGAGGTCAAGACCTACATCTGCGTGGCGGCGGAGTGGTTTTGGCCGGGCATGAGGAAGATGGTGGGGGAGTATGTGAGGCGATGCGACGTGTGCCAGCGGAACAAGAGCTCGCAACTGCAGCCGCTACCAATTCCGACGGCGGTATGGGAAGAGATCTCCAAGGACTTTGTAGAGGGATTGCCACTTTCGAAAGGGGTGGATTCAATACTGGTGGTGGTAGACCGACTGTCAAAATACAGCCACTTCATTGGGCTTCGACATCCTTTCAACGCCCTCAAGGTGGCTGATGTGTTCATTCGAGAAGTGGTAAAGCTGCACGGGTTTCCGTCATCAATTGTTTCAGACCGGGACAAGGTTTTTATGAGTATTTTTTGGCGTGAATTATTTCGACTTCAGGGCACCCACCTCAAACGCAGTACCGCCTCCCACCCTCAGACCGACGGCCAAACAGAGAACGTTAACAAGGGACTAGAAACTTATCTTCGTTGTTTCACCACCAATCAGCCCCGCAAGTGGGCCCAGTGGCTCGCCTAGGCAGAATATTCATATAACACTTCACCCCACTCGAGCACGAAGATGACTCCGTTTAAGGTGGTGTATGGCAGAGATCCCCCGAAATTGCTGAGGGTGGGGCATGGCCAAACTCCGGTGGACAGCTTGGAGGAATGGTTGAAGGAACGGGACTACATGCTAGATGAGCTACGTATGAATCTTTCTCGAGCCCAGCAGATTATGAAGAGTTATGCTGATAATTGTCGAAGGGAGGAGAGTTTTGCAGTGGGTGACGAAGTGTTCCTTAAATTACAACCTTATCGTCAACAATCCTTGTCCAAAAGACCGTTCGAGAAACTGGCCGCCTGCTACTATGGGCCGTTTACGGTGGTCCAGAATATAGGGAAGGTAGCATACAAATTGGAACTGCCTCCTTCGAGCAAGATACATCCGGCCTTCCACGTTTCGCAATTAAAACAGTCCATTGGGAATATTCCAATGAACCCAACCTTGCCAACCAAGTTATCACCCGAGTTGGAATTGCTAGGAGAGCCAGAGGCGATCAAGGAAGTGCGCTGGCACAAGGCGCCGGGTGAGAAGCCGTTTGATGTGTTAATTGTATGGAAGGGCTTGCCGGAATTCGAAGCGACCTGGGAGGATGGGGAAGCCATCGCGCAGCGATTTCCGTCCTTCCACCTTGAGGACAAGGTGAATGTCCGGCGGGGGAGTGATGTAATAGACCAAGGTCATGTGATGCCTATCAAAGTGTATACAAGAAAAAAGAAGTCTATGATCCAAGGTCCAAGAGTCAACTTTGCTAATAATGCACCAACCCAAGCTAATCAAGAAGAAGCAGACAAAATCTAGGAAGAGGAAGCAGACAACTACAACTAACTCACTTAAGAGGAATGTTCAGAATTCACTTTTGCATTTCTGTATTTCTAGTTTAGGAAGAATGATTTTGAATTGTCTGTACTTAAGCCTGGAATGGCAAAGGAAGAGGTATCCAGAAAAATTAGCAAAGACTCATAAGAGAGTTGTAGCCTCAAGCTACTGCATTTTGAGATTAATGGCCTCAAGTCATGTATGAACTGAATTCCAATTTAATCAAAATCATCCTTACTTTATTCAACAGTTTACATTAACATCTACAATCTAAGTTACAAAAAAATCAGTACGTCTCATATTACATTGCGAAGTTTGAAAGATTGGTGTTGGCCTTATTATGTGACTTTGAGAAGGAACATAAGAAGATGGCACGGTTTGCTAAAAGGCTCAATAGAACTATTGAAAAGGAGTAGGATTTGCCACAAAAACCTCTTTCAATGACCTCTGCAAATTAGCTATGAAGGTAGGATAATGTCAAAAAGATGATGGAAAGAAACCTGTCGCCTTTCAAGTTTTTCAACACAACATATGATTTGAATATTTTGAATAAAAGTGCACAATCTATGCAAACCACACGTCCAAACACAAGTGCTACAAAACAACAAATTAAAAAACCAAAAAATATGGTAACAAAGGATGAACTTGAAGATAGGCGTAGATGTTTCAAATGTGGAAAGTCACGAGATTTCCAAATTTTAGTAGGGCTTAAATTGGTAGCTATTTTCCAATTTTTAAGGAAAAAAATTCTGAATTTATTTGTGTCAAATACATATCATTTGCTGAAATTTTCCACCAAATTCATGAGTCTGGAATGACTTGTGAGGTTAGGGACCTAGTTAGCCAATATCAGGAGTGAGTTGATTATTAAGTGATTAATTTGATTCATCCAGGATTGGGAGTTTAATTCATCAAAGCCATGAATTTTAGGTGTTATTCGAGAGTACCACTTAAAATCCCCACATCAATCAAGCAAGGAAAAAATTCACCCATTTCTCTATAGGGAAAAACATCTAATCACCAACTAAAATATACTTACAGCTTTAGGATTTTGTGAAGCAATACAGCAAGGCTGGTTATTTGATATATCCCACAATTTGACCATCTTATCAATAGAGCCACTAGCAAGAAGCTGCAAAAACCAATAGCAGAGTAATCAGGCAAAGCTGTAAATTGGCAGAGCAAGCACTCAGGTTATGTATAAAAAGAGCGTACGTTCGGCACTGAAGGATTATATGAGATGGAGCTGGCAGCTTTGTCATGTGCATGGAGAGTGAAACTGGGCTTCATCTCTGAATCTGAACTGGAACTAGCAACTCGAATATCAAAACCCTGGATCATACCATTCTCAAGGCTCACCTAGAATTTTCAAATTTAAATTTATTTAATTAACATTCATGCTTTCCACAGTCCACACTATCATATATACCATCCAAAGATCAATAAACATGATTATAAAAGACTAACAGCAAAAGAGTGCTCTGTATGTGGGTCCCATGCCAAGCTTTCAACATCGGCTGCAACAGACCACCTATATCCAGAGTGAGAAGGCTTCCTACCATCTTTCTGCAACAATCATTAGATCCAATTAATAATCAGCAAGTAATAAAAAGGGAATTAAGCAAAGTATAAATATCACACGAAAAATGTAGAACATGCGCTCATTTGGTAAAAACAGAGTCCATGGAATGGGCATTTTGAAAAATAAATTGACAAAAACAAGAGCCAGAGCAGGTCTAGTACCACGGTGACCTCATGCATTCTAGTCATCCCCATAAATTCTCAAGCAACAGAAGTCAATGCTTTTTAAGGGATAAAAGAACTCCATGCTACCAGGTTTATAGTCAAGTAACAAGGGGAGAATAGCATCTTAGAAAGCCCGACTTTAATTAGTCAATTGATGATCGTCAGCAAGGACAAATAAAAAAGCCTTTTCTAGGCATGCAATATGGAAGCTGTAGAACTCCATCTGAAATGGGAGTTAAGCCCAAATTCAATCAGAACAATCAAATTTAGAAACCAAATAACCACATTATCATCAAATCACCAACCAACTAAATTCAAAAGCAACAAAATCAGCCATAATCAGCAGGTTACAGCATTCGAAGAAAGTAGTGGTGGGGGTAACCGGGTAAGGTTGGGGTTTTACAAAGGTTAATTGCAGTGCCAAAGCTGGTTGAAGATGCGAAGAAATAGAAGGAGATGGTGTAATTGTTGTTGATGAAGTGAGGGAATTAAAGTAAATGAGACTTACAATAAAGAGTGGTGAATTTCTTTGAAAGTACCATAAACTATGTTGCATCGACACCCTCATCTACCTCAAAAATAAAGTATCATAAAGTGCATCGACACTCTCATCTACCTACAAATTGGCCGAGTTTAACGGTTGGACACCCGTATTAGAGTAGAAAATTATTCCGTGTCCAAGTAGCGTAGACCAAAAACAACAAAAGTGGAATACTAGAATTTGGTAGAAATCAAAGAGAGATTATGCTTGATTGATAGATTTTCCATTGGAGTCCATTGTCTGGATGATGAAGAACGAAGATGTTTTGTAAAATATGGGGTGAGGGTGGTGATTCTTTAGCATTTTCTGGTTAAACAAAACATGAAGTTTTTTAGATGGTGGTAAATCGGGAAGTCCATAGGGAAGAAGGGAAGAAGAAAGTGATTGAGATAGCGGGACAAAAAAATAACAAGTAGATAAAAACATTTAATAAGTCACCGACAAGTTGAGGTCCACTCATGGGAGATTGGGTTGAAAGATGGATAAATTAGGGATATTTCAAAGGTATAACTGCTAGTTGCCGACAACCCAAAAATGAGTCTGTTAGTACCAAAACAACAGTGTATTGGGGAAAAAAGAGGGGCAAGGGGGGAAGCAGAGCAGCGCTTGTAGCTATGAATGAAGCAATGCATCAAATTTACCGAGAGTTGATATAAAGGAAGTCATTTGTATAACAGGATTAAAAGAAGGAGAGCAATCATCATTTGGGAATCATCAATGCAAAAGAATTCAAAACCCTCTGAAATCTCAAACAAGAATATAGCTTGATCTCATTACAAAGATAATTACCACAGTATAAGCCATACCACTACAGCAGTTCTAGCTCCTTACCATAACTATTGAATGATCGAAAGATCCACTGAGAAGAATTTGTGGTACATGATGACAGAACGCAACTGCTTGAACCTGCAAGAAAGGAAAAAATGAATAAATGCAGAAGTGTCGAAGTAGCAACAGGGACAAGCAAGCCTTTTACAACAAGTTAAAAAATATGTAGGATTGTAGGCACCAGAAGAAAAGGATCTTAGTAAAATCTAATTATTGGAAATGCATGCTTCATCCAGAGCTTAGTTTTGATCATAAAAGGCACTACACAATGCGGACACATGATCCAGCACTACTCAGACAGTATCAGAGTGGTTGCCCGTGAACTTTACTCACTCAAAGAAATAAAATGTTGCATTGGATCATATGATCTTCATCTTCCTAGCAAACTGTATACTATAAAGCAGACAGTACCAGAAGTTCTAAATAAAATAATTAAAAGTAGCTCCAAGCCTCCATGAAAGCTCTTGCAAGATGGAAATTTTCAATACAAATATTGCAATCAATTTTGCATTTAACATCAGGTCCCTTCAGTTCCTTTATGATCAAAAGCAGGCTAATTTCAATTTATCCTGCTCAGCTAATTATTTTTCAATGCATGGAATGTTTAGTTGCCAACCTGGAAAATTATACCACGATAAATTAAAAAAAAAAAATGCATATCTTATAGCAACAACTAAAATAATGAACTTTTGGTCATACCTTATCTGTGTGGTGCTCCATGGTGATACTACATTTCCCAGTAGCCACGTCCCATATCTTGATTTGTTTATCTGCACTAGCACTGGCAAGTATGTTCCTGTTACATAAAGCACATAATAGCCAGATACATTAGCCATTATGAATTTTGCTAGAAACAAGCTAAGACAGAGAAGTAGAAACAAAATTCTCAACCTGAACTCTTTGTTCCAGGCAAGGCCGAGCACCGAGTCGGTGTGACTGTCCTGTTTGTACTTGATAGATTTCTAAGAGTAACAGTAAGCAAAAAATCAGCTACAGGTTGGAGACAGATCAGATAACAGAGTTTCAAAAGGAGGCTTGGGGTATATGATAGTTACAGAAGTTTGTCAGTTTATCATAAGCCAAGAAATCAGATGGGGGAAAATCGGATTACATGCAACAACTTAATGATAAACAGACATCCTAATATTGACAACCATAAAACTATTAGGACGTGGACAAATCATGAAGCTGAAAGCAAGTCACAAGAACCAAGAATTTGTGGGTGTTCACTAATTTCACCTTCTTTCCTTTTTTCTTCTTCTCAGTCATACCGCCTAGTACTAATGATGGTTCGACTTCATCAATCTGTCCAAAAACCATAAAGAGAATCAAACTCAGTCTACTAATTCCATAGCTTCTACTTGCACATAAAATCTAAAGTCAGAACAGAAATTATAAAACTTACAACATCAAGATCCCATATTTCAATTGAAGGTTCCATTGAACCTACAGCAACAAAATTTCCTGCCAGAGATGACAAGATTTCAAACTAAGGAAGTGGAATTCGATAGGCATCCAGAATGAAATGAAATATAAAACTATAACAGAAGCAGCAACCAACTCATTCATGATATAAAAATAAAATCCATACAATAACTACATAATTACTGTAAAAGAGCAACCTAGTATTAATCTCATCTAAGCCAGGCATGGAAATGATTATACATAGGCTCCCTTGCCCTTGCAACTTTACAAGACAAAGAATACTAAAGGCTCTGTTGTAGAACAGCAAGAACAGATTCAAGGCAAAAAATTTGCAAGTAATTTATTTTTGTCCTAGGAGAAATAGTTTAAGTAAAATTTAAAAATTCACAACTTTAATGGATTAAATAAATATCACGTCCTTTAGCCAAGAAGAAACATTGCAATTTTTATGTGGATAAGCTCATGCACCATAACAAACTTCAAACTTCCCTTTCTATCAAAGATACTAAATTGTACAGTATTTTCCTCAATTTTCTAAAAACTCTTCAATCAATTTTTATCCCCCAACCCAACAATTTTTCCCGCACTTCTCTTTTTAACCAACTCTGCCTGTGAGTGTCACTCTGTGGCGTTCATTGTTGTTCCCAAACTCAAATAAAGGAGGAGAGTTAGTAGTAGGTTTATGGCAGCTACCTAGTTGAAACTTGGCCACATATTATGTATATGAAATGGATATGCACTTATTAGGCCAAGTGCGACGAAAAGTATGCAAGGATCGCCAGACTGTTGCACAGAAGCGACGCGCCATCTTGGCGGCCGTGCGTGGTGTTAAATGTGCAGGGGTTCTACCCATGAATCGAAAATGTGATTTTGGACACGATCGTAATCGTGACACAACGGTAACGGGGTTGAGCATGACCTGACATAATATTTTATTTTAGTTATAAATAGAATCCAACTATCAAGAAACCATATTAATAAAATAATAATATCCTAAAGGGTCATGTATCTTGCAATAGAAGATGAGGTTTCTCTAAAAAGGCAGGAAAAGGAATAAAAGTCATTATGTTTCTTCGTATCACCAACAAACATAGGAATGTGATTTTTAATCACTAAATCAAAAGGTACAGTATATATGGTCAGGATCATTTTGTCATTCAACAACAGTAACCAAGAGGCGAGATTCCAAAAAAGTTAATATATTAGACAAGAATCAGACCTCTTTCCCCACCCTTTAGTGGGCAATCAAGCCATGCAGTACATAAAGGGAAAGCTGAAATGATGATATCATGGTGAACATACAAGTTTGGACCATCTTCTGTTTCTTCCAAGACATAAACCTGGAATTCATGATCCAAATGTTAAGTTACTTAAAAAAGTATAACTGCAATTCTGCATGCATCGACAAAACCTTCTCATTGCCAAAACAGCAAAAGAAAAAAGAAATGACAGCAGCAACAAGTCTTAATCCCAAAATAATTTGGGGTTGGCTAGATATGAATCAATATGAGGAGTCGCAAAAGTCATCTAAACGAAATGACAGCAATGAGTAAAAGAGGGTGTTTCTCCAAATCAGAGGACAATGAATACTGGTGATAAGTTTGATCAGAACTTATTGGAGGACAACGGAAAATAGAAAAATTGACTGATCATTCCATTTCAAAACTGTCCAATACCCTGATTGAGCTGTATTAGGGTACTCCCTTCACAGAAACCTGTAGGGAAAGTATACACCAAAAGCACATCGGAAAAAAAAAGGTACTCCTTGTGGTCACTTAATACCTCAAGTTGACTGATCTCTTCATCATTACGTGCACATACAATAATTGAATCCTCAGCTCTTATGATTATATCCTCTTCCTCTTCTGAATCATCATCCTGGTAAGCAAACAAAATTACAAATTCCGCATAAAAGCAGGCTTGTAAAACAATGGGAGTTAGTGGCGTCATACTTACATCCTTATCCTTTAAGTAAGGGTCCACTTCGTTGCTAGGATAATAAGCATCACCAAGCCCTTTGCTAAACACATCGATGCCTAGAATTCATATCACATAAAAAAAAGGATCAAAAAACTTTTCTCTAAAACCAAAATTGACGCTGAAATAACATATGAAATCACTTGCAAAATAAAAAAACAAAAAAAAGGAATCAAGACGACAATAGTGGAGATTTTATCTTGGACATACCATCATCATCACCATCGACATCATAATTGTCCATGTCAAGGTCCTTGAATGCCTCGGCTATATCCTTAGAATCCTTGCCAAGTGCTTCAGCAGCAACTGATGCAAGTGCAACTTCATCAGCTTCCTTAATGCTCTCCGTTTCCATTTCTTCTTCATCTTCTTCTTCTTCATGGTCACCATCTCTGTAAAATAATCACTTAAACAGACATAAGGAAAAGGAAATAAACACGACAAGATAAATCAACAAAACGAATGGCAGAACTTAAAAACCATCAGGCAATCACATAATATCATGCACCCCAACATCTCGAATTTGCAAAGACAAGACAAAGCAAGATTCCAATATGTGATATTCAACTCAAGGGACATATGTAACCCTACAGAAAAAACTACAAGTTATGTTCAAAACTTTTTTCTTTCATTTCTTTTGTGACAGATTAGCTCAACAGAAGAGCATATAACCATTCACATAATTAAAACTAACCAGACAGGCTGAATTGAGCTAAATGAACTAAATTTTAATTGCAGAATGAAAAAGTATATAAGCTAATAAGAAAGGGTCCGTTTGGTAGGGTGTAGAACATTTTGGATGAAAATAGTTTTTCATGAAAAACCTCTTAACATTTCTGTTGTTTGGCATGTAAAATAATACGTAGTATTATATTTCAAGCATTATTCATTGTTATTGTTTGGTCGAGCGAGAAATCAATTACTCCCTCCGTCTTTTTTTAAATTGCTATATTCACTTTTACACATCTTCCAAGATGCAACTTATAAAATTAATATCTCTAAGTTTGGTATAATAAAAATTATATTTTTGGAAAATATACACGAATCAAACAAGATCTCGTATAATCTATGTTTTTTGTTACACATTAACCAAAACCCTAATGTAGTGGAAAATAGTTTTACACTCCGAATTTTACATTTTAATATTTTACTCTAGACCGAACAATGTGAAATGGGGAGAAAACGTCTTACACCCTCCTAAACGGACCCCTAAATCAATATAACAGAATGCATAAAACAAGTTGATACATAATTCGGAGTAATCAATGATGACAATTTACCTAAAACCACCCCACAATTAAATTATTGTTCAAATTATCGCATTGTGGAATCAAGCCTAATTAACATTAACAACAACCTCAAAACCTTAAACTCGTAATTTATCGTAATTAAATAAGAGAGAAAGATAAGAAGTGAAGTAATTACACAGTATCAAGAGCACCAGTTTGAAGAAGCTCTTGAATATCATCTTTAGAAGGAAGTTCGGCTACTTGTGGAACTGTTTTAGCAACACCCTTTGGAACCCATGATATTGCAGCAATCATTTTCACAAACCTCTGTTCAGGAAGATTGATGGCAAACAACTCAATAAAATCGTACCAATAAGAGTAGAATGAGGTGCGTAGAAGAAGAGATTAAAGAAACTGTGAGCAAACCAGTGAGGGGGAGGACAATGTTGTGATTGGGATTTGGGGTTTAGGGTTTTTGTTTTAATTTTAACACAAATATAATCAAGTCAAATTCCTCTCAATTATGTTCTAAATGATGGAAAAAAAAAAAATATCACTCATAGCTCCGTACTTTTTTTTTTATTATTATTATTGATGGTAGCAACTTTCAATTTTTATTCAATATGGCCTTAGCAATTTTTTTAATTTAATTCTAATTATATGTGATGTAGAAAGAGTTCCTGGTAGGGTCACTTCAACTGAATACGTGGAGAGGGAACTAGAGGACTACACGTCAGATGGACAGGTGTTGGCTTGTTCACTTCCTGATAGCTCGGACCTCGATTCCTGCAAAACAAGGGAATAAAATCCTCGTAGGATTTTTCCCCCTCCGATGCTTAAGTAAGTATTTGTATGAGGATTAAGGCAAATTAACAATAATTAGCAATTTGGTAATCTAGAGAGGGAAACTAGTGAGAGAAATTCTCTTAGTGTGATGAATGAAGATTTGATTGAATGTTTTAATGTTGAATGCCCCCAAAATGATGATTTTGAGGGGTATTTATAGCCTTAGGTTTGGAGGCCAACAAATAGGACGATGACATTTGTCATCGTCTAATTGGTTGATGCTTGATCAAGCCTCATGGGCTTTTGCATTCAAGCCTCAAGGCCCAAATTCCTCCTTTTTTCCCTACCTTGTAGCCTCGAATAGGATTGCGACACGTGGCAGAGGTTTCTCTTCTTTTAAGTATTTGTTGTGGACACGTGGCCCAATCTTACAACGACACATGGCCGTGTGGAGCCCACCTTGGTGGTCCAGTCAGTGCCAAGTGGCAGTGCCACCTGGACTTT
>PYUH01000179.1:1532526-1548398 GCA_016808085.1 Suaeda aralocaspica
TCCCGGCAAAACAAGGAAGTCAAAGACTTCCCACTTGCCCGAGTTGAACGACATGGACACAAAGGAGGGAAGTTAAAAATTCTACTTCCTATGTGAAGGAAGTTTAAAAATACTCGTAAGGGAAGTATGTCCTTAAATGCTTCCAAGGGGAAGTACAAGGGGATTCCCCTCTTATGCCATTGTACGTTCAACCGGACAACCAAGGAAGCAAAGACTTCCCACTTTGCCGAGTGAAGCCACTGGCAAAAGGAGGGAAAGTCTAAAATTCTAAATCCTAGGGAAGCAGACTCACTATAACGGAAGTCTAGCCACACTTCTAAGAGGAAGTATGATCTTAAAAGTTCCCAAGGGGAAGAGTAAAAGGACTTCCTCTCTGTGTCATTTACGGCAACCCGGAAACAAGGAAAGTCAAGGGATTCCCACTTGGCCGAGTTGAACGTACATGGACACCAAGAGGGGAAACTCTAAAGTCGATTCTAACTTCCAAGGGGAAGTACGATCCTAAAATTCACCAAGGGCGAAGGTCTAAAGTACTCAAGCTTCCTAACAGCGAGCGGAAGTTACTAATAAAGACGAAATTACATTTCTAAGTAAGTGTAAACTTCTAAGAAGAGGGAAAGACTTCTACCAATTATATAGCTTCCCTACTTGTTGCCACACCTGCGTTCAAGTCGGCAAGTGGGAGTCACAAGGAGGAAGTCCACAATAATATTCTACGAGGAAGAAGTGTTTAATATTAATTCCCCATTAGAGCCCACTTGCGTTCAAGCGCGGCAAAGTGGGAAGACTCAAGTGAGGAAGTCATTAATAAAACTAAATAACGCAGAAATGAAGTCTTAGTTTTGCAGAAATGTAACAATACCTGAGTCTAGCCTTCTTGTGGAAGTGTCTTCCCAGCTTTTGGCAAACTTAGGTTCCAGAAGTCCTTTTGACTCAACTCTCTTCTTGAATGAAGGAGTCGGCAAGGCTTCTTCTGCAAAAAGAAGGGATACTTGGTTAGTAAATGGGAAAAGAAACAGAAGTTCAAATCAAAGAGAAACAAAAACTTACCCGTTAGTACCATCCCATAAAACTACACCCAGCAGCAATAAGGAAGTTGCGATCTCAGAGAATTCGCTAAAGGGGATCCATTGTAGGGAACTGTCAGAGTTTGTGTTTTTGATCTCCCTGTGGTAGTAGTCTGAAATTTCAAGTTTGTTGCTCATTGTCACTCATCAGGGGAGATCAAAGGATCTTCCAGGCATTTTGGAAAAGGATCCAGTTTTTCAACACTTTCTACCAGTTTTTTGTCATGGGGACTTCACAACACAAAATGGTTCTCTCTAGTTGGGAACATTGTTGGCTTTTTCTACAACGTGAGGAACCCCTCACTGTTTTCAGATAAACCACCCACGTTTGCAGTGGGAAGCCTTTAAGAGATGGTGAAGATGAAGGACGACCTTAGAAGAAGCTTTCATCTCTCTAGGCCACAAGAGTCAAAAGACATTATGTGAACCCAAGGAATTGGGAGTAAGTTGACTAGGCCAATGTCATACTTTTGAAGAGTATAAAAATGAATAAGAAGGGGAAACCTAAGTCCTAGGTCATTACTTCAGTATAAACAGGGTAAGTCAGTCTTCCGGGGCATCCAGAATGGTATCCCCTTGTTAGGGATGATCACTCAAAATACTCATTATTGAAAATTAAGTCACTACTCAGTTTATCCTTATTTACACCATCTACATATTTCTCGGAGATCACTACATAGTCAGACACAGGATAGACACCTCTCTTCTTCTTAGTGGAAGTGGTAGCCTCAGAAGCCTTCTCTTTAGTAGGGAATCTCTTACTTCCTCCTCGGGAGCTCCTATGCACTTCAGCATCCTTTCTTCCTCAACGGGGAGTGGATTTGCTGATCAAGAGGATTCACCATCTGAACCTTCAGATGCTTGGAAACTACTTAGTAGCAGTATCTTTATAGGCAGTTTGTTTAACTCTTGCCATTGCAACTTCCTGCACAGGAAGAGAGGAAGTAGGGAAAGACCCAGACAATAAGTGATCAGGAACAACAGAAGATTGAGTTCCAACAGTAAATGAAGTAGACGAGGAGAAGGAAGTAGTTTAATAGAGTTCTTATTAGTTGGGGAAAGAGGATGAAGAAGCCATTGGAAAATAGAAAGCAAGGAAAGGAAAACAAGAAAGAAAAGAATTCAGGTAATACCTGAAAGAGAGAAGAAAACAGAATCTACTGTTCACACCTGGAAACGCGCAAACAGCTGCCGGAATCGCACCACAGTTGCCGGAAATCGCCCCTGAAGCTTCTTGGGAGTTTGATGAGAAAACTTGGGAACTTTTAGAGAGAGGTGAAAAAAATGATTGAAATGAATTGTGAACATCATTTTCAATCATCCTTAATAAAGAAATTTGAAGGGGCACAAGAGTAAATTTCCCTTCAAATTTGAATTTCCCCCCAAAAAATCAAAGGGGTGGTTACGGCTTTAATAATGTAAAGGAGGGTTACAAAAATACTTCCGAAACGAAAAGAGACGTCAGTTTGGGCATGGATTCGGATCCAAACACCCACTGAGGGCAAATGAGTGGCACCCAACTCATGCCACGTGTCACATAATACTGGGCACGTGTCCACTGAGGATCACCCTCCTCATGAGTTCTCTTGGAGGAATGCTCCCGTAGAGCATCCGTAAAGGACTCTTTGAGACCTTCCAAGATACTCTTGAGTTGACCCATAGTCACGGGTTGATCCTCTGTTGCTTTCCCTTTAGGAGAGCCAGTTCCTTGTCCGGTTTCATAGTTCCCGGATTGATCAAGGTACTGTGTCTCATCCTCAGTTGGATGTGAACCACCAGTCATCCTCAGGTGCCGTCCCCGCAGACGACGCCAAATGATGTAGAAAGAGTTCCTGGTAGGGTCACTTCAACTGAATACGTGGAGAGGGAACTAGAGGACTACACGTCAGATGGACAGGTGTTGGCTTGTTCACTTCCTGATGGCTCGGACCTCGATTCCTGCAAAACAAGGGAATAAAATCCTCGTAGGATTTTTTCCCCCTCCGATGCTTAAGTAAGTATTTGTATGAGGATTAAGGCAAATTAACAATAATTAGCAATTTGGTAATCTAGAGAGGGAAACTAGTGAGAGAAATTCTCTTAGTGTGATGAATGAAGATTTGATTGAATGTTTGAATGTTGAATGCCCCCAAAATGATGATTTTGAGGGGTATTTATAGCCTTAGGTTTGGAGGCCAACAAATAGGACGATGACATTTGTCATCGTCTAATTGGTTGATGCTTGATCAAGCCTCATGGGCTTTTGCATTCAAGCCTCAAGGCCCAAATTCCTCCTTTTTTCCCTACCTTGTAGCCTCGAATAGGATTGCGACACGTGGCAGAGGTTTCTCTTCTTTTAAGTATTTGTTGTGGACACGTGGCCCAATCTTGCAACGACACATGGCCGTGTGGAGCCCACCTTGGTGGTCCAGTCAGTGCCAAGTGGCAGTGCCACCTGGACTTTAGTGGACACGTGGCCCAGTATTATGCTGACACGTGGCATGAGTTGGCGTGCCACATCAATATGGACTTAGTTTAAAACTTTAAACCACCCTAATCTCTCCGAAACCACATTCCACCGTTATAAAACCATCTTCCCAACCCCACAAAATCATTCAAAACACCCTCCAAAACTATCTTCCCAGCCACCCAAGCAACCTAACCACCCTAAAAACCAATGACTCAACCCATTAAAATTACCAACATACCCCTAAAACCCTCTACAAAGGTGGTTTCAAGAAGTGATAGGTATTTTCGATGAGTTAGGAAAGTGGTTTTTGGGGTAGTTGGGTGGCTTTGGGGTAAACAAGATGATTTGAGAGGTGTGTGGTTGGTTTTGAGGGGGTGGGAGTGTATTGGTCACCTTCCCTAAACCGTTCATAGGTCTAGTTAAACCTAAAAAATTGTCTTAAGGAAAAGTGAAATGGACTTTTTTAGAAGTATTTTGCAACAAAACAGGAGCACAGAAATTTCAGTCACGCTGGCAACGCAGCGTGACAAGACTGTGCAGCGCTACAAAGTTTGTCACACTGTAGGTGTAGTGCAACAAACTTTGTGACGCTGCGGCGTTAGCATGACAAAGTCTGTCTGTAATACCCTACATTTTTACGTATTTTAAGGAAGTATTTTTGTATTTTATACGTGTAATTTTAATATTTTTATTGAAAAATTATGTTCAATAAGAATATTAGATGGGAAAAAAATAATAATAATACAAAATAAGCTTTAATTTAAAAAAAAATAATTATTATTTGTGTTTATAAATAATATTTTATGTTTTATATAATATTTTGAAAAGCTTCTAAAAATAGAATTTTTAAGAGTTTCTTAATTTATTTAAAGGCAATGGCCTAAAGGTAATTCCCACTTTTTAGGATAAGTATGGGCTTTATCAAATCCTACTTTAGGGCCTATAAATAACCTTTAAAACCCAAATTTTCAGATTTCATCTCTCATGATTGTCATTAGGATTCTAAAATTTAGAGAGAGAAAGAGAGAAAAAAAAAAGATGAGAAGGATTTTCGAAAAAAAAAAATTGCAGTTGATTTTACGGAAAATAATAAAATTTTGCTTTGCTTTTCCGCCGGAGCCCCACCGGACAGCCGCCCTCGCCACCGCCGACCACCACACGCCGACTACCTCCTTCCCCCTTTTCGGTAATTTCGAATCTATAAAATAAAATAAAATAAAAAATCTTTTCTTTCTTTTTGATTCAATCTTGCAAATTCATGTTCGTATTTATGTTTAATCATCATTTTATAAGTTTCAATCATGTTTTATGAAGTTGTGATTTGTTTTAAAGCATGAATTAATTTGTTGTTCATGAAATTTTAGATTAGGGTTTATAAAGTTATGAAAGTTTTGATTTTTATGAGTTTTTGTGATTTAAACTTCAATACTATGATCATGAATTGTTTTTGTGTGAACTTATGATGATTTTATGAAGTTTAGATTGATTTTTAAAGGCTTTAAACATAAAATAAACTGTTGTCCAAATTTTGTAATCATGAAATTCAATAGAATAAATATTATGAACATGTTTTGGCTTATGAAAAATTATTCTAAAGCATAGATTGGTTTTATAATGATGTTGGTTGATTGTAAAAGAGTTTTGCCATGATTTTATGATGTTTGTATGAGTTTTTTATGAATTTAAAGTTAATTAATAAATCTGAAAAGTTTATAAAAACAGATTAAAATAAGTTTTAAGTGTGCATATTATGCTAGTATGATCACATATTAATTCTATGATATTACATATGATTTTTAGTATGTTTCATGAAGTTTAAAAGTGATTTTAAGCATGTTTAACATGTTGTCCAAATTTTGTAAACTGAATAATTCAGCTTTTAAAGTATGTAATTAGCATGAATTAATCATATAAATTAAGTAATACATTGTATGATTGATTTATGTTGTTTTTGAGGTTTTTCAAGGAGTTTTGATTATTTTAAATTGATGTCCACTTTTCCAAAGTGACATAAAAATTTATGTTGAGGTTTTATAAAATATAAATAAGTCCCGAAAACCAAGTAATCTTGCAATAGAAAATTTTTGTGAAGTATGGAATTGAATAGAGACCATATAAAGAATGTTTTGGACAATTTTCCAATATAGAAATTAGTTTAGAGTTGTTTTAGAACTTAGTTAACAAGGTTTTAATTTACTTTCGGTTTTCTTTATGTAGGAGACTTTGAATTAGTCGACTTTAAGAAGTTGTGGCGGAGCACCACTATTTCACAAGGTACGTAAGTACTAAAGACAAACATAAGAATTAGAATTTATGCTTGGATGATCCTTTATGTTATGAAATATTGTTATCTTGTTTGAATCATGAATTGATGTGCATGACAAGTTTTATTAGAAGCATGATTATATTATGTTGACATTCCATGTTGAATAGTAATATAAATTTTAGTAAGATTGAATTGGAATGTTATGATCAGTTTAATTTGACCAATAGTTTATTAACAAAGGAAGGAAATTATTTTAAAGTTGGTTAGTTACTTAATCAACAAGAAAGGTAGTTGTGAATTTTTATTCACATGATTAAAAGGAGTTATGAGTAATTATGTTATACATATTGCCACTCACAGTTTAATGTGTGGTTAAGGAGAAGGTAAAAAGTTAGCTACTCATAGTTAATGTGTGGTAAAGGAAGTTTAGTTTAATTAAAGGGCATACATGAGATTATTTTTGAATCACTTTATTTTGAAGATAATTAATATGGCTTGCTTGGTTAGGTGCATGTTTTTGTGTGATGTTGTATGTGAGTCATAACATCGTTAAACCGGTTAATCACGTAAAGTGTAAGAGGATTTGCATCAAAACTCTTGGAACGTATATACCTTGAGTATGAACAATGGGGAGAGTCGTAAGGAACAGAGATTTATGACTTCTAATTGGAGTACAAGACGTACGTTGTACTCTTTCATATTATTAATGCGTTAGAATTTCGTCACTTTATGTGTCATAGGTAATACCTTTTTGGAGTTGTTCCCAAGTTGGTTTCGAATAGGACGATTTTAAAGGAAAGGAAACCCGTTCGGTGCAGAATCCAAATGGTTAAATATAATAATTTAACTTGTTGAGTCTATGCATAGGTGAAAGGTTGTCAAAGGTAAGTTGTGTGTATGTTTTAGTTTATGATGTTTTGTTGCATAGTCTTTACTAGTTATGTACTCAGCTTTGCTGACTGTTTGTTTTGTGTGCATGGCTTTGTCTTGGACATGGCCCTACAACGACCCACTTGTTGGTGAGTAGTTGTCTAGAATAAGAAAAGCTACAGGTATAAGTGGGCATATGTATTTTCATACTGGGTTGGAGTGAGAGCGATTGCTCTGTAGTTTTGTAGTTTTAATTTTTATTGCTTATGAAGTACTAACCTTTATTTAGATGTTTATTTTTAAATAATCTAGTTTTGGTTTTAAGAGCCATTAAAATGGTTCCGAAGTGTAATAAAGTTTTAAGTTGAGTTTTATTTTGGATGTTGATTTAAATTTGGTTTTGAAGTTTAGTTATCAATTGGTTTTTGGTTTTAAGACTTCCATTGTAGTACTTTGATAAATGCTATAGCCGTTATCACGGTGGCAGTAATACTTTGGTTTTTCCCGCTATTTAGGAGTTTTAATAATTATAATATTTTTAATATGTATAATATGTTTTCCGAAAAAATATAAGGTAGAAAGTTAGGAAATTCTAGGGTTTTACAGTTAGGGTTAGGATGTTGTGCACCCGGTGCTTTGAGGGACCTATGTGCCCTTTTTACGGACATCGAATGTCTTTGTTAGTTTGCATAGTATAAGTATGCTTGGCTTGGGGGTGAGTCTAGAAGCTTAAAACCCAAGTAGAGAAGTCACCACCGTGCTTTTTTCGGGAACTCATGGAACCCTATTATGTCTAGCCCGAAAGCAAATTGACGCCAAAGAAAAGAAAGTCTCATATCTCTAAATCCAGGGACGTGTGGTCTCTCTGGTTGTCCTAGATTTATCTTTACTTTATGTAAAAACATATTTTTCCGGTCTAGCTGCCATTTTTCCATTAGTGCACGTGTAACCGTTTAATTACCTATAGCTGACATGGGCGCCAGATCATTCAAATCCTCATCCAAATATGTAAGAACCAAGAATTGAGCCCTTGAACTCATGGTTTTAAAGTAATTGCGCTACCAATACTCCATAAGTTGTTATTATCAGGATTAATAAAAATAAAACTTTATAAATGACTTATGTACTTAAAACCATTAAAGCACATAATAGCATTGATTATAATTATATATCGCCGATTTTTAAAGCTTTTTTCTATGTTACTCCATTCTATTTTATTCTTCCTTCATCTTTTATTCATTTAATTCACTATCTTAATCAAATTTCATTGATTTTTTTCCTGATCATAAACTATACAATTACCCATGACATTGTCCGAGCCAATAACTAGTTAGCATGCAAATCACATAAACAACCTAATTAATGTTTCTACTTAAATTTTATTTTAGTTAAAGTCAAATCATAATTAATCAAGATTTCATTTAATTAATTAAACATGGTCAGATATCTTAAAAGCAAAATAAATCACATAAACTAACTCAATTAATTGAAGAACTCAAGATGAAGATGTTGATGTCAGCCTCATTTGAAGTACCTTACACGCGACGGACAAAACAACTTCTTTTGATTGATGCTTGAAGAAGAACTTAATATAATTATAATAATAACATAAGTAATTAATATATTTTGGAGAATTAGTTAGTACTTGAACGTGTTTAAGGGTGGCTTAAAAAGTATTTGTTGTAGAGAGAGAAAGAGAGAGGTTTGGTACGAATTACAAGATGATGCATGAAATTCAAGATGTTTCAAATGGTGGGACAGAGGAACCTATATATAGTGGAAAAGATCGGAAATCGTGCGCACAGGCGCAGAACCTCACTTAGAAAATTTTGAAGCTTCTGGAAGAAAACATGGATCGCGCCCGATCGAGCGGGTTTTGCCCGGGCAGTCAGTCGAATTGTCTCCTTAGCTTATTTCACTCGTATTACGAACCCGATCGGGCAGATTCTGCCCGATTGGTCGGGCGGTTCATCCAGATGGGCCTTTTCACCTTTTTGCTTGGGATTTTAGGCTTATAGATCTTATAGATTATTATTAGAGCCTAGGATTTCATCCATTTTTCTCTCTCTAGAATACTACTTTGTTCAACTCAATCATTCATTCAATACAATTCTAATATCAGGTTTTATTCAATTTCTTTCTCAGTTTTATTATTTGATTTATGTTATTAGTTTATGATACTTAGTAGTAGTTTAGTTTTAGTTAATTATTTTTAGATCTTGTTTTATGCCCTAGAATTCATGTTCTTAGTTTGTTTAGTTTATGTTGATTAGTTTATTCAATTTAATTATGTTTATACTTCTAGTTTTTAATGTTAATTTGTTTTCTATAGTTTTGAATATGTGTGAGTAGTTTATTTTCTAGGGCTAGGGAATCCATGGAATAATTTCATTGTTTTGTTTGATGATTAATTAATACAATTCTTGTTATTTCTGAATTCCTATTATCAGCTTATGTTGCTTTCAATTAAATTTTGGCCAGAATTGATTGTTAGACTGATATTGTCGAAATTGACGCCGAGAGGTAAGATTACCACACTTAGATCACAGGGATAATAGGCAAAACAAGTCTAAATGAACGAGAGCCATTAGAGGAGTTTTGAAAGAGTCTTGATTCGAGAGAATTAGTGAGCCTTAATTCAGGAAGTCATTAATATATTAACTAATTGTTGGCGAGTTTATTGATTGATTGATTCGTGGTGAACCGGTGTCGTAGGCTTGATTCATTGATATATTTTCGTGTTTGATTTCTTGTCTTAGTAGCAATTAGTGTCTTAGATAATTACTATTCAAATGCCCTTTATAGTGAAATAACTTTTTAGAATTAGTAAGTTGCTTGCTTATGGATTCGATCCATACTTCCTTATCTGCATTAATTAGAGTTGTATGCTATTTTTGATAAGTATAGGACTGTCCCTTTCACAACATGCTACACTTTAATCATCAGCATTTTATGTGGGACCAAATGTAGGTATCTATAGATGTGGAGGTAGCATGTTAGAAGGAAAAGAGAATGAAAAAGATAAGGGGGAGGGGAGTGGAAAAGTGTGGTTAATGGGAAGTGGGGAAACCACACATCATGGCTCAAGAGCAATGTTGCGTTGAGGAGCATGAGATCATGTCTAGACAAAAATTGTGGTCTATTGTGCCACAGTGGCTCAATTTGACTCCAAAATTAATATCAAAAAATCAATGTTGGCATAAATTTACTAGGGTTGCTCAAAATAATTCGATCTAGTCTTTTCGATCATAAATAGAATCAATTTTTTCAAATTTAGCTTATTTGGAATCAGATATCCAAGACTTGTCAGATTGGATACAAATCACAATCCTAAGGGCCTGTTTACTTCAGCTTAATTAAAAATCGGTTCATTTCAGTGCAGTTTAGTTCAGCTCACTTCAATTCAATTCAGCTCCGTTCAGTTCAGTTCAGTTAAGCTCTTCTTTTATTTTGCTAAAATTAATTTGTTCATAATAATATTTGTTCGCAATATTATTTGTTCATATCATCATCATCATCATCATTATTATTATTTTTATTCTTTACAAAAATATAATTATACCACATAAGTCACAAAAATATAAAGATGTAATACTGGTTTTTATTTCATAAAATATAAACTACCAATAACGTTTTTTTGTTTAAAATTATTAGTAGATTAATATTAAAATTATTACTATGTCATTACTCCATAGTTAAAAATAATTTATAATCCCTAGTTAAAATTTAATAATCATAGTCAATCTATAAAAATCATAGTAAAAAAATCAATAATTATAATTAAAAATCAATAATCTATAATTAAAAATCATTAATCCATGATAAAAACCTTCAGTTCGGTTCAATTCAGCTCCAATCAGTTCAGTTTAGCTGTTTTCATTTGAAGTAAACATGCCCTAATAGTGTTGAATATCCGAATCGAATAAAAGCTAATATTGTTGCTTGGGCACTGTAGCTATCTTGGGTTGTTGACCTATTGCTAGTTTACAACAACCAAGCCAATTAAGCTCTATTAGCCGACATTAATGGTGATCATGGGTTGGGTCGAGACTGAATGAGGAAATGGAGTCCATAAAGCGAGCTGCATTCAAGCCAGGCCTCATGCCCGATACCCGTAATTTTGGGACAGATTTTTTTAGATTTTCGGACTAGGTCTCAAAAAGCAACAAAAAATATTTAGGGTCTGTTTACTTCAGCTTAAAATCAGTTCAATTCAGCTCAGTTCAATTTAGTTCAGCTCTTCTTTTATTTTGCTACTCATTAATCCTTCATAAAAAACATTTAGTTCAGTTTAGCTCCAATTAGTTCAATTTAGTTAAGTTGTTTTCAGCTGATGTAAACAAGCCCTTATTTCCCCCAAAACCTGCATATATTCAAATATAAGTTAAAAAATAAAAACAAAAGGAAAAATTGAAAAGAAAAAAAAAACCATCTTTACCTCAGTCCAATTCTAAAATACTTATTTTTTAATTAACACAGAACAAACCCACCTTTAATTAATACCTCTCTTTCCAAAATATACCATTTTCATTTTAACCTATTATTACATATTTACAGGTCATAATGACCCGCTACCATTTTTTTGTCAACTTTTTCTAAAACAAAAAAACCAATTTCCAAATGAATAAAAATTGACAATAGATTTAATAACGTTGTAGAATGGTGACATAAGAGGGTGCGTGGCTTACTGAAACCAACCAATAAACCAAACATACTTCTTTCTTTCTCAAACCCTCTAGCCGCCCTTGACCTTTGTGATATTGACCCTTCCTACTTGTTTACTCCAAATTCCACACACAAAAAAATTAAAATAAAAACCCTCTGACTCTTTCTTTTTCTCCCACTTTCTTGTTAAATCATCTCCCACATCTCTAATCAATTCACCTCCTTTTCCTTCCACCAAATTCCAAAATTCCTCCATTTTTTTGGAGCTTGTTTCTCCCCTAGAAACTAGCTCCGTTAATCACCCCCACTAATCACACCTTAATTACAATTTCACTCTTAATTTTCCCCCTCTCTAATTAATCTTTGTTATTTTCCCCTCTTTCAATTCCTCTAAACCCTAATTTACTCACTCAATTTCTCATCAATGGGATTGTTGTATGTTCATTAGAGTTACTTTCCTTTGATCCAAACTTTCTAAATTTCGCAACTGTTTTCTTCGTAATGGCGATCCGTTACACCGTCTCTTTCTCCGCCAATGTGGCGCAAAACCTTGCTTCTTCCGCCACCAACCGCATCGTTAACCACCGTTGTATCAATGAATTCATCACTCGTTCACGTGTTACAACGAATTCTAATTTAGATACCCCTAAAACGACGACGTATAACTACCCTGAGCCTCGTCAGCAGAAAACGTCGTCGTTTACTACATTTGCTGCGGAATTAATCACCGGTAGTGGTGGTAGTGCTAGTGTCAGCGGTGGTGGTGGTTGTCCGATTGCGGCAGGGTTATTCTCATTAATGAATTCCGCGGTATTCGGAGGATCGGTATCGATGTCAATGGGTGGTGGTGCGATGGGGATAGCACCGTATAGAGGCGCTTCGATAATTCCGTTCTTGCAAGGGTCGAAATGGCTACCGTGTAATGAACCAGGGATGATTCGGTCGACGACGAGTAGTAGTGATGTGGATAGAGGAGGAACAACTAATAGTAGTAGTAGTGTTTTGAAGGAGAAGAAGGTTGTTAGGAAGAATGACGAGGGTTTGAAGAAGAAAGCTTCTGCTTCTACAGCTGCTGCTGCTGCTGTGAATGTTTCGGAGGGCGGAATTCCGCAGCTGCAGGAGAAGTTTATTGATAAGACGAGTTGGATGTCGAAATTGTTTAGCTTTTCGTCGGATGATGCTAAGGCTGTTTTTACTGCGGTTACTGTTAAGCTGTTGTTTAAGTCGTCGTTGGCTGAGCCAAGGTCGATTCCTTCTGCTTCCATGTGCCCTACTCTTGATGTTGGTGATCGGATTTTGGCTGAGAAGGTAGTCTTAATTTGATCATTTTTTGGTTGTTTTATTATTATGATCATGTTGTTATAGGATATTATATCAGCTTTAATAATTGTTAGTAATCGTGTAAATTATTTTGATTTTGGTTAACCTATTGTGAAATGTGGTATTTGTAGAATAGTATTGTGTTACTAATAATGATATGTTGTTTAGCAAAAAAGTTCCATTAGCAGGTAACTTTGAAATCGCGACTTTATGATAAACGTAGAAGTATAAAATTGAGGTAAGGACTAATTCTATACACTATGAGAAATATAGATATTAAGACATTGTCTATTGGAAGTCTTGTAATTATATGGGCGGTTTAGGAGTTGTATGTGATTTGTTTTAGGCTATAGTAGTGTTGTTTGTAATACTCTATATAACAAAGTTGCAATACATCAACATATTACTGAAACTGAATAGATATGTGTCAGCTATCGAGCAAAAAGAAACCTAAACTACATCTTTTGTGCAATAATGCCGTGTGATGTGATGGGAGATCGATTTTTTTATATGCTGTACTCAAGGTATGATGTTGTTCGAAAGCTTATGTGGACTGGTTCTTTTTTTCTCAGGTTTCTTATATCTTTAGACAGCCTGAGATCTCTGATATTGTAATATTCAAAGCACCACCTATTCTTCAGGTATTGTATAAATTTGAGTTGTAGGCGGATGAGTACGAAGTTCCTCACTTCCCTTTGTAGTTTGTCAAGTAATTGGCATTTTGTTCTTTTGATTTTGCAGGAGATCGGCTTTGCCGCTGGGGACGTGTTCATTAAACGGGTTGTAGCAAAGGCTGGTGACTGTGTTGAAGTGAGTATCTTCTATAGGTAATTCTATGTTTGTTGATTTTACTTTTGCTCATCGTGTGTCTTGGTGTAATGTGGTCTAAATTATGTGCGGAACAGGTGAAAAATGGCAAGTTGCTAGTGAATGGTGTTGTTCGTGAAGAAGAATTCATTTTGGAGCCTTTAGCTTATGAGATGGAAGCTATGGTATTGTCGAAAGCTATAATTTTTTCAATTCTGCATCTTACATGACATGGCCCTAGGGCTTTCCCTTTTGAGTCTGCTTACATGTGCTATTTGACGTATAATTTCTGCAGATTGTGCCTGAAGGCTATGTCTTTGTAATGGGAGACAATCGCAACAACAGTTTCGACTCTCATAACTGGTAATGTTCAAGCTTATTTTGTTCAATAGTTTGAACTTACCTATTTGTTAGTATGTGGATATGTTCTGGTCATCTTATTTTTGAAAATTAGGTCTAAGTAGTTCAAAAAAGGCTTGATAGGCTCAAATGTAAGTTTAGATGAGTTGAAGTAAGTTGAATACCTATAGTTCAGCCCATTATTCTCTTACGTTGGGGCGAGTTCAAAATGGTTTTCAACTTGTCATTTTGCTAAGTACTAATAGGTTGCATTAGTGAGTTTATGAGGTGTCTCTAATTAGTGATTAATGCAATGAATCCGATAACTGTAAATTCAATGCTTTTATATATATATATATTTAGTTATCTCACAAGCAGTAATAAGGCCGACCCCATTTTTTGTAATAAAATTAAAGCATGCTGTTGCGTCCTTTTTTGCATAGTGTGGGTATCCAAGTATTTTTTTAATAAAAGAAGCAATGCTTGGCCATTTCACCATTTGTTAGATGGTTACCTACTACTAGCCATCTATCCTAATCAAATTTTATACTGATTGCATTGGCTTTTTACTTGTGTATGATAGACAAAAAGGGTAACATATAATGATCAATTTTTGGTGTCATTCACATTTTTTCTGTGCAAATTAGGTTTAAGCATAAAAACCATTGTGTGAATCCTTTGACATGATAAGTTGTGTGTGATAAAATTAGGTAGGGGTCAGCTTGAATATTAAAATGGCATGATAACCAAATAGACATAAGCTCTAATCACAGATAATTTTTTTCCCCTTCTAGTGTCTTGCTGATATATTTTGCTAATCTTGCTCTTGTTTAATCATACTCTATACAGGGGTCCACTTCCTGTCAAAAACATTGTTGGGAGATCTGTGTTTCGATACTGGCCCCCTTCCAAATTGTCTGAAACTATATATCAACCACAAGCAGAAAACGGACCTTTACTTGTTTCATGACCTTCTTACTGTTAGATGAGGAGGAAGTATACAAATTTGACTGCGATGTCTATATCTATATTAATCCAAGGAAGTTGTCGACTTCACTTGCGATTATTTTTTGAGTCTTTTATCTACTTTTATACAAACAATTGTGAATATTTAACTGCTTGGGAGCGCATTTAGCTCCATATGACACACATCTGTGATGGGATTATGTTATCCATCGAGTGTGAATCTTCTCATTGCTTTGTAATTGTTGTTGCTTGTTAGTTCATTTTGTTAATGACTACTTTTCATCATTTAACCATAGCAAAAATTGTGGATTGGTTTTTTCGTTTCATATTTTAGTCGTGTCACTTGTCCCCAGGTTATGCTATTTGGCTGAAGTTAACTTCATAGAACACCCCTAGAACAGGCTATTGATGAGTATTGAAATTCCTGTGATTTTCACTGGTGTTCTATGGCGAAACAAGTGACTGAATTGAGTGATTTATTGCTTTTATGTTCTATTATCTTGTAATTTTTTAGTCTATTGGTCTGTTGGATGAAATAACAGCAATCAATGAGCATTACGATTGTTGGCCAATTTCTGGGAGTATCTAGCTTTGCTCGAGTAGTTGAGTAGTTGAAAATTGTATTTCATATAGAGTACTGTGTTGATAAGAATCGAGAAAACCAAAATATATTAAAGAAAAAAGAACAGATAAGTGAACATGGCAAGGCTACCAAAACCAGAGCATGTGTCTCCTACAATTCTACAAACATAATCTCTCAAGTCGCAAGCTCCCATGTTGGTCAATTTGGAGAACCGTGGTTCGCACGCACATTCCATTGAGGTTTTAGGCTCCATTTGTTTTGATGGAAAAGACTTTATTATGAAAAATAATTTTCTAAGAAAAATAGTTTTGATGGAAAACAAAACGTGATTTTATTTTATTTTATTTTTTTTTTGGGCGTGGAAGAAAATTCGTGGAGAAATAAGAATTGAAAGGAAAAGGGAGGGAAAGATGTAAGGAGAGAAATAGAAGAATAAGAAATAGAAAGAAAATGTGACATACCTTGTTTGCAAAAATAAAATGAGTTTTCTTATTAAAAGAGAAGGTTTTTTTTTTTTTTTTTTTTTTTTTTTTTTTGGGG
>PYUH01000179.1:1550908-1616617 GCA_016808085.1 Suaeda aralocaspica
AAGGTTTTTTTTTTTTTTTTTTTTTTTTTTGTTAGGGAGCTACAAGGCCGGGGATTGAAATCGATCTCAGGACCTTTTGGAACTGGGAGAGAAAATTTGACCAACTGAGATATCTCTCACTCTCCTAAAGAGACGTTTTTGGCCTTTGAGATTATTGGTTTTCATACCTTACCAAAAAAGAAAATGGAGAAATGATGGAAAATCATTTTACGGTAAATGTTTTCCTCTAAAACAAACAAAGCCTTAGTTTAAAACCTAATATAATTTCGGAATGAGAAATATAATCATTTTATGGTAAAGCCTTAGAATATGGTAATGTGAGTGCTACTTTTTACATTGGAGATTCTCACCTCACTATGATGATGTAAATTTGAGGGCAAATTCTTTTCAACAAGGGGAGAATGATGTGAATTTGAGCACAGGTAAGTAATCTAAATTGAATCCAATTATGGATGAGCCAATCAACCTTATGTTGAACCCAATTGGACTTGACAAGGATAAAACACAGGTGTGGGTGACAATAGTAAAGATTCATGATGTTGTGGATGATAGTGGTGGCTATATGAATAACTATCACAACAATTACCATTAATCACTATTATGTTGTTGCTGGAGTAAGGTGTGTCCTTTGAGTTTTCAATGTTAGTCTAACGATCAAGATTAGCACTTTACATGATAGATGGTGGATTTAGGGAATAAGTTGGCTTTGTCCATGAGGTTTTTCTCACTTCACTTGATAGAGTTTTTCTCATTTTGGATTTTATAGTTTTTATGTTGAGTCACAGTGCTAGTGTCTTACTTCAAGATTATCTTTGAAGCATGGTGGATGATTTCTTAAAAGTTTCATTCTTAAAAGATTTCTTGATTTAAAGATTCATTTTTAGAAGGGTTCTTGAAGATTGAAGCAAAATCTTGAAAATTCAAGAAAATGCAACCTGTCTTATTGGGCGCGAGTTTTGACGATCAAGAAAGGAGTTTTGGGCTTCTATTTGGATGTGCTTTTTGTGGATAAGATTAAAGTTTTGTAATGTTTATCTTGTTGTTAAATTTGGCTTAATTTAATTGATTTTCTCTCTCTAAAATGATTTTCTCTGACTTCTCTCTAGAAGCTTGCTTGTTTATGACGGTTACTTGAATATTCTTCTGAAATTTAGCCATGGCTAAAGGCAAGAAGACTAAGAAATCTTCTCAACAATCGAAGAATAAGAATAATAATGCAGGTTCGAATGTTTCCATTGTAGAAAATTCCAGTAACATTCGAAAAACAAAAAAAAAAAATCAAAAAAAAAAAAAAATCAAAAAACTCAAAACACGAAGGAACTTGTGGATGACGAAATTGTGAGTAATGTTGAATTTGGGCACACATGGTCTGAAGATTCAAGTTATGTTGGACCTTATGCTAGGCCTGAGAATGTCAATAGGAGTGAGGTGACGAATGAGCAAGTAAACAATTGGATTACGGTTACTCGGAGAAACAGGAGCACTCGATCGCTGGTTTCTTCGGGAAATTGTAATGGGGATGGTACGTCTCCTGGAGTTGTGGGTATTACTGGGACTGTTGATGAGCTTTCTTGTAGAGGTGGTAGGGAGCAAGGTGGTGGGTTTCAGAGTGACGAGTGGTAGCACTGTTCCATTGCTTACGGGGGGTTTTGTTATGCCTTTGCAGATACGAACTTCTGGAGGCATTGCGTCACATTTGGAGGATATTGCTGAGGAGAGCAATGTTCCAAGATTGCCATGGAATACAACTTTGTTTGGGGATTATAGAGAGGATGGGTGGAACCTTGAGTTTGAAAATGGTAAGTTTGCTGAATCTGCTGTTAAAATTTCTCATGATGATATTCAAGTTGAGGTTGATTATTGGGATAGTGCTCTAGAGTGTTTCATAATGGGTGGTAGACCTCCGTTTAATGTGTTAAATTCTTTCATTAGAAGAGTGTGGGGGAAGTATGTTGTATCAAAGGTAGCTAAAATGCATAATGGTGTTTTTTTTGGTAAGATTCAATGATTGTGTGGGGAGAGATAAGGCTGTTGAGGGGGGACCTATTCTGTTTGATAAGAGGCCTGTAATTATGAAGCATTGGCTTCCTGGGATGGAGCTTGTTCTTGAAAAGATTTGTACCGTGCCTGTGTGGATTAGGTTTCCTAGGCCGGATTTGTGTTATTGGGGTAGGAGTGCTCTTATGAAAATTGCAAGTTTAGTAGGGAAGCCTATTAAATCTGACAGAGCTACTGCCAATAAGGATATGTTAGAATATGCTAGAGTAATGGTGGAGATGGAGATGAATCAGAAGTTGGTTCATGAGGTGAGTTTTGAAAATGAAGTTGGGGATACTGTTCATCAGTCTGTTGTTAATGAGTGGATTCCAGCTTCTCGTGCTAAATGCAAGGGGTGGGGTCATGATGCTAAGCACTGTGTTGCTAAGCAACCTCAACGAGTTGAGAAAGGGGTGAGGATGGTTTGGAGAGAAAAGAGGAATGCCAATGCAAATGCAGAGCCTCAGGCCACTGTTGAGGAGCCTGAAGATACCTCTGGGGCTGATAATGTTACTAGGACTCCTGTTTTGGTTCCTGTGCAGGTTATTGGTACTAGGAGTGGTGATGAGGAGCAGAATGGAAGAGGGGAGAAGGACCAATTGGTGGCTGTGTCACCAGTGGTGGCTGGAGATAGGAGGGGAAGTATGGGGAGTGAGCTGAGGAGGGCTAGTAATGCTAGACAAGATGTGTTGATGGCTGGTACAATGGTTGAAGTTGGGGAACCTCCTGGGTTTCCTAATGGATAGGATAGGTTTTTGGAATGTTAGGGGTCTAAATAGCTCAAATAAGCAAAAAGATGTGAGGGCTTTTCTTCATACTAATAACATTGGGCTGTTTAGACTCCTTGAAACAAAGGTGAAACCTCATGCTTTTGGAAAGGTTTCACCTGGTTTGGGGAGTGATTGGATTTTATGGAACCCTGCCTACTTCTTGGTTCAGATTCTGGAGTGTGGGAATTAGTGGATTCATCTAGGCATTACTCATATTGCAACTAAACAGTTCTTTTGTTTTACTATAGTGTATGCCTATAATACTGCTGAAGAGAGAGAAGGGCTCTGGGCTGCTATTAAATGAATTTGTAATACTTGTAGAGAAGCTTGGTTTGTGGGTGGAGATTTCAATAATGTTTTGAATCTTGAAGATAGGGTTGGTTCCCTTGTGACTATGAATGAAGTTGCTTCTTTCAGAAATTGTCTTTTCTATGCTGGTTTGAGTGATCATGCTGTGAGTGGGGGTTTCTTTACTTGGAATAATAAGCAAGAGGGTGAAAAGGATCTACTCCAAAATTGATAGAGTAGTGTCCAACGACAGGTGTAAGGGAACTTTTCCTTTTTCTGTTACTCATATTTTACCTGAAGGCTTATTTGATCATTCTCCTCATGTTATAATGCTGTTTAGAGATATGATGACAGGGAGGAAGTCTTTTAAATTTTTCAACATGTGGACTTTAGCTCCTCAGTTTCTTGATGTGGTGTAGATGAAATGGAGTGAAGAGGTTGGAGGAATTCCTATGTTCAGGGTTACCAGGAAATTGAAAGCTCTTAAGCCTGTTCTTAAAAAGCTGAATAATGATCTTTTTTCTGATATTGAAAGGGTGGATGATGAGGCTAGAGAACATTTTTTGTGGTGTCAGAAGCAAGTTTCTCAAGATATACTACTATGAATGCAATTCATGAGGAGACAATTGCAAGAGCTGTGCATAGTAGCACACATAATGCTAGACTGAGTTTTATGAGACAAAAGGCTAAGGCTGAATGGATTAAAGATGGTGACATGAATTCTACTCTTTTTCACTTAGTTTTGAGGAAGAGGAGGATGAAGAATAAGGTTTATTCTATTATGAATAAGTAGGGACAGGTTTGTTCTAATCAGAGGAGTATTACTAAAGCTTTCATTGGCTACTATGTGGATTTGTTGGGAACTGACCTTTCACACAGAACTGCAGTTGATAGTGAGGTGGTTGGGAAGGGTTGCCTGTTGAATGAGGAGCAAAGGAATCTGTTGTGCAGAGAGTTTAATGGAGAGGATGTTAAAAAGGCTGTGTTTGAGATTGGTGAGAATAAAGCTCCTGGTCCTGATGGTTACACGAGCAAGTTTTTCAAAGAAGCTTGGCACTTGATAGGAGAGGATATTATTGGTGTTGTTTTGGAGTTTTTTAGGTCGGGTAAGATCCTTAAACAGATTAACACCACTAATCTGGTTTTAATTCGTAAAATTGACTGCCCTTTGAATGTTACACAATTCAGACCCATTGCATGTTGTAATGTCATTTATAAAATCATTTCAAAAATGATTTGTGTAAGACTTAATGAGGTGTTGCATTGCAATATTAGTGAGTCTCAAGCTGCCTTTGTTCCTGGTAGGACTATTTTTCAAAACATTTTGGTTTGTCAGGATGTTTTGAGTCAATATAATAGCAAGAAGAGGCCTAGGAGATGTACCATTAAGATTGATTTAAGGAATACTTATGATACTTTGTCATGGGAGTTTGTTAAAGAGATGTTGATTGCTTTAAAATTCCCTGCCAAATTTATTAGCTGGATAATGGCTTGTATTACTTCACCTTCCTATTCAGTGGTTGTGAATGGTGGTATGCAGGGTTTTGTCAAGGGAAGGAGGGGAGTAAGGCAGGGTGACCCCTTATCTCCTTTGATTTTTGTCATTGCTATGGAGTACTTATCTAGGCTTCTATATGTGGTGGGTGAGCAAAGACAATTTCGATTTCACTATAGATGTGATGATCTTAAGTTGACACATTTGATTTTTGCTGACGATTTGATGCTCTTTTGCTATGGGGGAAGTGGTTCTGTTAAGATGATTCGTGAAGCTTTGAGTCAATTTTTCTCAAGTTCTGGCCTTAGTGCAAATGTGGATAAGACTGCTATCTACTTTGGTAATGTTCCTAGAGGGGTGCAATAAAAGATTTTGGACATTAAAGGTTATGTGAAGGGAGCTTTTCCTTTCAGGTATCTAGGGATCCCTTTGAATTCTAGATGCATTACTGTTAATGATTGTGATAAAATGGTTGAGCAGCTTGTTAGGAAAATCAGGGTTTGGTCTAGCAGACATCTCTCTTATGCTGCTAGAGCAACTTTGGTTAACTCTGTGCTAATGGGAATGCAGACATAGTGGGCACAGGTTTTTCTCCTTCCTAAAACTGTGATGCAGAAGGTGGTGCAAGTTTGTAGAAGTTTTCTATGGGAAGGGAAGTACTGTGGTACTAAATTTAAACCTATTTCTTGGAAGGTTATTTGTAGGCCAAAGAGGAATGGTGGTTTGGGGTTGAGGAATTGCAGGTTGTGGAACATTGCAACTTAAGGTAAAGTGGTGTGGCAAATAGCAATGAAAGTTGATGTTTTATGGGTCAAATGGGTGCATTCTGTGTACTTAAGGGGTGAGGATTGGTGGAGCTACAATCCACCTGTGGGTGCTAGTTGGAGATGGAAAAAGTTGTGTATGATTAAAGAGCAGTTGAGGGATGCTTTTGTCAGGAATCAGTGGCATATAGCTGGCTCAAAATTCACTATTGCTAGCTGTTATGCTTGGTTATTGGAGCAGAGTTCTAGGGTTGAGTGGGATGGATGGGTGTGGAGTAGGTATAACATACCTAAACAGGCCATTATTGCTTGGATGGTCATGCATGGAAAACTTAAAACCAAGATGTTGCTGTGTAGGTATAATATCACATCTGAAGTGTAGTGTGTGCTGTGTCAGAATACAGCAGAAGATATTGATCATTTATTTTTTAGCTGCTCTTTCTCAAAGAAGGTGTACATGGTTATTAGAGATTGGTTGGGGCTGTAGGCTGATGGTTCCATGTTAGTTCAGGAGGTGTGGAAGCAATGGAAGAATGGAGCTGTGGGGATGATTTATAGGAGGATTGTCTTCTGCAGTCTTGCTAGTATGATCTATCAGATATGGAAAGCTAGGAATGTGGCTGTTTGGCATGCTGGTTGTAGGACTGAAGATCAAGTATGTCTTCTGATTAAGAGGGAGGTTTGTGCTAGACTGTTGCATTTGGATAAAGGCAAGTGGAAAATGGCTGATCATGAATATTTCCACAAATTGCAGCATAGCTAGGAGTGGTTGGTTGTGAGCCTGGTTATTGGTGATGTTGTGCCTAGGTTTTTTGGGTACTCAGATGTTGTTGCTGGTGTGCTGTTTCAGTTGGCTGTTAATGTGTTTTGCAATCTGCAGGTAGTGCAGTAGTGTAGGCTGTTTTGCAGGTTTGCAGTTTTGTAGTCCAGGTTAGGACTATCGGATTGCAGTTAGTGTGGTTTTGGTTTTTTGGTTTTTGTTGGCAGCATTTTTGGTGCAGGAGTGGTTGAAGAGACAGACTGCAGGCTGTTTTCTGGTCTGTTCTAGTGCAGTTGTAGGTTGCTGTTGCAGTTGGTGCAGGCTTATATTTCTGCTGCAATAGTGTTGAGGTTGTTTGTAGCTGATGTTTACTGTGGGTGTGGTTATTTGGCTTGGTTGCTGTTCAGGGACTATGATCCTGTGCAGAGAATGGCAGGGGCAGGGCAGTTTGGGTGCTTGTGTGGTGTAGTGTGAAGTGTGGATGTGTGGAAAGGCTGCAGTCTTGTGCAGTAATTGAAGCAGTTTTTCTCTGCTGCAGGTTGGGTTGTGCCGGTTTTTTTTGGCTGTTTGTGCAGCTTTGCAGGTTGTTTTGCTGCTCTTTGATCTGCTGGTGTTGTTGGATGCCGTGGCTGGTGCTTGCAGTGCTGCAGCTCCTGCAGGGTTCTGCAGGTTTTTTTGAAGTCAAGGAGCAAAATCCTGCTCATGTTTGGGTGGGGGCAGTCTGGAGTGGTATATTTTTATGCAGCATTCTGTAATTGGTTTTTGTTGAGAATGCTAGTTCTTGATGCATGTGGTTTTGTTGCTTTGGCAAGCTGTAATTGTGCATATGCAGTCTAGCAGTCCTGTTAGCTTGCAGCAATGCAAAAACTGATTTGGGTGGCTGTTTTCTGGCTCTGGATGTTTTTTTGCTTGTGGTTTTTTTGTGGTGGCTAGGATGTAGTCTTTTGGTTTGATATATGTCTTGTTCTAGGGCTAGGCTGTTGTTTTTGGTTTAGTGTTTAGATGTTATTTTTCAGCTTGTCTTGGCTTAGTTGAGTCAACCTCCTAAAGATAAGTATTAGGTTGTACTTGTTTTTTTGATAATTAATAAAATACTTACATTTGCACAAAAAAAAAAATTGGCTTATCACAAAAAACCGACCACTTCTCTTCTTGAGGACCAAATCTTTGGATAAGTTTTGCACTTGTGTGTTTTCTAGTTTGTTTTCTGAGTTGTTTCAAAGTTAGTTAAGAGTTGTTATGAGGTTGTTAGGATATTTGTACTATAAATAGCCTTAATTTCCATGTCACAACATAAGTCTTTTTTAGAGTCATCAATAAAAATAGGTGTGATTTGTTCTTTGTGCAATTGAAGAGTTGATTGTTCAAAGTGTTCTTAAAATTCGTTTATTAGGGTTGAGGACGAGTTTTATATCCTAATTAATTTGTTTCAGGAGTGATCTAATTGATAGCATTCAATTAATTTGCCAGAAGTGATAATTTAACTGAATATCATTATGAGTTTTGAGTGACTTTTGCGAATACCACTTAAAATCCACATTACTCATTAACATTAATGAAGTTGAGATGCGGAGGATATTTTGGCAAACAAATGCGGGTGGTAGAGTTGCAACTGCTTCGTATTGTCAGAAGGCTTAGAATCATAAACAGAGCCATTGTTGTCTGATATTACAGACGGTGGAATTTTTGGTTGCTCAGGCATACAACATCGACGCCGTCTGGCAGCTCGCTTGGCTGAATTAGGAGTAAGAACAGGTTCAACATATCCAGGGTGTTCCGGAGTATCAAGCACAACCAAATCTTCTCCTCAACTCCGACCCATTGTCCATCATTTTTGGGGGTGTTTGGAGCTAAGGTTGAGCCGGAAGTCAAAGATCCGTTGCTAGTTTGTTGAGTGTACCAATTTTTAGGGGCAAACAATATTAAGGTTTTGAGTTGATTCACAGGTTGTTTTAGAATCACCACCTTCACACCACCGCTTTAAACGAGCCCAAAGGTCTTGCAATTCGCTTTCACTCACTAGAGTTTCCTCGTAAGAGGAATATTGGACCCAATGAGAGTAAGAATCACTAGTCCATGAATTATACGGATCCATAAAAAGAGAAGTAGTAAAAACAAACTGTAAATCGAATGAAACGTAAATGAAATAAAATGGTATCAAAATGTAGAGTAAAAGATGGAGATTATATTTATGTTGTTGTTGAATATTTTTGCAAACTCTATTTTCCAAGATCTGAATACGGAGAATACTGTGACAGAAAAAAAAAAAAAGGAAAATGAAGAAGCATCTAGAAGGTTAGAAGAGACGCAGAGGAGAGAGAGAGTGAAAATGACTTTAATATGGGAGGGAAGGGTTTGGTTGGGATGATTAGGGTAAATAAAACGATAACTTGTAAATAAATCAACTAATATTTATCAAAAGTGAGGATAAGATGGTAATTGCACCGTGGAGCACATAGTTCAAAAGAGGTATGTAGCGAGTAAATAGAAAATTCCATTTAGGGTATATATAATAAGTAAAAAAAAAAAAAAAAACGAAGTGAATATCAAATTTAAAAAAAGATGTTCACTATCATACTATTTTCGAAGTTCTCATGTGAATCCAATATAATCTGATTATAAACCAAGGAAGACCATAGCAAAGGTAGAATAGTTACCAATTATTTATTCATAGGAATAATAAGTAGGATATTTCTATAATATCATCAGGATAACATTTAGGATTCTATATCGTTTATCACTGTAACCCTGTAAATATGATATTTGAAAATCATCCTAATTAAGCGAGTTTTATAGGGTTACAATGACAAATGATATAGTTTCTAAGCATTATCCTAATAATATTATAAATATATCCTACTTTAGCTAAGATATTTTTATAAACAGAATATTGATCTCGCACTTTACTAAGGGCCTGTTTACTTCAGCTGAAAACAACTTAAGTGCGTGAACTGAACTGAGCTTCTAAACTGAAAGGTTTTTATGAAGGATTAATGAATAGCAAAATAAAAGAAGAGCTGAACTGAACTGATTTTAAGCTAAAGTGAACAGACCCTAAGTTGGTTAGTTTCACATACCATGTTTAGGATTAAACTAAAGTTAATATGATTGAAATGTTCACAGTTTGAGTTAAATTGTTATCGAACTATAAACAAACTATTTCAACTTAGGCCCTATTCTTTTGGGCTGAAATAAAGCTGAACCGAACTGGAATGAATTAGTAAATATGATGGAGATAAGTTGAACAGAACTAAACCGAACCGAACCGGAGTGTCAAAAATTTAAGTCCAAAAGAACAGGGCCTTATTCTCAAATGGCTTGAAACCCTAAATCGGACTATACTAAACCAAGAGAACAATATAACTTGAATTAAAATACAAAAAATCTAATTGGACTAACCCAAATCTACACCGCTAATCTGATTTGATATCCCTATTCACTAGGGGCCTATTTACTTCAGTCGAAAACAATTGAATTGAATTAAAGTGAACTGAACTGATTAGAGCTAAACTGAACTGAACTAATTGGAGCTAAATTGAATTGAATTAAAAGTTTTTATTATGGTTTTTACAGAATAGCTCAACTAAGTTGAAATGAAATGAACTGAAGTGATTGGAGCTGAACTGAAATGATTTTAAATTGAAATAAACAGACCGTAAGTCATATTTCAATTCGAGGGTATCCCCAAGAGGCTTACAGCCTTAAACCATAGTCAAGCAAACAAGTACTACTTCCATTTTTTAAAATGCAATAACTATGTAATTTTTGTGGGATATAAAATATACATTTATTGCAGAAGAAGTATTTCCTCATCACCTATTTACTTGCTACAAATTAACTTTTTGCACTATTTGTATTGTAACTGTGACTCAATTTGATATTTAATAGGTAAGGAAATACATAGTTATATGGAATTTTATTTAATTCGTTTCAATGTATACTTTTCAAATATATAACTAGATGTATGGCCCGGCCGATGTCCCGGGTATACAGTTTAGAGCATGTTTGGAAATTAATTATGCATAAAAACATGATTTTTATCTATCTTTATTGATTGATTGCGTGTGATTTATTTATTTAAAGCAATAAAGAGACATATAACATGTTATAGATCAACGGTTAACTTATAAATGTTTGCCTTTGAGATCATGAGTTCAAATCAGCAATAAAAACGAGCGGTGAAAAACAATGAGATTAAAAAAAATCTACCTAAATTCACTGCACAAGCATCGAATCCCATTATTTTGTTCCTCGTACACTCCACTTTTTTCATTTCCAATTATTTCCCCTACCCTCCCATACTCCAGCACCCACCCCCCCCCCCCCCCACTAACACAACCCTCCCAAACACCTCTTTAAAAACCTCACTTTCTCCTCATACTCACTTCCATTCACTACACAAAACTTCAAAACACCAAAAAAAACCCATAAAAATGGAAGAAAGAACATAAACAGAGTTAATATCAATACCAGCAACACCAAGAGCAGCTTCAACACCAGAAATCCTCACACCATCTGGACAACACTCACCTCATCCACCTTCATCAACAACAAATGCTGCTACCAAAACCGATACCAAAACAGAATTAATGAAAAGTTGAATTTTTTTTTTTTTTTTTTTTTTTGTGGGTTCAAAATTNGTGGGTTCAAAATTGAATGACTTAGTTGAGAAGAGAAGAGAAGAGAAGAGTTCAATCTCTCTTTTAATAATTAAGGAGCATTTCAGTAATTTCATACGATAACCATACAAAATTGGAAGGGAAATGTAAAAGGTGGGGCATACTAACGTTCAATTTGGATGGAAAACGTTAGTTGGTAGTGTTTCACAAAAAAATTGAAACATGTAGGTAGTTATGTAATTTATTTTGGAATGTAGGTAATTGTTCACAAAAACACTAAACATCTAGGTAGTTATTGACAAAAAAGCTTTATTATATTATATAATAGTTCCTAATTTGTAATATTGTTTTAATATAGTGAATAATGTCAAACTTAGCAAAACTTGAATTTGCGGCCCTTGATATTACTGGAAAGAATTATTTGTCTTGGGTATTGGATGGTGAAATTCATTTAGATGCAATAGGTCTTGGAAAAACTATCAAAGTAGGAAATCAAGAAAACATTCAAGACAAAGCTAAAGCTATGATATTCCTTTGCCATCACCTTCATGAGGCTCTTAAAACTGAATATTTAACTGTGAAAGACCCAATGGTGCAAAGAAAAATTTAAAGGAAAGGTATGACCACCAGAAAAATGTTATCCTCCCTCAAGCTCGCTAAGAATGGCTAAATTTAAGATTACAAGATTTTAAATCAGTAAGTGAATATAACTCACCCATGTTCAGAATCACTTCTAAACTGAAATTATGTGGAGAAAAAAAATAATTGATGAGGATATGTTGGAAAAGACATATACCACTTTTCACATGGATTCTTATTGAGTTAAACAATAGCGTAAAAAGGGTTTTAAAAAATTTCTGAATTGATATCTTGTCTTCTAGTTGCTGAACAAAATGATGAACTTTTATTGAAAATTCATGAATCATGGCCAACTGGCTCTACTCTATTCCCTGAAGTGAATGCCGCTGCATCCCACAATAGGATACGTATTAACAATAGAGACCCTGCCAACAGCAGTGGTCGTGGTGGAAGTCGTGGCCGTGGAAGAGGTCGTGGCTATTATAGGGGTAGAAGTGGTCATTTCAAAAACTCTTTTTCTCACCGGAAGTGGGATAACGAGGTTGGTGGTAAAAAGCATGAGAAGGCTAAAAGTGAGACTATGTGCTACCGTTGTGGAGGAAAGGGCCACTGGTCTCATATATGTCGTACACCAAAGCATCTTGTTGACCTTTATTAGCAGTCTTTGAAAAAGAAAGGAAAGAAAGTGGAGACTAACTTGGTATATAAAGATGCCGAAGGTGATTTTGATACTGGTGATACAACTCACCTGAAGGTTGCAGATTGCTTCACCACCCCTGAAGGGAATAATTAAGTCAAAGACAATTATGACTATTTGCCTATAAAGAATTAGAAGTTTACATTCATAATTAACTAGAATAATTTATGTTATTTACTTTGGTTTTGTTATTTTATGCATGAACTTAATGATAGTGGTTTGTTTTGTGTTTTAAGATTTTGTTACTTTAATCTTATTTTAGTTATTTGAATGTTTGGATATTTTAGGACATGTTATTTACTTTCTATTATTTTATTTGAAGAACATGAATGCTCTCCAAGCTCAATTAACAATAAATGGTGATCGAAGAAATATGTGTAGCAGATAGTGCAAATATTCATACGATACTTAAAAATAAGAGATATTTTTCTCAATTGATGATGAATAATATAAGTGTGAATACTATATCCGGTAGTACAAACATTATTGAAGGCTCCGGAAGAGCAACTATATTGATGCCTATGGGACAAAATTCGAAATTATTAATGCTTTGTACTCCCCTAAGTCTCAAAGAATTTATTGACTTTTAAAGATATCCGTCAAAACGGATACCATATTGAGACAATAAGTGAATTGGAAATAATGAATTCCTTCAAATTACGAGTATTAGGGGTTTTAATGATGCGAGTCGAGCTCGAGTATCATTAAGCTCAACTCGAACTCGAAACTTAAAACTCTAGCTTGACTCGAGCTCGAAAGCTCGCGAGCTTTTAAAATGGACCTCGAACTTGACTCGGTAGAATGCAAGGTGAGCTCAGCTCGAGCTCGAATCGAATGAAGCTCAAATTCAAAATAATGAGTAACCTGAAAATAAATTTATCATAATTGTCTTTAGAAGTAACTAATAGAAACAGAAGATTACATAAATATCTTAAAAACTTCCAAATTTATGTAGTTATGTGCTAAATAAATATTTTACAATTTTAAGAAATTTAGAACAATTTTTTATTGTTTAAATAAATAAACAATTTTTTATTTTTTAAGTTTTATTTATTAGCTTGAATTTTGACGGTTGAGATGGAAATAAATCAACGGCTAAATCAACACATAAGAATTTAAGCCATTAAGGGTATAATTTTTAAAATTTGTTTGAGATACATTAAAAAAAATTACTTATATATAATTATATGTCGAGCTACTTACGAGCTTTTCAGGTCGAGTAGGGGCTTGCTCGACTCGACTCGTTAGAACCCCGATTCGAGCTCGAACTCGAGCCGAGCTTATTCGAGCCGAGTGTTGACCGAGTAGCTCGCGAGTAACTCACGAGCTGTTTCGTCTCATTAACACCCCTTTCCAAGGCACTAAGCATGTTTTGGAGAGATTATCTGCACTCTCCACTAGTTTGTACTACACAAAGATTAATGCTATTGTGACATATGCTATTGTAAACCAGAAGTTTACAAATAGCTTTATAGTTTGGCATGACTGGTTAGGATATCCCGGTGCATCAATGATGTGAAAAATAATTGAAAATTCACATGGACATTCTTTGAAGAGCCATCAGATTCTTCAAAATGATTATTCTTATGCTGCTTGTTCCCAAGGTAAGTTGATCGTTCGGCCATTACCAGCGAAAATAAATTATGAATCTATTTCTTTCCTTGAACGTATACAAGGAGACGTATACATCCACCATGTGGACCATTCAGATATTTTATGGTTTTAATCGATGCATCGATTAGATGGCCACATGTGTCCTTACTATCAATCTGCAATCTGGCGTTTGCGAGGTTACTTGCTCAACTGATAAGATTACGAGCACAATTTCCATATTTTCCTATTAAGAATATACGTTTGGATAATGCCGGTGAATTTACTTCACAGGCTTTATTGTATGGCTATTGGAATTAATGTTGAACATCTTGTAGCACATGTTCATACACAAAATTTGCAAAATCACTAATTAAACGTCTTCAATTGATTGCTAGATCATTACTTATGAAGTCAGATCTCCCGATTTCTGCTTGGGGACATGCTATTTTACATGCGCGGCACTAATTCGCATCAGGCCAACCAGTAAACAAAAGTTCTCCCCATCACAATTGGTTTGTGGTCAGGAACCAGATATTTCCTGATAAGTTGATATTTTATATATATTTTATTCCCGATCCCGGTTGATTCTTAGCTCTAATACGACTCTTTTGAGCCATTTCTACTAACTTTTGCTATTTCGAGTGTTTGTTGTGTTTTTTATTAGATTTTTCAGGAATCGATGATTTATCGTTGTTTTCCGAGCCTTTTGAAGCACTTGAAGAAGTTAGTAAAGAGTTGAAGTCATTTGGGAAGCTAAACTGAAGACTAGAAGTGTTAAAACGAAGAATTAAAGAGGCAATTAAGGAAGAACGAGCGAAAACCGAGAAACGAAGCAAATTAGGCTACCCGCCCGGGTCGGAGCTGTGTGCCCGGGTGAGGGCTGCACGCCCGGGTAGCCCGGGCGGGTGGCTCTGAATACCCAAAATCACGCGTTTTCCTTGTTTAGCCTAAGTACTTAAGTGTCTTTCCTCCTAATTAGTCATTTTACGCCTTTTTAGATTTTGAAAATCCTAGTTTACTCTAAAAAATTCTCTCAAAGTGTAAAACTCTATTCAATCATTCAATCAATAATATTCAGGTTCTATTTTATTCTCAATTCTTGTTTTTAGTTATGTTTATTATTATTTTTAATTTATGTTCTTAATTTTCATAGTTTTATGTTTAGATTTAATTTTCTTGATTCTTGTTAGTTTTGTTTAGTTCAATCATGTTTAGTATTTTAATTACTTTTATTGTTTTAGTTTCTGTTTCTTTAATTATGAGTGAGTAGTTCCTTTTCTAGGACTAGGGGATCCATGGACTAATTGGTGATGTTTTGCTCATAATTATTAGTTTAACTATTAATTTGCTTGAATTCTTATTGTCAATTACTATTGCTTTCAATTAAATACTGGCCAGGTTTAGTTGTTAGTTTGATATTGTTGAAATCGATGCCGAGAGGTAAGATTACCACAATTAGATCATAAGGACAATAGGCAAAACGAGTCTAAGTGAGCGAGAGCCATTAGAGGAGTTTTGAAGGGGACTAGATTCGAGAGAATTAGTGGACCTTAATTCAAGGAAATTGATAATATAATTAATTATTTGTGTGCAAATTCACTGGTTAATTTGTGGTGAACAGATGTCCTAGGTTTAGTTATTAATTAATTCTCTTAATCAATTTAGCTCTAATTCTAGTTAATTTCTTAGTCACAATCGTCACTCAAAGGCCCTTTACACGGTTTAGACTTTTTAGAACTAATAGGTTTAATTGCTTCCCTGTGGATTCGATCCCTACTTCCCTAGCTATATTAGTTAGAGTGGTTAGGTTTATTTTTGATAGGTGTGCGATAGCCTCATCATTTTCCATCTAAGAATTTTTGGATGTGCTGTGTATGTTCCAATTGCTCCACCACAACGCTCTAAGATGGGTCCTCAAAGGAGGCTGGGCATATATGTCGGGTTTGAATCCCCATCAATAATTAGCTACCTAGAGCTATTAGCAAGGGATTTATTTACTGCTCGTTTTGCAGAATGTCACTTTAACGAGTCAGTTTTCCCAGCATTAGGGGGACAGAACAAGCAGTTGGAAAAAGAAATTAGTTGGAATGAATCATCATTAAATCATCTTGATCCTCGTACTAAACAATGTGAATTGGAAGTTCAAAAGATAATTGAGTTACAAAGCTTAGCAAATCAATTGCCAGACGCATTTANAACGCATTTACTAACCTAAATAGAGTGACTAAGTCACATATACCATCAAGATTGATGTCCCTGAAGGACAATCTCATGACTCTAAGGCACGCCTGAAGCGTAGTACACCAGTAGGTTCCAAAGATAAGAATCCTCGGAAAAGAAAAGGAGCAATGATAAGTAATAGCCAGATTGAGGAAGCAATAAATGAAGGATCTCCAGAAGAGACCATAGACATGACAAATGATAGTGTTCTAGAAGAACCTCAAACACCTGAAAATGAAGAGATCTCAACAGATTATGTCATGTCTGGAATAACTTGGAACTGAAATGAAATCGACGTCGATGATGCTTTTGTATAAAATGTAGCACTTGATGTTATGAATGAAAAAGAGGATCATGAGCCTAAGTCCATCGAAGAATGTAGGAAAAGAGATGATTGGCCAAAATGGAAAGAAGCAATTGATGCAGAATTGAAATCACTTGTAGAGAGAGAGGTATTTGGGCCAGTAGTTCGTATACCTGAAGGTCTAAAACATGTGGGATATAAATGGGTCTTTGTGCGGAAAAGAAATGAAAAGGGTGAAATTGTAAGACACAAAGCACGTTTAGTTGCACAAGGATTCTCACAAAGACCTGGTATTGATTTTGAGGAGACATATTCTCCTGTGGTGGATGCAGCTACTTTCAGATTCTTAATTAGTCTGGCAGTAAGACATGGACTTGGTGTAACACCCTGGTTTTCTCCTTCCTAAAACTACTAACATTTCCGGAAAACATTTATAAAATAATCGAGCCCCAACTACTTTAGAAAACCAAAGCATTACCGCCACCGTGAAAACGGCTAAGGCATTTACCAAAGTACTACAGCGGAAGACTTAACTTTTAAAAAAACAAAAAACAAAACAACTTAATTAAAATAAACTTCAAAACCAAATCCCATGATACTTATAACAACTTGGAACCGAATAACGGCCCTTCAAACCAAATAATACTTAATATCTTTAAAACAACGTTAATCCATCATGATATAATAAATAGCTAATAGTCACTTAATTTTAAGCAAAAACTAAAACAACATGAACACTCTTCACTCAATCTCAGCATGATCGACTAGATGCCCACGAAACCTGTTGCTTACTCTTTATTCAAGACTTCTACCGCCATAATAAATGGGTCGTCGTAGGGCCAAACAAAGATTAGCCATGCACACAAAGCACGTAATCAGCAAGCTGAGTACATAAGCATTAAAGCAAAGCAACACACTAGCATGAATAATCTAGGCAAGAGCATCAAAGTAAAACATCAACCATACCTTTACCACAATTGCAACATCATAAGACTCTAAGACTCTTACTTCAGAATTAATTATTATAATTTGGATTTCGCATCGAACGGGCTCCTTCCTATAAAATAAATAATTGCCCAAAGGGCACCAACTTGGGAGCAACTCCAAGAAGGTATTACTATGCCACCTAGGGCGGAATTCCAGCGCATATAAGATAAAATCTAAAAATAGAAGTACAACGTCTTGTACCCCTAACTAGGAGTTGAATCCTCTGTTAGACAACTCCCCCACTGTTCATACTCAAGGTATATACGTCCTCCAGAGTTTTGGTGCGAATCCTCTTTCACTTTACGTGATTAACCATTTTATAACTTGTGATGACTCTCACAAACAAACATCATAACATGCATAACATCACAAACATTTATAACATAACAGGACTGAACACCATATTAATTATCTTCATTAATAAGTGAACACATTTTATTTTATTTATCCTCTCTAGACCACACATAACTGTGAGTGGTTAATTAACTTCCTTAACAGTCCAACATAAACTGTGAGTGGATAACTTCCTTTACTAGTCCACACATAAACTGTGAGTGGATAATAATAATAAATTGCTCAATACTACTAATCATGTGAATAAAATTCACTAACTCTTCTTTGCTCAAATATTAATAACATAACTTTCATGCTCATTTTTGACTACTAGTCAATTCTTTTATTAAACATGCATTCCAACATCCTTGATGTTATTAATAATATATATAATAGAATGCATAAATAAATACTCATGGTTATCATGTAATCATGATACTTGAACATGCTCATATAAGTCAACAAAAGTCACAAGAGTCACTAACATACTTCATATCATATAGTTTCTAACATGAAACTTATATATATTCAATCTACTATAGCATGATCCTAGCATGATATTCTACTCATGAATCTTTAGTACTATCGTACCTTGTATAATAGCGGTGATTCGCCACTACTTCTAGAACTCACTTGATTCGAATCCTCTATAAAGCAAAGAGGAAACTATATAAGAAAAACCTCTTTGACTAAACTTTACAGCAACTCAAACTACTTTTTACTAGTGGATAAACATCATAACCTTCCTACTATGTCTCTATTCATTCCATAACTTGTCTCTTTATTTTTCTTTCGAAAACTTCTATTTTCATTACTTTCAAAAATGGCGCACTTTACTTTAATATTTCAAGCCTCTTAAAACCTCTTTAAAACACTTATTTTTGCATAAAAACACCATATTATCATCTTATAGGTTATGGTTCGATTCTATGCATTAGAATTTAATTTGGAAACTTGTAAGTAAATACACTTAATTTTACTTCTTATAAACATGCCTTAATAAAAATTACAGCATATTTATTTAATTAAAAATCCTTTTAGACCTCTCTAAACTTCATGAAAAGCCCTAAAACAACATGGATTGATCATATAATGTAATACTTAACTTTATGATTAATCTGCTAATTACATACTTTAAAACATTAATTATGAATTTTTAAAATCTGGACAGCTTATAAATCATACTTAAAATCATCTTTTAAACTTCATAAATCATACTAAAAATAATGTAGTGATCATAGATTTCATATATGATCATACTAGCGTAATATGAACACTTAAACTTGTTTTAACATGTATTAACAAATTTTCAGATTTGTTTTAATACTTTAAATTTGTTTAAAAACCAATCTAAACATCATAATTTAATCATACAATCATATATATTAAACTATGATCATCCACTTCAATCTAGATCATAAAATAATTTAAAACATAAAACTTCATACTTTCTCAAACCCTAATTAAAATTTTCATGATCAACTTTTAAATCTATAATTACAAATATAAAAACATGATTATAAATTAAAACATTACTAAAACATGATCATAAACATAATTTAAAACATGCTTAAGAATTAAATTAAATTAGAAGAAAAAGTTTTTTTTTTTTTTTTTTTTTTTTTTTGTACTTACGAAAATCGAGAAGGCAAAGGGGGAGGAGGTGGCGGCGACGCGGCCGGCGAGGGGCAGCAGCGGGGAGAGGTGGCCGGCGACCTTCGGTCCTCTTCGTCGCTTCTCCTTCGTTTTTTTTTTTCTTTTTTTTTTTTTTTTTTTCTCTTCTTCTCTCTTTTGCTTTTGGAAATCCTAACTTGAATGCTTGGGAAATTCTGAATTTTTGGTTTAAAAGGGGTATTTAAAGCCCCAAAGGATTTAGAGTTGGTTTAGGAAAAGCCCAAAAGGTCTAATTGAAGTGGGATTAGTTTGGGCCCATAATTAAACTAATCAGGCAACCCATTAAAAACACTTTTAAAAGCCTTACAAAATATTTTCACACTTTTAAGACCTTCATAAAAATTATTTTATGACCTTATAAAATTTATTTCTTTAAAATAAGTAAATAAAACTCCGTAATTAATTAAATTCCTTTAATTAATTATTTTCAAATACTTTATCTTTAAAAACGTAAATACGTATAAATACTATTTAATTTTATAACGTGTATAAAATTACGGGGTATTACACTTGGGTTTACGACTAATGGATGTTGTAACACCTTACTTATACGGCTCACTTGATAGTGATATATACATGAAACTCCCGCAAGGTTTCAAGTTGCCTAAAGCAACTGGTTCGTGTTCTCGAGAACAACATTGTATTAAGTTAAATAGATCCCTTTATGGATTGAAACAATTAGAGCGTATGTGATACAATCGCATTAGTGGAATATTTGTTAAAGAAAATTATAAAAGGACCATATTAGCCCTTGTATTTTCATAAAGAAATTCGGGTCAGGTTTTGTGATTATTGCTGTCTACGTTGATGATTTGAATATCATTGGAACTCCAGAAGAGATTTCAATAACAGTGGAATACTTGAAAAAGGAGTTTGAAATGAAAGATCTTGGTAAGACAAAATTTTGTTTAGGGCTACAAATTGAGCACCTAAAAGAAGGAATCCTTGTGCATCAAACTACATACACAGAGGTGCTTAGAAGATTCTATATGGCTAAAGCACATCCGTTAACTAGCCCTATGGTTGTAAGATCACTAGATGTTGATAAAGATCCCTTTCACCCTTGGGAAAATGATGAAGAGATTCTTGGTCCTGAAGTACCATATCTAAGTGCAATAGGAGCATTGATCTATCTTGCTAGTCACACAAGACCCGACATATCATTCTCTATTAATCTACTAGCTAGGTTTAGCTCATGTCCTACCCGAAGGCATTGGAATGGGGTTACGCATATATTTCGCTATCTAAAAGATACGAAAGATAAAGGTTTGTTCTTTTCTAACACCTCCAAAGAAGAATTAGTTGGTTTTGCAGATGCAGAGTATTTATCAGATCCTCATGTTGCTCGATCACAAACTGGATATGTATTTACATATGGTGGTACCGCAATCTCTTGGCGTTCCATGAAACAAACCATTGCTGCTACTTCTTCTAATCATGCAGAAATTTTAGCAATTCATGAGGCTAGTCGAGAATGTGTATGGCTAAGGTCTCTAATTCAGCACATACAAGAAGATTGTGGTCTATTATGTGGAAAACAAGATCTGACTATATTATATGAAGACAATGCAGCCTGCCGCATAGCTCAAGGAAGGGTACATTAAAGGTGACAGGACGAAGTATATTTCACCAAAGTTATTTTTCACCCATCACCTTCAGAAGAATAGTGAAATTAGTGTCCAACAGATTTGTTCAAGCGAAAATTTGCAAATTTATTTACCAAGGCACTTCCGGCTACTACATTCCAGAAATTAGTTTATCTAATTGGGTTGCGTCGTCTCAGGGATCTCAAAGGATGACATCATGAGGGGAAGTTAATGCACTATACTCTTTTTCCCTTAGCCACGATTTTTCCTACTAGGTTTTCCTGGTAAGGTTTTTAACAAGGCAGCATAGCACATGCGCATCATAAAATGGTGTATTTTGGTTCTATAATGGACATCCAAGGGGGAGTGTTATAAAATATTGATATATTGTGGATGCCCATTATATTCTTTATATATCTAGAATATTCCAGAAAGTAGGGTTAATCTACGAGAAACCCTTATTGCTTATGTATATATATATATATATATCCCTTGTTAATGAATAAATTACATCTATTATTTTCTCCACAAACACTCTCTAATAAAAACCCTATTTTCATAACACCTTAGTCATTTTTTTATTTCTCCTCTCTATTTAATCAAATACCTTTATAATTTCCTAAACATTATTATTAAAAAAATATCTAGGAGTCCGTGCAACACTAAGTGTTGCAACTAAAAATTAACGGAGATAATATATTAATTTTATAAATTGTTTCTTGTGAACAAGCAAATGTAGCAACTAAAGTTTGACGAAGGAAGTAATAAAAACGAGCGGTGAAAAACAATGAGATTAAAAAAAAAAATCTACCTAAATTCACTGCACAAGCATCGAATCCCATTATTTTGTTCCTCGTACACCCCACTTTTTTCATTTCCAATTATTTCCCCTACCCTCCCACACTCCCACACTCTCCCACTAACACAAACCTCCCAAACACCTCTTTAAAAACCTCACTTCCTCCTCATACTCACTTCCATTCACTACACAAAACTTCAAAACACCAAAAAAACCCCATAAAAATGGAAGAAAGAACAGAAACAGAGTTAATATCAATACCAGCAACACCAAGAGCAGCTTCAACACCAGAAATCCTAACACCATCTGGACAACGCTCACCTCGTCCACCCACATCAACAACAAATGCTGCTACCAAAACCGATACGAAATCAGCTGCATGGACTCCATCTTCATTCATTTCGCCACGGTTCTTAAGTCCTATTGGCACACCAATGAAGAGAGTTTTGGTTAATATGAAAGGTTATTTAGAAGAAGTTGGTCATTTAACTAAACTTAATCCTCAAGACTCCTGGCTTCCTATTACTGAATCTAGAAATGGAAATGCTCATTATGCTGCTTTTCATAATCTTAATGCTGGTTTTGGTTTTCAAGCTCTTTTCCTCCCTGTTGCCTTTTCTTTCCTTGGATGGTAAATTTTTATTTTTCTCTGCTTTGTTTTTTTGGTCATTTAGTGTATTTTACTGTACTTTGTTTGCTCCCAGTAATCGCAAGTTGCTTGTGATTACTTTGGAGTATTACCTCCGTTCCTTAATATTTGCAACACGAGCCCACAGGTTTCAAAAACTAAGGGATGAAGGGTTTATTATTTTTTTTTTTTTTGAATTGATTTGTTAAAATTAATGAATTTGAATTGATTTTTTTTTAATTTTAATTGAGTAATATTCAGAAACTGGGTTGTTTCTTTCTGTTTCTGCTGCATGTTTTAGTCATTTACAGTAAAATAATTAGATACACATTCTTTGAGGACAAAAAAAAAAAAAAAAATCAAATATTTGGATGTATTTCACTATTTTGTATTCCTAATATGCTGTATATTTCATATAATTAATTATTGAATTGTGGAAAAAAAAAACAATTGTTAGATTATAGTACTGTAAATTATTATTGAATTTGAAGGCACACTTGTAGTTCTGAATAATGTTTCTCTTCAGAATAACTCACTAGTAATTAGGATGAATGCAGTCATTAATAAAATATATTCCTAGATGGAGGACCACTTTCACATATTCTTATATCCAATAAAAGAAAAAAAAAAAAAAACAGACATGTTTGTTGGTCAAACCTCTGTCATCATGTGATTTGTTGGTCAAATGTAATTTTTAAACTTTTTTGTTGTTGTTGTTGTAATTTTAGCTGTTTTATAACACATGAGCAAGTCAGTAGTCATCTTTGGAGCGCAGAAATAGTTTCAATAATTATAGATAAGCATAGTGATTGATTCTTAGTTGAAGTTACTAGCTTTAATTATGTAATAAGAACTTTAGAATTTAGAGTATAGCATGCCAAAATTAATCCAATTAAAGTGTTTAGTGATATGTATATATATATATATATATATATATATATTTTTTTTTTTTTTTTTTTTTTTTTTTTTTTGCTTTTTGGATGATACTTTACTAATGTTTAGTTTTTTTTAATTTTTTTTTCTTACAAAGTAAAATAAGAGAAAGATTGATTGGTTTAGCAAAAATGATTAATTTAATCCCACACCAAACTTTTACTTTAGTGCATACTTCCCATAATGTTTTGACTTGCTGTTGCCAATTGCTTGGACCAGTAATGATTTATGTCCCAGTATTGCCATTTGATAGCCCTAAAAAGCAGGGGACCATGGGATACACATTTCTCAACTTTTTAGTAAAAAAAAAAGAAATCAGATTTTTAAAAAGCTAAATTATGGTATTGTTCTGGTTAGTGATAACAATGATGGTTTCCTATGCTTTTGCATTTTATTTGTCTAACTTGGATTAGAGTTTATTTAATTAGTGTCTCACTACAACTTTGATCATCTTAGGCGCGCTAATCGTCATACTACTTAACTTTTTACCTATAATATTGAACCTTCGAGTATTTTTGTCTAACTTTTGAACTTTGTACGACTTTTTCATAATATTACGAACTTTTCATTTTTTCTTTTACTGTCAATTTTTGCTAGTTTTGTATTTCTCCGTTTTCTGTGTGTCCTCAACATCAATCATTGAAATTTGGATAACTATAGGTCTCTAGTTTGAGCCTAAGAATTGAGCTCTACGCCGCGATGGTTAGAATGTAATTTTCCGCCTTTTAAACCTGACCTCGCTTCAATTCAGATTAGTTTCATTGCAAAAGATTTTGGGTATAAGGTGTTTAACCTAAGGAGAAGTATCTGGCACAAAGAAAATAATTTTTAGATTTCAATAGCTCAAGGAAAAAAAAAATATTATGTTTAAAAGTATTGCTACATGTGATGGCTGAATGGCTCATTTAGAAGTTATAGTTCTGTAAGTAGAGGTGTATGATAGAGTATAAAATCAATTCCTTGGCCTCAACCATCAGCTTAAGCTTTTGGTTGAGATACAATGGTATCAGCGCCAACGTGATACAATGGTCACGGGTTCGAATCTCATCCACTCCTCCCTTCTAAGTGGAATTATTAAGCGCAGGATATGAGGGGGCCCATGCTGCATCCACACTTCAAGCCCAACGGGCCCTCATGTGAGGGGGCGTGATAGAGTATGAAACCAATTCCTGGGCCTCAACCATCAGCTTAAGCTTTTGGTTGAGATGGTCCTCAAATAGTGTACTATAGAATTGCATTCAGCTCGTGCTATTTGGATGGGTGACATTGGTGTAATATTGTCATAGCATTAGCTGATGATAAGTGATAAGTGTGTCTTGTTGAGGCTATTATCTGCACTTAATCATTGGAGTTGTATGGTAATCTAGGATCTGTCAGCGAAGTGTAGGCTCTTTAATTTGTTCTTCCTTACAAAAAAAAATTTCCTTCACAAAACCTATTTGCTGATATTTGAAATCATAAAACCTTGCTATGGGCTCTAACCATGTGTTGCACAAAGTTGATATATCTTTTCTTGGTAGTATAACGTTGCTTAATAAGTTCAATGAAACCATGGTGTGTTTTTATGTTGTTGATAAGCGAGACTTGTATATTTCCATGATAGTTGCTTCAATGTTTTATCACAATTTATTGCAGGGGTTGGGGTATATTTTCATTGACCATAGCCTTCTTTTGGCAACTTTACACGCTTTGGATTCTAGTTCAACTACATGAGGCTGTGCCGGGGAAAAGATACAACAGATATGTTGAGCTAGCTCAGGCTGCATTTGGTAAGCTTTCTTACCTTTTTATTCAATTGCCTTATAGAAAACCAGTACTATGACTTCTAGTAAAAATTGATACTATAGTATGAATAGTTCCACTTAAACTTCATTGAGTAAGCTAGACCTGAATCGCTTTCTAACTAATTCCACTTAAACCTCTCTTTTGTTTTTCCTATGCAGGAGAGAAACTAGGTGTATGGCTTGCACTGTTCCCAACTGTATATTTATCTGCTGGAACTGCAACTGCAATAATACTTGTTGGAGGAGAGACTATGAAACTCTTTTTTCAGATCGTGTGTGGACCACTTTGCTCTTCGAACCCTTTAACCACGGTTGAGTGGTATCTGGTGTTCACTTCATTGTGCATTGTTCTGTCTCAACTTCCAAACCTAAATTCCATCGCAGGACTCTCCCTTGTTGGAGCAGTGACTGCCATCATTTACTCCACCATGATGTGGGTGCTTTCTGTGAGTCAGCCGAGGCCACCACGAATCTCTTATGAGCCGTTGTCACTTCCATCTGCAACAGCTTCTTTGTTTGCAGCTTTGAATGCCCTTGGAATAATCGCCTTTGCATTCAGGGGCCACAATCTAGCCTTGGAGATCCAGGTATAGGATTTCACAGGCTTTGTTCTTTCCACCTTTTGAATTTAACTTTCTGGTTGACTGAGTTCTAATAGGTTTAGACAAGGGCTACACTAATTTGATTCACTACTTAATTCAGGTCTCATATGACTAGAAAAGTTCAATAAGTTCTGCTGAAACACTTTGCGCCTGAAACTGATAATTGTGTTATACTTTTGGGTTTCTAACTCTTGTGTGTCCAAATGATTTATTTAATCTTTAAAGGGATGGCATTGGGTTGTAGTGATGATTCGAGAATACTTGGAACAATTAAATTTTTAGGTCATTTACACAATCTTATGCCACAGTTTATAACTTCGATGCATAAAAATCGCCTCATAAGTATGAATTTGAGATCCTCATTTAATGTTGATAACTAATCTGAAGATGGTTTAAACTTGATGATTGTGTTAATGTGCCATTTGAGCTGATAGGATTTTCTGTTTCAGGCCACTATGCCATCAACATTTAAGCATCCAGCTCATGTGCCGATGTGGAAGGGAGCTAAAGTTGCATATTTTTTCATTGCTATGTGCCTCTTTCCTATGGCAATCGGAGGATATTGGGCATATGGGAACCTTGTAAGTCAATCAGATGCTACATTTATAATAACTTTGTGTAACTATGATATATTTTAAAATCACCTGGATGCATGCATAGATATGGACTTAAATTACAAGAAGTATGCCCAATTTGATGATTTGGAAATAAGTTTGCATTGAAACTAATCTAACATTTGAAATCGTAATTTTCCAGCCAATGTTTGAAAAGGAAAAGAAAAACACTGATCAATATCAGACCATAGAGTTTAATTTGTTTGCAAGTTGAGGTAGTGTTTTATTTTGTGAATGCCGACTTTATTAGCTCCGTTAGAATTTCAAGTTGCTTTGATATATTACTGATGTTTTGCCTAGATACTACTACTTTAAATTGTCGTAGAGAAATTTAAATGATAACCGGTGCACTGAGGCTTCCAAAGATATTTTTAATGGCTCAAGCCTTGGTAGCTTGACTGTTATATATACATTAACATTTTGTGAAAGTTACAAACTAAACTGCATTTTCCTCTTACAGATGCCTTCTGGAGGGATGTTGACTGCTATATACGCATTCCATAGACATGACATTACAAGAGGATTACTTGCAATGGCTTTCCTATTAGTCGTATTCAACTGTTTGAGTAGCTTCCAGATATACTCGATGCCTGTATTTGACAGCTTTGAAGCCAGCTATACGAGCAGGACTAATCGTCCATGCTCTGTATGGGTTAGGTCCGGCTTTAGAGTATTCTACGGGTTTGTGTCTCTGTTAATTGGTGTGGCGTTCCCATTCCTATCAAGTCTTGCAGGTCTGTTGGGAGGGCTTACTCTCCCTGTCACATTTGCTTACCCATGTTTCATGTGGGTGCTCTTAAAACAACCCCCGAAACACAGTGCTAGTTGGTACTTCAACTGGATTTTAGGATGGATGGGAATTGCTTTTAGTCTCGCGTTTTCAATTGGAGGGATTTGGAGTATTGTTACCAACGGACTAAAGTTGAAGTTCTTTAAGCCTAGTTAAAAATGAGCGTTTTTGGCGACTTGGGTAATATATACACCATTCTTATGATCCTATGTCTTGTTTAACTAGACTAAGTTTTAGGCATCAAGAGACGATCTCTTAAAATGTATGCATGGCTTTATTGTCTAGTGTTTAAATGTACACCCCAAAAAAAATGTGTTTTGCTTTTTGATACATTGTGTAATGTAAATTTTGAGAATGATTTTGGTTTAAAGAAAAAAAAAAAATTAGTGTTTACTCCGTATTTTCGTACATAACGTATTTTCTTATGTTTCTTCAAATTTTCCATGCATATAGAAAGTAAACTTTTTGTATGGTTGTCAAATTTTAGATGAACTATTTTACCCTTAGTCTCTTTTTTTTTCCTTGAAATAATTACCATTGTGAATTTTTTACTACTCCGTATCATAATTTTTAGAAAAGATACAATTATTTCTTACACATAGAGAATTGAGAAATTATACCGTGATAAAGTATCTTTGAAAAACTGCAAAATTCTTGTAAGTATCATATCATATTTTTTAACGAAAAAATTGCATATTTTACGTTTTAATTTTTTTTTCTTTGTATAATTTTTCAAAAAACAGAAGCCTTTATTCGTATAGTTGCTGTTTGAGTGAACAAATTTACTATTCTCAAGTACCACATTTAATTTTTAAATTATATAGGAAGTTAAAAATAAACCATAAAACTATAATGTGTTAAATTGTAGGATTATAATCACTGAAAAAGCATTTTGTAGTTTTTTAAACATATATTAAAATTCTGTAATTGGACTTATACGTGTGCACAATGTAAGGATTCGGTAATTGACTAACATACCCGTATAGAATTTATATAAAACCATTTATATAACTAACATTCCCTTGCAAAATTAATATCTTTCCATCTATAAAACTTCCTTTTAAAAATAAAACTTTTGTTGATTCTTATTTCTTCCTCGGTTTTTTATTTGCTTGCTAAATTGGTGCTTGGGTCTGTTTTTTATACAATAGAATAATTATATGAGGACCACCACTTTATAGAATAGTTGAGATAAAAGGAAAGTATTTAAAAAAATCTATGAGGTTAATTTAGTTCAAGTCACATTTTTTTTTTATCAATGCACAACACATAAGTTTCAAGTCACAATTTTTTTTTAAAAAAAAAAAAAAAATATGTCATGAGTATATGCTTCCAAGTCAGAATAAATGAGTTTCAATTCACTAAAAAATACCATAGTGAGATTAATTTAGTAAATTTATCTTAGGGATTTTGTTATAATTTCCCGATAAAAAGTAAGATATTAAATGAGAAGATGACAAAAATAAAGGTAAAGTAGAAATATATTTGATAGTAAGATGACAAAAATAAGGATAAAGTTGTAAATGTTTGTATGGGGATCACAAGCAAAAAAAAAAAGTAACCAAAAATTTGAGATCCCACTATATGTAGTAATAAGTAAAAAAAAAACGGATATATATTCTTGTTGTACATGTCATGATTCTATATTTCTATATGTATGTGTGAACGTGCACTAAGGAAAATGATTTTGGCACTCCTTTTGTTTATATAGGCACTCCCTATACAAGAGCACAACTTTTAATGCTTTACTCACACAGAGAATTGTCAATATCACTTTCTGCGTACTTTCAAACTTTCTCATGTACCAGGTTGATCCTTATTATAGACTAACGAAGTATTGTTATTATATTCTCTACTTCAAGATATAATGCAATATTCAAGCATAGTAGATTTAATAAAACTCTTCTGGCCTTACAACATTGTTGATATAGGAATAATCGTGAAGAAAATGGTCTACAATCTCTTCAACATTTTTAGTTTTTAACATAGAGACTAACAATTGTTTGGATTGAAGGAAATAAGGAGAAAGGGAGGAAAGGGAAGTGGAGGGATGAAGTTTGGATTGAAGGAAATGATGGAAAGGGGAGGGAAGGGAAATGGAGAGAGGAAGGTTCCTTCATTTATATAGAAGGGAGGGAATTGGAGGGGAGGAATTAAATTGTTAGAAATGAAACTCTCCAACAAATTAACAATAGATAGATTTGGAAGAAAAACTAATGAATTTTTCCTCCCTTCTCTTCCCTTCTTTTCCCTCTCACTTTGTTATCCAAACACATCGTAAATTGTAAAAAAATTGATAAATTGATATCTCCAACAATGAAGAGATTTGGAAGGAACCCTCCCCTTCTTTTCCCTTCCATCCCCTTCATCACCCTTCCCTTCTTTCCCTCTCACTTTGTTATCCAAACAAACTACTTCCTCCGTTTTTTTACTTGCTACATATATCCGAAATGGCAGTATCTATTTACTTGCTACATACCTCTTTTGGATTGTGGAGCCCACCATATATTTACCATATTACCCTCATTTTTTTATGAAATCAGCATTTTGTTACCCTTAATTACCCCCACCTAACCCTAATCAACCACACAAACCCTTCCCTCCCAAATTAAACCTAACTTTACCCTTTCTCTCTTCTGCCTCTTTTCTGACTCCTACCATTCTACTTCTTCTTTCTTTTTTTTTTTTTCTCTCACTCGAATGTTCTTGTTTAGATCTTGCAAAGTATAGTTGTCAATAAATTTCAACAACATTTTAATAATCTCCATCATTTTCTCTACATTTTGATACCAATATCTTGCTATTTTGCGTTCATTTAATTTCTCCATTTTTTTGCTTCACCCCTCTTCTCATGGATCCCAACAATCCATGGAGTTGTGATTCTTGTACACAGTCGCCGGAATATTCCTCTTATGAGGAAACTCCGGTTAGTGAAAGTGAGTTGCAAGATCTTTGGGATCGTTTGAAGAGGTGGCACGAAGGTGGTGATTCACTTAAAAACCGCCATTCCAATGAAAACCCTATCGCTTGTTGCCCTGAAAATTAGTACACCCAACAAAATAGCACCGGATCTTCGACTTCCGGGTCGACTTTAGCTCCACACACCCCTAAAAATAATCCACCATGGTCTGAAAAGGGTGAATTAGTTGTGTTTGATACTCCAGAACGCCCTGGATATGTCGAACCTGTTCTTACTCCTAATTCATTGAAACGAGCTGCTAGACGAAGGCTCTGTTGTGTGCCTAAGCAACCCAAATTACCACCTTTGTTACTATCAGACGATAGTTGGTCTGATTATGATTCTGAACCCTCTGATAATACCAAGCAGTTGTTGTTGTTTCACCCACATCTGTCATCCAAAAAACCTTCCTCTTCTGAACTTCAATAATTGCTTATTCAATGATTTCGATTGTGATTCAGTTGTGTGTTTATTTTTTTGATTGCCATTCTGATTCTGAGTGTGATTATGATTGTGGTTGTTATTATGATTCTGGTTGTGATTCTGATTCTACTTGTGGTTGACATTTTGATGTGATTATCATTGTCACTGTGATTGTACCTAATCTTGCTATTTTGATTGCGATTTATTGCTTGATATTCTGATTATAATTGTGATTCTGATGTTAATTGTAATTGTGATTGTCATTGTGATTATAGTGTTCATTGTATTTCATATTCTGAATGTGACTGTTGTTACCATTCTGATGATGATTATACTCGTGATTCTGCATATGTGCTTATGTTATGTAATTATGTTTGTGAATGTAATTGGTTTAGTAATTGCTTTATGTTCTATTGTCATTGTGATTATGATTCTGATTGTGGTATGCTCTCTTGTACATGTACTTTGTTTTGGTAATATGGTGAGGTTGTGTTTAGTGTTCTCATTTTGTATGGAGTAACGAAATTGATGGGTGGGGGGTTTGGGTTAGTTGTTGATTACCATGCAGAAGACAAGTTATTACGCGAAGCTATATATGCAGAGGCATGCTTATACTTGTAAATCCATTCTAAATACATTCAATAGTCACTCCAACTTTACATAGTTGTTGATGAGACATTGGATGTTAGGCTACAAGGGTGAATAGCCTTGTATTTGTTGAGCCACCATCAGCAACAACACTTGATGGTGAGGTAGGCAGCGACAAATTTGTTGTTGCCCCCATTAACAAGTGCTGTTGTTGATCAGGAGGCAATCAATACTTGGTTATTACCTCTTTCAAAGCTCAATGATGACAATTTCCTGAGAGCAAATTTTTACAAAATATTCATTCTTCTTACAAAAGTCTTTATCCACCATTACTACACATATTGCCTTACATGTTCATTACTTACAAAATGGGGACACTATGTATTCAATCCTTACTTGTTACTTACTTAATAATTACATCATGTATATTAATGCATTTAGGCTACATAACTACAAAAGGTAGCCTAAAAATCTCATGTCATTCATATTTAACAATTTGGTGACTTTAATTTCATTACACCTACTGCTAATTGACCATACTACCAAAAAGTTACCTGTCACTTGTTCTTTGTTGCATGCATTCTTGTTGTTGCTTATGCTTCCCCTTCATCATCACTAATGCCTGCATCACTGTCTGTGTCATTGCCTTCATCTTGTTGCTCTTGTATATACTCATCCAGTGTACCATGTTGTAGCCACCACTCACTCTGGTTCACTAACTCTTTGTCCAATGTTAGCCTGATAGTTAGTTCACCTTTCTTGTCTAATGCTTCTTTGTTCATATGCTCTTGTTTGTAGCTGTTGTTTCCCTTGCACTTGAGTATTTGAATCATGCAACTTTGTAAACTTAGGAAAATGTAGTTCAGTCTAATTGGATCATAGTTGTTGTATGCTTCCTCCACAGCTTCAATTAGCTTGTCTTCATCCTTATAACTCATTTTCTCCTTAATGGACTGAATTGCTCTAAAAAACCCTAAATCAAGTACATTTAAATCTGGACTTTGTGCTGGTTGGTTGATTAAATGCATATTAAATCCATCTTTCGATGCTTCTTCCATGAACTCTGGATCATTACTACTGATGTGTGGACGAGCATTATCTTGCTGTATCCAAATTGTTTTAGTAGCATGTTCAGGCCACTTTTCTCTGATTGCTGGAATTAGTTCTTGTATCAGCTTCCTCTTTATTACCTCCTTTTTAATGCTCATTGTTGCCTTTGTTTCAACTGTTCCCTTATCTATGTTTTTACTGTTTTTCTTTGCTGGAACTTTGTCAACAGAAGGCCATATCCCTATCTTTCCATCCCATGCAATTTGTTGTGTACCTGGTACTATATGTGGTCTTGCTGCTGTTGCTAGGAACATGATTTTCTTGATGAACCTTTTACTTTTGCATTTTCTGTCAGGCCCTACCTCACTAGGGGCTAAGTAATACCTCTGACTAAGAGAAGCAAAACCACTTCTCATCTATATGTATAATGTTATACATCCCGCTGAATTGTGGAATTGTCTTTATGGGTCTTGGTATGTGCTTTAATATCCACTTAACCCTTGCTATTCTGTGAGCTTCAGTTAGGTAAGGCTTGACTGTGTTACTATGCTTCTTTATTTGTCCTCTTTTCACCATTCTACACAATGTAGACTTATGGATTCCTAATGCCTTTGTTGCTGCTGACATTGTTGTTCTTTGGTAAAATGGTGTTTCTATGAGGTTGTTCATGTCAACATTGCATCTTTTCTTTCCCACTCTTCCTGTCTTGCAATTGTAAACTTCAATGTCAACTTCACATGCCATTTGAGTTCTCACTATTTGCCAAATCCTTGAAATGCTCCATCTTGATACAGCATACCTGTTTGCCAACTTGTTTATTGAACCCTTTGGTAACTGATTTTGTTGACTTAGTTGTTGCAGTTTATCAGCTACGTTTGATCTTTGGATGTTGTTCAATTCCTTGCAATGTCTTTTGCATGGCAACATAACTTGTGTTGGTGGGTGACATCTCTCATCTTCTGATTCAGAATTTTTCCAAGAGACCTCATCTTTCTCAATGTCTTCATTGTACGCCGTCATCTCCACTACTTCTTCCCCTTCTGAGTTTTCAGAATCATCCACTTCCTTTGTTTTGATAGCATGCACTTGTGCTCCATATTCTTCCGCTAAAACTTCTTCTGGTGGTGGTTCATTCAAATCAAAACAAAACTTATGTAGATGTTGGTTTGCTTCTGAATTTTCTAAGGGTTTTTGGAGGTTTTTTGTTGAAGCTGATGGGCAGTGTACTCCGGCATCGGATTCGGAAGCCGGCCACGTAGGTTCAATGCAAGTCATTAGGTAATTGTAGTACTCCAACATATTTCCTTCTATTTGAAAAGGAAAATGTGTATGTGAGGACACATTATCCATCCTTAATGTGTATCTATCGTGACTGTGTTGCCTTCGATGCGTGGAAGAACACACCCAAATGAAGCACCACAATTTGGTTTCCCAGGTAAGTTCACTTACTCAATGATGATAATTTTCTGAGAGTAATAATCCACTTCTCTCCCTCACCCACTTTCCAAAAGAACAAAAAAAAAAACAGAGCAAAGATTCTGCTTTTAATTGATTTGGGTTAGTTTGAGAAACATTTATGATGGAAAAGAGAATGTTCTTGAGAGAAATTTATTTGGTCCCCTATGTTTCATTGCTTTCAGATTTCTTTTTTCTACTGTTTTTTTTAGTGGAGTAAATGAGATGATGATGGTCAATTTTTTGGTTGTAAATGAGATTTTTTTTCTACTGTTTTTTTTTAATGGAGTAAATGAGATGATGACGGCCAATTTTTTGGTTGTAAATGAGATTATGATTGTAAGGTGGTGAACTTAAAAGTGCACCATGAAATTATAAATTTAAATTTAAAGTGCTATATAAAATTTTTGGATTTTTTGGTTTTCCCTCCATTATATTTTGGCTCCTACTCAAGTGGGGCAACAATTTTTTTGGAGGGAAATTAGACAAGTGGGTCAACAAATTCACTTTATTAGTGAATTGCCCACCATTTTGTACTTTGTATTAGCACCTTAATTAAACTTCACATATTTCTTAACAACTAGTGTAGCACAATTTCCAATGATGATGTTGACGTTCCAAAATTATCGTGCCACTCCCCTCCGTAGCAAGTAATTAACAACGGAGAGAGTATAAAGAACATGAATCATTACTACTCACTAACCTTAGTTTTGATCCTTTGCCAACTTATGCATTAATCCTTACATAAACCTATGTTGTGGAGCATTCATTCTCCAGACACATTAAACATATGCATCTCTTTTGTGTAATGGCTTTGTCAATCTTATCATCCCATTTTACAAAAGGATGCCTTAATAAAATAATACTCGCAAGGGCGAACATAACAAACAAAATTAAGCCAACTGAAAAAAAGGGACACATCAAAATTTTAATTTACTACGAATCAGCTGGAATTCAGCAGCATGTATTGATAATTGTTATAACTCGGATAACCATTACAATCAACATTTCGATCAGATGGGGACTAACTTTTTTTTCTAAACTGCAGGCACATTTACAAAAAAGAGATGCTAAACAATAACTCTAAAACTTGACATATTACATTCGCCAACAAAAAAAAACAAACACTTCCTTTACAGCTATTGTTACAATAAAGCTTAGCCTAATAACTAATTCTATTCACTGCTATAATCAGTCGATGCAGATTCAGAAGTCTCATCTTGATTCCCATCACGCATTCCATCATCATCCCCATTCCCCTCGTCATCTGATTCCGCATTCAAATATCCTCCAACATCTAGTGAATCACCTTCTATTTCGTAATCACCACCATCAACGTCCACATCATCTTCATCTACATCATCCGCCACTTCATCACGATCATCATCATCATCTCCCATATCATCTTCGTCATGATCGTCATATTCTTCATCACCATCAACATCAACATCAACATTATAATCACTTAAATGAGGTGGCCTGCCATTATAGATAGTGGCATAGTCATCAATGGCCATATCATCATACTCATCCCCTGAACCTTGGCCATTATCATCATCATCATAATCCGATCTCTCTGAGTTGCTATCATCATTGGCATCATCAACCTCATCTACTTGCATCTCGTTACTCTCTTCCTGATTCCATTCATCTCTCCCAGAAAATCCAGGAGGTGATTTATCGAAGATAATTGGCTCAGGAAGACTCCTAGCAACAGTAGTCACCGCCTTCTTAGCAGGTTTCTGCCTTTTTCTAACAGTACGTCGACCACGTTTGCGTCCTCCTTTGCCACCGCGATTGCTGTGGCCTTTCCAAGCTCCAAGTACCTCACCATGTCTTTCATTGGAAGGTAGACCTCTTCTGCTAGGTTCACCACCTCCAAATCCAGAAACCCTCCTTTGAGATTTTCCACCACGGGTATTTCGACCACGGCCTCGACCACCCCGACCACGTATAGAAGCAAAACCAAGATCACTACCTCGGTCAAACCAAGCATCTTCTTGTTGATACTCACCTGGGGGACCAGCAAGTTCATCCTCTTGGACATTTCTCACAACAGTGTACTTCGATGGAAGATTCTGATGTACAACAAAGGCAAAACAAAAGACGAGTGAGATTACATTCACAAGAAGGTTGCAAAACTCAATCACCATGAATAGATATACTAGGGACAATAGAAGACAGAGAAACAAAATATTGTCACTCTAAATTGACACTAAGAGCCAAACAAACCATGTAGCCTGACTAAGAGTCATGTAGATCTATACATATGATCAGATGAAGTTGTAATGACTGAAAAATGGAAGTCCGCAAATTACTAACATACAACAGATGTTGCACAGTTGCACAACAACAATTACAAGCAACTCCAGAAATTGAATAATTTGCCAACCTATTTCTCAAATACAAAACACTCCATCACGCACCCATCAGAGTTCGTTACAGCGCTACAGATGTTTTAACCTTATACACTGATTCAGAAGTTCGAAAATTAGAACCAAAGTGCCATAATAAAATAAGGTTTAACAAAGAAAAGTTATTTGCACATAGAGCACACAAGTATTTCAAAAACTTGCAGTGTATTTGGAAAGAAATGAAGGAAAGAAACTGAGGGAGGACAAAATTATTCTCCTGCTCCAGCTACCAGCAAAGATGATATGAGATGGGGAGAGAACTATTCTAACAAAAATCACGTATAGCTTTGTGTTACTTGTTTCTTTCACAAAAAAAGTGAGGAGAAACTGACAAAGAAATTGACAAGAGGCTAGTGTTCTACTGATCAAATGTCTGCTAGGGTAACATAGTCTCAAGTTATTTAACATCCAGAGTCCAGACAATGGAAAAAGAACCCCTCGCTCTTTCTTCCACAAAGCAATCAATGCAAACAAGCTGTTGAGGAAAATAGGACATATAACAACAATCAATCAGAAATATTATCCCATGATCCCATCATAAGCTCCATCCCGAACCAAATACAAAGAGATAGTGAAGGTTTATAATTTCTCATGCTTCAGATCTATTAAAGCATCATACATGAACATTACTACAAATAATACTTACCAGAAAGTGCCTATGCTCTGTATCCTTTGCCTTTTGATCTGGAAGGTATGAAATTGCTGAATCAAGTTCCATGAGCCGCAATGCTACAGCAGATGTCGTATGGGGTATCCATGGAAGCATAGTCACAATACCAAAATAGGATGTATCATTGATAACATACCCAACAGCATTACTAGAAGCCAATAACTCACTAGTGGTCTGGAAATTTGACAACAAAAAATCCCTCTTTATCCCTCCTTCAAGCAGTGTCAAAACCTGACGTCATATTAAACAAAACACATCAAGCTGTTGAACAATGAAACATTGTAATTAAACAGGCAATACAAGACGGAATCAGAATGAAAAGACTTCTGTACAGAGAGAAGTAGGAGTATAGCACATGAAGACAGCAAAAATAAATCATCTGCAAGCTATAAAACCAGAGTTTGGGGTTAAAACCTGAAGAAGGTCTTCTGCTGAAGACGACATAAATAGCTTCAAACCCCAGGACCTTCGATAGGAATCTGACCATATAGGATGAAAAGCTTCAGGAGGGATGCAAACCTGTGGAAAGTAGTGAAAAGGAAAAACTAAATTTAGCCACATCATGAAAGAGAGGCAACAGAAAGACTAATTAGAAGGAAATAGGAATCACCTCTACTAAAGCTAAGAGGGTCTTGATCAATCTTATTCTTGGAGGAGGATATTCTTGACGTTGGAGATTCAGCTCAAGGTTCAATTTACTCTCCTGACACTGAATTACATGCTCAGAAAAATCAAAGCTATTGTCAAATGCAGTGTAGGTAGTATGGCAAGTAGGGCAGTGATTGTCTTCGAAGAAGAAAAGATCATGGCAAGAATCACATCCTTGTACCAACTCAACACATCTTTTCTTTCCATACTTGGTGGCACATAAAACTGAAGCAGAAAAACATTCTTGCCACATCCACTCTTCAAAATTTTTGTACCTTTTCAATGCATTCTTTACTTCAAAATTGTTCCTACCATTCTCAATCTTAAAAGATGTTGAAAGTTCCAGCATCTCTGCATTTGAGGCACAAACAATACTGCTAGGGCTATCCATACCACCACTGCTTTCAGGGTCAAAGGGAGCTTCGGGGGCTTCACCTTTTAAGGAAGCCTCAAGCTTGACATCCACACATTTATTTAAATGCTTCTTTCTAACAGACTCCCTAAACAGAGGCTCAACCTTTCTCAATAATGCATGCAAATGAGATTCTCTGACCCCACGTACATCCAATGAAGCTAAAAGCAAATCAAAACTCTGCAAGGCAAAAAATCAGAAAAGGCATTAGACATAGGTATTAAAAGAAAATGCCACGAACATTCATTTTTTAAATAACAAGAAATGACATCAACTCCATTAGAAGGAACTCACAAGGGGTAAAACATAAAAGGAGAAGAAATTGAGCATAAAGACAGACCTCTTCAGAATCAATAAGCTTCCACTGACCACTATGCAACTCTACAAATATCCTACCAGCACCAGGATCATTAAAAGAAGCGGAAGCAATAAACTGCCAGTATCTATTTCGTCGACGATCCTGACCAAGAGGCAATGACCTATAAACATACATTTCCTCAGCCTTATGTCCTATATAAGATTTCAGCTGAGCACGACACTTCTCAGCAGCATAAACTGACTGCTGCAGTGCAAGATTATCACAGCCCACGGCAGAATTTGGAGGTGTTGAATTCTTATCACACGGAAAATCTGCTTGTAGATTATCATTACGAGAATCATGGAATGGCTTTTGCAACGTTGAAGGGTTCACCATTGCCTCATTATTTTCGTCCAACACAAGCATTGGACTTTGATTACTATCAGGTACAGAAGTAATCGAGTTTGATTCAATCTTGTTCGGGACAATGGCTGCATATGGCATCTTCATCAGATATTCCTCTTTCAACCGACGTTTATCCAGTTGAGCTTCAGCCCACATTTGCTTTTTTAAGGCAGTTGCTGCTTCCAAACGCTCCTATGAATGTTTACCATGCCAAAAATTTAATTAATGTTTTGGAATGCCATGAAACAGATTTAAGACAGTGAAAGGGGAAAAGCAAACGAAACAAAACAACCACAGAGAGCAATAAGAAAAATAACTAAAAACGAACCTCAAGAACAAGTCGAATTGTGTTGCCCTCGGTGGCCACACCAATAAGAGCTACCAAAGCATTGAGACGCTCTTCAACACTAAGAATCGAGTACTCCCCCTCCATAAGTCCTTGAACCCAAGGTTCACCAGGACAACTGTCATCAATATCCGTGTCTTCATGATCAGTATTATTTCCCTCTTGACAACTTTCCCCAACTTCCATAGATTCCTCACCAAAACATCCATTGTCGTTCAGCTTATTATAATTTTCCAAATGAGCTGAGGACAGAACATCATCAGCATTTGCAAGTCCATTAGGTGTTTTATCAGCAAAGTGGGAATGCAACTCATCACTTCCATTGTCTGACCTAACTTTTGGTACACAGCTATCTATATCATAGGGAGAAGCATCTTTGTTTGGAGTCAGCTCAGTACCCAAATCATCAATCTCGGGATCTTCAGCTATGTCACTTTCAGAATCCTCATCTTTCTCAACATCATCAGCCTCCATTCCATCAACATCTGCTTCAACTTCATCTACAAAACCAATTTTAAAAGCCCGGATTTTTTCCCTGGCAGAAGATAGAAGGGTTTCTGCATCAACAGGATCCTTCCGGTAGGGAGAGCGCACGCAGTATGTTGAAGGGGCTGTTCTTTCAAAAAGTTTGGTATCCCTAGATAAGGCGGCTGCAATTGATGCTTCAGGGGTCTTGCTTGTGGTTAGATCACGGAGTCCAGATTTCTGTGAAATAGGATGCCTAATATTAGAGATTTGAATCAAGTAAAGCAATTACCAGCTGATATAAATCTATGCTTACCTGTATCCTATCAGCAACTTCCAATATATTCAGCCCCTTGCTTCCCTCAAGGGATAAAACATGAAAAGCTGCAAACTTGACTGTGCCAGGAGTCAATCTATGCCTTGATTTGCGTGGATTAGAGTAACCTCTCTCCCGCATAATAGCAACAGCATTATCAACTGCAGCTCCATTACGTAAATTGGATATTATGTCAATACCATCATCACCCTGTATTAATTTGTTAAAAAAAAATATATATATGCGGTCAGTAGTAATGTACATTGCCAATAGATTGATAACAAATGTTGTCTTGGAAAAGTGCTGCAAAATTTACGAAAAATAACACAACTGGTAGAATCGTCAATAACTCAAGTACAGTTAAAAGAAACACAATTGACAAGTTACAGTCTCTAAAAAAGTTCAAAGATATGCTAAAAATCCCAACTATTATATTACACAAACATTCAAATTTGCATCTGCAAAGCAACGAATTAACTTTTCAGTGCTTCAACATGCTAATCCATTAAATTTAGTTTTGGAGCTGCAAAAATCAGAGACATGAAGGAAAAAATAAATGCATAGAGGTCTTTCATAAGTTCATGGAAAAATTAAATATAAGTTGCAATGGTAAAGTTGTTAATTGTGGCAAAATTTAGCGTCGAATTTTAACCTTCTTGCATTTAAACTTACATAAAAGTATAAAGTATAAACCATTATTGAACCCAATATGGGAAATTGGGAAGAGATGATAATCCTAGGTTACTTGCAAAATAAAGAGAAAAGTATCACAATCACAATATATTACTACGTATAATCTTGTAAAGATTACAAACTAGTGCAATGAGATCACACCTCATTTTCCTCACGAGAATACGCCTGCTCAACATTTCTTTTTTTCAGTTTTGGCCCAAAACCTGCAGATAGAGCAAACTGACGCAAAACTTCTGGCCAAGTCAATGAGCTTAAATTACACTGCCAGCTGCGTATATCAAAGCCCCATGCATAAGCCTGATAAAACAACTTATAAGTTTCACTCCAAGAAAACACACTTTCAACTAACATGCAGAAATAATAGAGAATTTACCCCTTCAACTATCTGAGGATGACCACCAACAGGATTGGCAACAGTGTTTTGGCTTGTCCCCAACCCAGTGGAAGGTGTCCTCGCAACATCCTCAATATCCTTGATGATGGTTCTCAGAATAGCTAAATGTATTTCTCCCAGTAATCGAGGATCCTGGAATAACAGCAAGCAAGCAATGTTAAGTTGGTAAAATTGATTTTCCTGAGCACAATGACTGCTGCTGATTTAAGTAAATATGTTAAAAGAAACCAGGTATGTGAACTAAGTCAACTTACATAATCATGAAAGGCTTGCACGAACTCATCGAGAGTAAATGGCCACAAACCAAGAACATCGGCAAATGTAATTAGAAATCTCCAGACCTGCAATCCAGAATAACAGGTCAATGACAAAAAAGGTATAATCAGAGAGCAATGACGAATACCCATTATGATGAACCTTGGAAGTGAAGAGAAGGCATTAGTTTTACTACCTCCGTTAACGTTTACTTGCAACACTTTCTATTTCAGGATGTTTCCAAATATTTGTAACACTTGCTTTTTTTTCCTATTTTAGTAAACTTTTTCCTTTGAAATTCCAAAAACACCCCCAATTTAAACATTATAATCTAAGTTTAACTCTAACACCCAAAACCATTAATTAATTAAGTTTATAATCCTATACTAATAAACCACCACCACCACCATCACCACTCTTTCTCTTTCTCTCACCTCTCCAACCACCCAATGAAACCTCCACCACCCCTTTTGTTTCTCTCTCTTCATCCACCAATCCCACCATCACCTCCAAATCCTCCATCATCATATATCTTCATCTTCTTCAAACCCACCATCATCACCTTCGTCTTTGATCACCACCACCACCACCACCACCACTATCCCCTTTCAAACCAGCCCTTTCGAACCCCAAAACCCCACCACCCCTTTCGAACCCCAAAACCCCAATCGCTATTTCAACCCCAAAACTCCACTCCACCGCCATAATACCTTCGAACCACCACCACAATCTTCAAACACCACCAACAATTTCCGAAAGCCACCACCACAATCTGTGAACACAACAATCGAATTCGAATTCGACTCTAACACCCTTGTATTTCAGTTTTTGGTTTTAGATCGAACCACCTTAGTCGAGATAGAATATGAGTTTGTGGTTTTCAGATCCTCTTAGCGCGGTTTTGGTGTGGTTTTTGGTCGTTTTGGTGTTGTTCACGGTGGTTGTGGCGTGGTTGTGTGGTTTTTAGATCGAACCACACATCTTAGTTCACTATGAATTTTATTTTACTTTCGTCATCTTTAATTTGATTATGATTTTACAAATTCTGTTTTGATTTTGGGTTTTTGGAATTTGGATTTATGATTTTAGATTGGTGGATTTTGGTGGCTGTGTGGTTTTGGTGGTGATTGTGTGGTTTCTGGGTGGTTTAGGTGTGGTTTCGGTGGTGGAAGTGTGGTCATCGGGGTGGTTTAGGTGTGGTTTCGGGGTGGTTTAGGTGTGGCTGGGTGGTTTCGGTGGTGGCTGGGTGTGGTGGCTGGATTGGTGGTGGATGTGTGGTCATCGGGGTGGTTTTGGTGGTGGCTGGGTGGTTTCGGTGGTTTAGGTGTGGTGTTGATTAATTATCTCCTTTCCTCCTAATTACTACCCTTATTTTTCTAATCTAGTCATTAGGATTTTTGCCTAGGAGAATGTGCAACTCCAAGAGTTGCACATAAACGTTAACGGAGGTAGTAGTAAAATAAATAAATAAATAAATAAATTAGAAGGCTTAGCTAAACTATCAGTCTGTTTCTAAGGTTGCACAATGAAAGGCCAAACACAACCCTCCCCCCATTGCCCAAAACATAGCGCCTGCACACAATAATAGATAAACACTAAAAACCAGCTCCCTTCTAATATAGACTTGCAGTCATACACGATTAATGTGATGCTACACCAGCTAACAACAAAATAATAAATAAAATGGTTGATAATTAAGGTCATTGCTAAAGAAAACACACAAACACGAACTCAATGAGTCAATGGATGAGCTGGTTTTCCTCATTTATGTAGCTAACCATCTGGTACAATATGTTTCGAGCTAAAAGAAATTGTGCAAAGAACAGCATCTCTGCAAGCATGGCAGCGTGCATTGCACCCACTACCTTACGAGTCATATGTTGCAGCAGGGAATAGTTTCATAAGATGATGGCTGTATTAAAATCTTAGTCAAAGACCATACGATAATAGCCATTAACCATGTGTAAAGATATATACACACAAGGGATACCAGAAACAAACCAATCAGGAACTTGACATGCAAACAGACTTGACAATGGAAGATCATTAGAAGACTATAACAGCTGATCACATGCACTGAAAACATTAAAGAGTATGCAAGGATATCTCAGTCTCACCATCAAAAGATTTCCCACATTCTCTTCAGAACCCATCCATGGTCGCATGGCAAACGGCTTCTTCAGCTGCACAGACTTTGGTGGGAACACCCGCAGCATATCTAAAGCAAATTTATTTGTACTGTTTAGTTACTATAAACGAGCAAAAGTCAAGAAGTGCTACAGCACAAGTACAGTTTGACAAAAAATTTTAATAACTGATGCTCAATTAAATCCACATCCTTGTCTTTCCATTATGGCTCCACTTGTTTTTTTTTCAAAATTAAATAAAAAAAGCTAATGGTACTTACATGGTTTACACATTTATTTTCATGAAAATTTACGCAACACAAAATAAGAAAATAAAAAACCTCCCTCTATTAAAGCCACAACTAGTTACCTTCTACAAGACCAAAACATAAGCTAAATAATTCAAGCTAGATGCAACAAGCAGCTAAGGACCCACCACATTAAATGCCCCAATTCCCTATTGAGCAAGTCCTACTATGGACTATATTACTTGCTTGGTTTCAAGAATATTATCCTACATATGTAATCTGATTCCAATTTAAAGGTCCTGCATAACAAACACCAATACCAATATGAGCTTGGCTAATATTGATAGTTCTAGGGTATTCAAGTCTAGGATAGTTACATATGTTCTTTACTATTAACCGTTCTACATTCAAATACAGGGTAAGGTAGTAAACAAAGGTTGTTTCCCAAAGCAAATTCCATTACAGCTCTATGTTAAACTACTCTATTAAACTGGCTACAATTGGTTTTGTATTTATCATTCTTGATATTTGAGAATAGTCTGCAGTGCTTTGGTATTTACCCCATTTACCTTTTTTTTTTTTTCTTTTTCTAAAAGATGCCTATAAATGACTAAGTTGCAGATGGTTAAGTAAAGTTATCACTATAACTCAATCCAGTACTAGAACATATTCCTGCAAACAACCACTGCCACAATGTGTTCCATCCTCAATAACCCACCGTAGTGGGAGGAGGCTTAGCTTAAGGATTTAACAAGCTTCACTGGATATCAAGGAATAAACCATATCAGCTAAATCATAGTAGTTACCTCTATATGAATCAAGATTTAGCAAAGTTTCACTGTCAAGGGACAAAATAGATGGCAAGCTCTTTCTTGAAGCAGCTATCTCCATTAGCTCCAATCTTTCATCTTCAATAAGCTCTGTTGATTCTTTGGCTAGTTTTCTGGCAACAGCTCGATCATTAGCAGCTTTCTGTCTAGCTGCTTCTCTTTCTTTACGCTGTTCTTCCTTCTGCTTCATTTTCTCAGCCTGTATTCAGGGTTCAATTAAGATAGCTTGACGCCATCAATTAAGAGAACATGTAATAAATAACTATCAAAACTTACTCTAATAGACTCTTTCAACAAAAACTTTTCTCTTCGTTCCATTTCGCGCTTTTGTTCCCGTTGATATCGTTCCTCTTCTCGCTGCTTTTCACGCATTAATCTCTCCTCTTCCTTCTTACGCTCACGATCTTGCCTCTCCATTTCCTTTCTCATTTGTTCTTCTCTCTTTAAAAAAAAGCACAGGGTTAGACCTTTAGACACAATAAAAATTAATCCATTGAAGGAGCACAAATCCAGTAAAGGAGCAAAATTACCTTCCTCCTCAAGATATCTTGCCTCTCTAACTCTTTCCGCATTTTTTTCTCGTGAGCTTCAATTTCCTTAGCTATTCTTGCTTCTTCACTCTAAAGTGCGAAATTTACCAAGATAAATGACATAATGAGTCGATTGAAATAAACAAGGACAAACCAAAACAAGACTTGTACAAAAAAACAAACAAACACACACACACAAACTTGACACACTAGTTGGCAATGATCAATAATCATAAGAAATTGCATGCACCTTGAACTAATTTCTAAAAAGAGATACCATAAGGAAAAATATTTGGTCAATACATATACCTTGCGTTTCCTCTCCACCCTTACGGCTTCCTCTTCTTGGGTGGCACGCCTCTCAGATGGCATAAGTGCAGTATCCAGTCCTGAGGCTTGGTTAGCATTGAAAGGTGATTCCATGCCCATATTCATGTACGGAGACTTACGCCCAGCTGCATCATAGTCTCCTGATGTTGATGGACCGAGATTGCCCACTTTTCCCTGCTGAGGCATCAAATTCAGACTGGGCATCTGATTCGAAACACCATATGCCACAGGCACTTCTTCATAATTATGAATATAAGAACGCCCACTAGATAATGGAGGAGTCTTTGTTCCTGGCCCATCAGATGGTGAGCCATAATGATGAGGCTGGGCCATTCTTTCATAAGATTCACTTCTTACAGTTGGCTGCTCAGGAAGAAATTGGTACTCATGTAAAGCTCTACTAGATCCCTGCTAAAAAGCATACATTATAAACACAATTAGTAAACGAAGACAATCCCCTATAACCCTCAATATTCTATCATTATTAATGAAAACAGACTGTAACTTCATGCTTAAACAACAATAATAAAAGGCAAACAGTGTAGCAAGTCAAATAACACATAAGAGAGTAATAATGAAATTATTGCAGTAATGCCCCTTTTGTCCAAGGACAATTGATGGAAGGCATAAAGGACAAAAACTGATAAAGGATTGAGGAAATATTCAAAGAAATTGCAAATAAAGTCCAGACTAAAAGTATAGCTGTTCTGACTACAGAAATGAGAAACACTAACCTTGACCGATTTGCCATCAGAGCGCTCGTATAAAGAGGCTTCATATGCTCTTCCAGCAGATTTTTGTGGTGTTGAAGACGTTGCTACAAATTTGAGATAAAAACTTGATAATTCAATAAGAAAATCGATAGAAACTTGATATGTTCATCCAGCTGGATATTTTTACAAAAAAAGAAAGTTGATTTATTTTTTTTCAATACGATAAACCCAAAGGAAAATCATTGTTATCCCAAGAAAATTTACATATGAGATATAATGGTCATTTGGCCACAGCCCTAAAAAGAGAGATATTTACTGAATGAAACAATCAGTCAAGCACTGTGTACATCCAAACCTATGATAATTCACTTTAGGATTAGAAACTCACCCTAGTATACACAACTGTTAGAATAATAGCACAAAACAAACATTCATATGCTCATACCTAGGAATTGACTGACTTTCTCATTTACCAATAAGATAATTCACTTTAAGACTAAAACCAGTCAAAAGGATTAAGAGTTTTTCGGTTCATTAAGGAAGTGATGAAACACACCATCAGCAATTCACCCAATAATAGCAGATTCAAATTTCTGAAAAGGTTATTCTAATAATACCTCATTTTGCACCAAATCAACCAATCACCACTCTCTCAAGTAAGTATTTAAATTAAGCGGTATTTGCTTTTAACACGAAATGCCTCGTCCAATATGCATTATCAGATTTGCTAAAATATAGCCAAGAAAAGATTGATACAAGCAATATATATACTTTGTATACATGTAGTGTGTGTATATAGTACAATGCTCTCAATGACTTTTATTTTGTGTCTTATTAACTTATATCAAACACAAAAGTTAAATTCAAGAATCAACAACAATAAGCAGGGCTTACCAATGGGAGCACCAAAAGCACCAGGAGGCAAAGGATCAAACTCCATCCCAAGTGCAGGACCATCCTCCCTAAGTGGCTCCCCAAGCTGAGCTTCCACAAATGCAATCGCCCGAAGCTCAGCTACTGCTTGAGGAGGCTCAAAATGTCTCCCACGCCCACCAGTTCTGGGCACAGCAACACCAGGACGGCCTGCATACCCCCGGCGTGGATCCATATGGCCATATGGGCTTGACCCTGACCCAGACCCAGATCCATGCTCATTCCCCAGCTCAACACCCATCATGTCATCTCTAGGCCCCACAGAAGGCGGTGGGAGTGGCAGATTTCCAGCTGCAGCAGACCCAACTGGAGCACCAGCAGCCGGCGAGGCCTCTACCTTCTTTGCTTTCTTTCCTGACCCTCCTGCTGGCTGTGGTTTTCTGTCCTTCAATCTCCTATGACAGAACCACATCTGTAACTGCCGATCAGTTAGCCCCAATTGCACTGAAAGATCTGCCCTCAAGGATTCTGATGGGTAAGTTGCAACTGAGAAACAAATCCACAATCAAATCAAAAACCCACAAAAGATAAATATCATCAAACAAAAAAAAGCCCACAAAAAATCAACAAATTAACAAAAACCGAAAAACCCATTAAAAATCATCAAAACAGAAAAGGCCCACAAATTCCAAACATCCAGAAAATTGTAACTTGAAAATTCAATTAAATTAAAAATCTCACCTTGATAAGTTTTCTCAAGCACTTCAAGTTGGGAAGCAGTTTTCATCTTTCTCTTTGCTTTAGGCTCCCCACCACCTCCAGTACTACCACCTCCGCCACCACCACCACCATCTCCTCCTCTTCCACTCTCAGGAGGCTTCTTCTCACCATCCGAACTACAACCCTCCATTGCAGAATTCCCCTAAATCAGTTCAGAATCAGAAACCCTACAAATCAAAGAACACAAACCTAGCGTTACCAATTCACAAAAATAACAGTAGCCCAGATGAGAAAATATAGGGAAACGGATTGGGTGTTTGAGAATCAACAAAAAATACAACTAATAAGAAAATCGGGAAGTTCGGTATTTTGACAAAGTATATACTACCGTAACAAAAAAAAAATTGCAAGCACAGACTCCTAGGAAAAATTTAGTTGTGGGTAACTAGTAATTTAATAAAGGAAATCTAAAAAGTGCATAGGTTGTTATTGTTTTGCACATGGGGCTAATACCAACTCACAAATGAAGATAACGAGCCCAGAAATTAAATCACTACCTCACAAACTCAGAAAATTAAAACTGAAATTTGGTAACTCACAATTTAAACCACCAACTAACAAATGAACATTACATACTCAGAAACTATATAACCAATTGATGAATGAACATTACAAACTCATAAATCTAATCACTAACTCACAAATTCAGATAAGTAACTCAGTAAGTCATCAAAATTGCACAAATTTCAGAAACAAACCAACAAAACCACGAATTTTACCCCAACAAAACCTCATCAATCACCAATTTTCACCAACAAAACCGATGAATTTCAATAACTACCAACAAAACCCCAAAAAAAAATGAGATCTGAAAAAAAAGAAAAAACAAATAAAGCAACTAAAAATGAGTATGAGAAGGCAGGAAACCCAAAAGAAGAAGAAAGAGGTGAAGAAAGGCGGACCTAAGATTTTGACAATGGTAGGGCACAACTGCAGGATCGATCACATATGTCAAATTACAACAAAATTTTAATACTATAAAAATATTACAATTGTCCTTTACGAATTTTCATGTTGTAAAATCGTTGAACAATCAATCCTATGTTAATTAATTCGCAATGTTATTTTCATTATGAAGTTTCATTGCTTAGCTCAAGGAATGACCTCTCAAATTAAATTTATACGAGTACATGCTGATGCTAATGGGGGTATATCAAGTAATGATGGAGAATGTTGATTATTCTTCAATACTTCAACCCTCTCAAAGTGCATCATACTTAATTCGACACGAAAGATTGCATAACAAACCAACTCTAATTTATTTCAAACAACCAGAGAAATTACAAAAATTGTGATTTCATTGATTTATATTAACCTGAATTCTGACACAAAACTTATAGCCTAAATTCCTAATTATCTAATTAATACTAAATTATACTCCTAATAAACTAATTATCTAATTGATTCTAATTAATCTGAGTACTAATTAATACTAATAAACTAATTTACATTAATCTTACAAAGAAAAAAATTTGAAATCACACAAATTAAAAAAAAAGAAAAAAAAAGCAGCTAAATTTCGTAAATTCATCAATTCGTTCAACAATCATCAACAATTTGTTAACAACAAACAGAATCATCACTTCGTTAATCAACAATTCATCAATTCGTCATCTTCAATTCGTTAATCAACAATTAATCATATTCACAAATTATATTAGCAAATCATCAGAATATATAAAGGAGAAAAAAACAAAATAAAAAAACCAACCTTAACGACGAGTAGTCCTCGATCTTAGGAGTAATTAAATGGAATTAGGGTTTGAAACTTTGAATTTAGAAATTTGGGATTTAGGGTTTGAAGAATTGAAGAAAGAGAAAGTAAAGGAGTGAATGTTTTTGCTTTCACCCATCCCTCCCGTTTTCGTTTTTTTTTTTCTTCGTTATTTAAAAATTAGTAAAAAAAATTTTTATCAACGTAACGAAAAAATTATGGTAGTATCTGTAATCCTTAATTACACATATAAATTATCTTTTATGAAGATTGATACGAGATTGTAAGAAATGTCAATTTGTCGTATACAATTAATTGGATTAAATGTTGTTCATTTTCAAATCTACAATAAACCACAAGACTACTTATACGTTGAAAAGTGTATAGATGAGCGATGTGAGAGAGGATATTTTTCAATGTAAAATTTCATCGACAATATATTTACGAAATTAGGACTTTTTTTAATTAGGGTTGTTTTGTACTCCCTTCGTTTTTTTAGTTGCAACAGTTTACTTTTCACACTTGACGATGCACATTTTTAACAATTTATAACTCTAATTATATATTTGTATAAATTATAAAAACTATATATTAATAAAGTGCATGCTAAGACAGATCAAACGTGATCTATATTAACTATATTACTCTTTATACATTGATCATAAAATTAAATCAAAGCTTAAAAAATGAATAGTGCAACTTTTGAAATGTTGCAATTAAAAAAACGGAGGTAGTATTTGTTATTCTTGAATTATATTGCAGATTTCATATAACTTATATCAATACTAGTTGTTGGCTTGGGTGATACCCCGAATCACGGAAAACCTTCAAGAGTGAACCAATAAAGTAATAAAGTGATGGTCAAATAATTTTCAACTATGCTTGTTACACTGAAAAGAAAACACAAAATGTTGAACAACTTAGGACTTGTTCTCCTCATCTTATTTGCAGTAGAAACAAGTTCAGTTCAGCAAAAATGAGTTCAATCCAGCCCAAATAATTTCAATCTTTAACAAAATATTTACGATTTCAATAAAAATAAGTTCAGTTTAGTAAAAATGAGTAAGTTCAGATGAACAAACATAAGTTGAGAAGAACAAAAGTCGTAGATGCTAACTGTTAAGGCTCACATTAATATTGTATTAGTGATTAATATGGGCTAATGAGTACTTGTGTACTCTATATGTTGACAGAATACAAGGCAAGGAAACTATATTTCCTCAAATCTTTATATAGTATCAGAGCCCTAGCAGCCTAGCAAGCCCAAAAAACTTTTTTTCTTTCACTTGCCGACGTTCATCAACGGTGGTCGAAATCTACTTCGTGATAATGGACGCCGATGGAAAATTATATCTGAGTTCTCCCTTTTACCTTAGTTCTGGAGAGCAACCTAGAAATCTTATCACTCATGCCATTCTTAAGGGTGAAAATTACATTGTATGGGCAAGGGCACTGACTTTAGTGCTCAAGGCTTGACAGAAATTTGTGTTTGTTGATGGTACCATCACCAAACCAACTGGAAAAAAAAGAAACTACTTGATTGGGACACAGCAAACTCTATGATTGTCTCATGGATGCTACGAAGTATGGAGTCCAAGGNAGATCAAACGTGATCTATATTAACTATATTACTCTTTATACATTGATCATAAAATTAAATCAAAGCTTAAAAAATGAATAGTGCAACTTTTGAAATGTTGCAATTAAAAAAACGGAGGTAGTATTTGTTATTCTTGAATTATATTGCAGATTTCATATAACTTATATCAATACTAGTTGTTGGCTTGGGTGATACCCCGAATCACGGAAAACCTTCAAGAGTGAACCAATAAAGTAATAAAGTGATGGTCAAATAATTTTCAACTATGCTTGTTACACTGAAAAGAAAACACAAAATGTTGAACAACTTAGGACTTGTTCTCCTCATCTTATTTGCAGTAGAAACAAGTTCAGTTCAGCAAAAATGAGTTCAATCCAGCCCAAATAATTTCAATCTTTAACAAAATATTTACGATTTCAATAAAAATAAGTTCAGTTTAGTAAAAATGAGTAAGTTCAGATGAACAAACATAAGTTGAGAAGAACAAAAGTCGTAGATGCTAACTGTTAAGGCTCACATTAATATTGTATTAGTGATTAATATGGGCTAATGAGTACTTGTGTACTCTATATGTTGACAGAATACAAGGCAAGGAAACTATATTTCCTCAAATCTTTATATAGTATCAGAGCCCTAGCAGCCTAGCAAGCCCAAAAAACTTTTTTTCTTTCACTTGCCGACGTTCATCAACGGTGGTCGAAATCTACTTCGTGATAATGGACGCCGATGGAAAATTATATCTGAGTTCTCCCTTTTACCTTAGTTCTGGAGAGCAACCTAGAAATCTTATCACTCATGCCATTCTTAAGGGTGAAAATTACATTGTATGGGCAAGGGCACTGACTTTAGTGCTCAAGGCTTGACAGAAATTTGTGTTTGTTGATGGTACCATCACCAAACCAACTGGAAAAAAAAGAAACTACTTGATTGGGACACAGCAAACTCTATGATTGTCTCATGGATGCTACGAAGTATGGAGTCCAAGGTCGTAGTGTCTATTCCTTATCATGATGACGCTAAGCGCCTATGGGATTATTTGGAGAAAAGATTTTGTATTGCAAATGGTCCACGAATTCAAAACTTCAAGCTGATATTACGGACTGCAAGCAGGGACCATCAATGACGATTAACGAATATTTTAATCGTTTGACGGGTTTGTATGATGACCTTGCTCGCCTTAAACCCCTTCATATGTGTGATTGTGGGCATTGCACTTGTGATGCTGCTAGCAAATTTGCTATCGATCGCAAAGAGGAAAAATTACTTCAGTTCTTAATTAGTGTAGATGATGATTTATATATATAAGTGATAACTAATTTGTTATCTCAAGACCCACCACCAACTCTTGATCGCGTATACATGGCTTTTATTCAAGAAGAGAAATCTTGTGCTATTGCTCGCGAGAAGGCTGCCCTAGAAGTTACTCATGCTTTTACATTAAAAGTGGATTGCCAAACTAATAAAGGAAAATTTGAGAGACGTGATAAGTCTCATTTGAATTGTACTCCCATTGCAAGAAAGTGATTATGATCACACTACTTGCTTTAAACTCTATGGGTTACCAGAGTGGTGGCCGACTCGAAACCGCAATACCACACATGGGTTGTCAACTCTCATCTTACTACTCCTTCCACAACCACTAACACGCTATCAACTAATGCCTGAGGACAGAGTGGGGTTATTCGAGCTAACGTTGTGAGTAGTAGCGATGGCATTGTAGGCGTGAGTGTTCATGGTGGCTCTCAGGATCCTTCACTCGTCGACTTAAAACCTGAACAGGTCCAAATTCTCCTTAATATGATCAGTGATTGTCAACACGATCACATGAGTGGTGAGTTGTCCTCTCTCTCATCATGGATATTAGACATAGGTGCCTCTCATCATGTCACCGGTGACCCGTCATGCTTGATTGATACCCAAGATATTATTTTATGTCCCGTTACATTGCCCGATGGACAATATGTGGAAGCCACTCAAAAAGATTGTGTGGTGCGTACAAATGGCTTAGTTCTTAATAATGTGTTATTAGTGCCAAAATTGCATTGCAATTTGATCTCAATGTCGCAATTAGTTGATGATGCTAAATGTTTTTACAATTTACTAATTCCTTATGTGCTATACAAGACCTACATTCGGGGAGCCTGATTGAAGCCGGTGAACGAAAAGATGGACTCTAATATGTTAGATAGATTCCTACGGTGTGTACGGTGCAAGTTCTAGACTTAACAAAATTTGAGCTATGGCACAAGCAGTTGGGACATCCGTAGATCGAATTCTCAAGTTAGTCCCTGCTATAAAGACTATTACTAGTAGAAAAATGTTTGAATAAAGCATGTGGATCGGAGTTTGTCCTCTAGCAAAACAAAAGAGTGAAAGCTTCCCTATTAGCGATAGTAAAGCAAGTAGGATTTTTGAATTAATTCATTGTGATTTATGGGGTCCTTATATTACTCCATCTTCATGTAGATCTCATTATTTCTTAGCTTTGGTTGATGATTACTATCGATCTGTGTGGATGTATCTCTTGCGTACTAAAGATGAAGTTTATAAAGTATTTTGTTCATTTTTTTTGTCATGATTGAACGCTATTTTGAAAAGACAACCAAAATTGTTCGTAGTGATAATGGTACTGAATTTAAATGTATGGAGAATTATTTTAATGACCAAGGCATTTTATTTCAAAATTCCTGCGTCGGCACTCCACAACAAAATGGTAGGGTAGAGCGCAAAAATCAACATATTCTCAATATTGAACGATCATTAATGTTTAAGGGTAATCTACTGGTTACTTTTTTGGGGGAATGTGTGTGAAGTGCGGCTTATGTGATAAATCGCACACCTTCAGGTTTATTAAATAATAAAACTCCTCTTGACATTATTTTTGATTAAGAACCAAGCTATGATGAATTACGTGTTTTTGGATGCCTTTGTTATGCTCATGACCAAAAGGCTAAGCGAGATAAATTTTCTCCTCGTAGTCGAAAGTGTGTGTTTTTTGGATATCCCCAAGGTAAAAAAGGGTGGAAATTATATGATTTGGAAAGTGGAAAATTTTTTGTGTCATGTGATGTAATTTTTTTTGAAACTGAGTTCCCATTTATGAATGAGCATTCCTCTACATTAAAGAGTGATTCCATACAACCTACTACTAATGATGGAAATGGGGTTGACTTTGCTTGTTTGGATACTCCTTATCTTGTGGCACATTTTATAAATTGTGAAATATTCTTTATGCTACATTGTATTCCTTGCGACTGTTCTTGCACGGCATGAACCTAAAATTTTTGTTGAAGCTATGCAAGATGCCAGTTGGAGATAGGCAATGCAACATGAAATTCAAGCTTTGGAAAATAATGAGACTTGGGTCATGGAAGAATTGCCTCATCGAAAGAAAGCTCTGGGCTGTAAATGGGTCTATAAAATCAAGTATCGTGCCGATGGTCATGTTGAACGACTTATGGCTCATCTTGTCATATTTGGTAATCATCAGATTGAGGGGACTGACTACAATGAAATGTTTACTCAAGTTGCGAATATGGTTACCATTCGTGCTTTCTTAGCTATTGCTTCCACCAAACATTGGGAAATTCATCAAATGGATGTTCACAATGTATTTTAATATGGAGATCTTGATGAAGAGGTTTATATGAAGCTTCCTCCGGGTTTCACTATGCATAATCCGAGGATAGTTTGTCGTCTTAAGAAATCTCCGTATGGTCTCAGACAAGCTCCGAGATGGTGGTTTGTTGAGTTAGCTGCTTCTTTAAAAAGGTACGCTTTGCTTCAATCTTATTTAGACTATTCTTTGTTCACTCTCCAACAGAATATTGTCCAATTGAGTGTTCTTGTGTATGTGGATGATCTCATCATTTCTAGTACTGATCCTATGGCCATTACTGTATTTAAGCCATATTTGGGAGGTTGTTTTCACAGGATGGATTTGGGACCTTTAAAGTACTTTCTTGATATTGAGGTGGCTCATAGCCATGATGGTATTTTTCTACGTCAATGAAAATACACTCTTGATATTATTGTTGAAGCAGGGTTACTGGGCGCTAAACCCATTATGGGTTTTCCTATCGAACGAAATCATACTCTTACACTTGCTCATGGTGCAATCCTGGATGATCCCGAGTGTTATAGATGTCTTGTTGGTCGTCTAATTTATTTGTCCTTTACTCGTCCCGACTTGGCTTATATGGTGCATATTTTGGCCCAGTTTATGCAAGAGCCGCGTTAAGAGCACTGGGATGCGACCTTGCGTACTGTTCGTTATTTGAAAGATAGTCCAGGTCAGGATATACTTCTTCATTCTGATTGCACTTTAATGTTGACCGGATAGCGTGATTCAGATTGGGCATGTTGTCTTCTTACAAGACAGTCTCCGACGGGTTGGCTTGTGTTTTTGGGTGGTTCCTTGATATCTTGGAAAACTAAAAAGTAACACATTATTTCCCGTTCTTCTGCAGAGGTCGAGTATCGATCTATGGCTGATGTCACTTCAGAGCTCAAATGGCTTAAAGCGTTGCTTGTCAGTCTAGGTGTATATCACTCTAATGCCATGCGCTTATTTTGTGACAGTAAATCTGCTTTGCACATTGCCCAAAATCCGGTGTTTCCTGAGTGCACTAAACATACAGAGGTAGACTGTCATTATGTATGGAATGCTATTCAGGACGGTCTTCTAACTACTCAACATGTTTCGACGGATGAACAACTTGCTGATATCTTTACAAAAGCTTTACGAAAGTGGACATTTTTTTTACATTTACTACGCAAGTTGGGCATTTACGATGTGCATGCTCCAACTAGAGGGGGGGGGGGGTAAGGCTCACATTATTATTGTATTAGTGATTAATATGGGATAATGAGTACTTGTGTGCTTATATATATAGGGTGAGGATCCCATAAGAAACCTCTTTATATGAAAACCGTGAGAACTACTGAATAAAGACCGTATTAGATACATTTAAAAGTTGCAATCACTTATTAACAATGTATTATAACTAGGCATACCCTTAGTTTTCAATTTAAACAAAATTTAGTTAATTTTCAAGGCTTTTGAAAATCGTATATTATTTAGGTGGTCATAGTCATTGCTTATAGATCAATTATATATGATAGCTTAAAACACTTGAAATAAATGTCTATAGCTTGTTACTATTAAAATAGATGTAAAGTAACACCATAACACTTAGAAAGGTAAAAAAAAAAAAAGAAAAAAAAAAGAAATTGAACAAAGGAGTTTTTGTTATAAAATACTCATTATGGTGGATGTCCATCAATTATCCCCATGTGTAACCCCCATGTCTTTACAACATTGTAACTCCATGACTTTACACTTCTTTTGTAACTTATGATGACCCTTTAATATTCTTGAGAACTTAATTGTTACTCATGTGTATAAATAAGGGAGGTTGGTTCATGTAGAATATACACATATACAATGAAGATTATTCTCTACATATTCTTTTATTGTTCTTTCCTTCCTTTTATTTTATAACACGTTATCAGCACGAAACTCTAATTAGGGTCGACCAATTAGCGGATAATCAAAAGATGATTAAGTTCGGTCAATTATGGAATAATAAAAGGTACGCATAATTCATCAACATAGTATGCTTCTTTGATTTATATGACACTAATAAGTTGCTTCAAAAAGTCTGATAGTTACGAAGGACTTACATGCACTTGTTGTTATGAATATGACTATTCTTTTTGTTTTGTATATATATAAGAATTATGTTTTGTTGTTACAACTTTTAATATGAGTCATAGACTCATAGGATGTGCCAAAATGCATGCATTATCTCTAATCATATCAATTACATTTTACCAAACTTATTATAAATGTCATATTTTAATCATGATAGATATATACAACACGATTATCTCCCCATATGTATTCTCCCTATAAGATTATCTCTATTTTTCTATTTTAAGCATAGAATGTCGATTGCCAATGCTTAGACTTATAATCTGCTTTCCTAATTCTTTTGTCATTATTTTGTTTAGAAATTCAACTTGTGTAAATTAATATGGTCAATGAATACGTAAAAATTCAACAAAATAAAGGTTATTATGTATTATTACTTACTACTAATGGCTCTAGCCACTATTAATTGTCCGTTTGAATTCCATATAACATAACCCAAATTGTAAACTTTTCTTTTGGAGTCAAAACTATAATTTTTGGTGGATAAGGATGATAAGGTTTTTTTTTATAAAAGAGTTCCACAAATCTCTTTTTTTTTACCCCTAGAATAAAATTAATATCGGAAATATATATAGTCATAAAATATGGTATCATATATAGCTAAAGTATCAAAAACATGACATAAACACCGAAGTTCAAAGTAATTTATTTCATAATCAAGTAACATTTTAAATAGATGCTCTTGATTAAATCCTCCATGTGGTATTCTTTTTATTTATTTACATGTTTTTGTATTTTCATGTAAATAATATCAATGTGTATATGTCCTTACCATTGCCTATAAAATAGAAACCATGTCCAAGCTAAGTCCACGATTCCAATAAATTATATATCTAGGAATGCACTAATGGTACGTAATTAAAGTATTGATACTAAGATAGATAATTGCTATTTGATCTTTAGCATGATTGAATATGAACTTATACACCTAAATTTATGTATCGTTGTTCTAACTTCAACCTTTGGGTTCATTTGTACGTAAATTAATTTTGTGAATGTGGAATATATGTGATCTAATAGTTATGACAAAAAATTAAAATACAATCTTTTGTCACATCTTAGCCCCATGCCTTTTGATGAGTTCCTTAAGTTAACTTATTTGTTTTTGGGAAATCTAGTTTTGCTAATTTTTAAAGTTTTGAATAATAATGTGAAATAATAATCATGTGTTGCTTAAGTAAATACGAAATATGGATATTTGTGTGTATTTGTTGGTGCTTCCTTTGGTAGATATTTTTATGTGTGTGCATAGATAATTACTAGCTATAAACTTATGTCATTAGTAGTCTATAAGAAAAATATTTGACATAAAGTTTCTATTTTATTTATGCTTTTAAAATCGATTTGCGCAGCTAGTTTATTCTTTAAACGTAGAATATTTATTTATACAATTAATTTTAGTTAGCTTTATCAAATGTAACTTTATGTTCCATCATATAACACTCAATTTACGTTATGATTACTATATCGTCTTAAAGGGTGAAATTATTGACATAATTTATTATATTTATTTGCTTATATGACAGATATCGGTGTTACATTATGATGGAGTATAACATAAATACTAGAGCTTATTCAAAGGCTTTCACAATTTCTTTCTTGAAGCATGATTACTATACGATTAACTACTAATTACTTTATCACGTGACAGTGTAAGAAACAATACTTGATCAATATATTGATTATGCTTGTGCTTATAAAAGATTATAGTTTAGAAATAAATGCAATGGGAAAAAGGGACACGATTAATAATAGAGAAATATTTTACTCCATACATAACATTGCCAAGAAAATTACGGCTTAATTAAGAGGTGCAAGGGCATTTTAAAGGGTTGTTGGATTAATTTTATACTTCCAATTGTAAGGATTAGGGGGAGATATAGTATATATCTCATTGCTTTATATAATTATTGCAGAATAATAAATGGTCACTTTGGTAGACAAATAACAAATTAGTTAGCTTAAATATTTAGGATGGTAACATCATGATGATGGATATGAATAATTGTCATTGACCATATACCGTTTCTAAATGCTCTGATTAAAAACAATGTGCCAGAAGGACTACATTAGTTGCTAATGCACTAAGAGTACACCTGAAACTTAGTACACTAAGGTTCAATTCCAAAGATATGAATCTTCAAAAAGGAAAGAAAGAGATACATTTCGATAAACCTTAAGAAGAGATAACATGTATTAATAAAATTGATGTGTACTAAGATTATATAAAATACTCCAGAAGAGTATCTGACGTCCAACACAATTAGCATGTATCATTATAATAATCAATGTTCCAGCAGCCATGAATGATTATTGCATTAAGTATTGGTCTTGTCGAGTACAGGGCGAAACACATGTTAGTGTTCTTATATCACATCAGATTAATATCACATCATATCCATGGCCATGCATGAAGTATGTATAATAAATTGATCACTAGTGTTTGAAAACTGACCAGAGTTTAGAAAAGTGATTGGATGTGATAATCAAATTAGGCCATCTCGGTTTAATAATAACCCATTATGGAAACCTGAAGTTTCAATTGATATGAAATAATGTGCGGACGATCTCTCATGTTAGATAAATGAAATGAAATAAATGGTAAGACATAACATTGAGGTTGAGTTATGTTGTGATGGTAAATTTTGATAGTTTTTTTTTTTTTTTTTTTTGAAGCAAATTTCAAAAGATGCCATATTTATTTTGAATATCATTTTATATAAAGATTAATGGGGTAGATGATAAAAGTTTGAATAAATATTATACTGTCAATTATTATGTGATTAGAAGCTCACTGAATACAATGAACATGCATGTTAAATTTTTGGGCAAGAAAAAACTCATTATTAAAGTTATTGGCGATCCAAAAGATCACCACGAGTGGAATAATATGCATACAAATTATTTATTTTTTATAACAATCCCTTTAATTAGGGCTATTGAATGTCAGCACACAAGAAATAAGGAAAAAAGAGAGACAACTGCACAATACACGTCTCCCAATTGATAATGATCTCCANTTGATAATGATCTCCAGAAGAGTACAAACAATTATGAAAGGTTTGTCAATTGATAGATGTGCATTATAAGTTAAGGAAGAATGATTTTCCTCGAGATTGTTCTCCAGAAGAGATGAAAATTTTATTGAATATGACTTTTCTGTATGAAATTATGTACTAATTAAGTTGGTTAATATCGAATTTAATGCCCCTATAAACTTGAAAATTTTACCAACTTAGGGGGAGAAGAATTGAGATAAGTTGGCAAAATTACTAACTTTATTATTATAAAATGATGATCCCTATAATAATTATTGAAGAGGTTATGTGCCAACTTTTTTCCATATATTATTGTGATATGTTGCACATTTATAATTCGATTTGTATCTAATTATGACTCATGATGCATAGCGCTGAGGATACATTTTAGTTATGTTATGTGTATATATTGAGATATATCTTGCCAATTGTACTTGAATTACTGCACCTGAAGTGCAGGTCAAATGGTTAATTCTGAAATAAAGATGAGATATATGACAAAATAGTGCAGTTGACACTTTTAAAAGTGTAATGATATATTAATATCATAGTGTATACCCAGGAAGTGGCATAGATATCTGAATTATAATAGATGACCTATGATTAATGAATTGAAAGTTATAATGGTACTAATGAGAGATACATTCAGATATCAATGTGAAAAGCATGCAAATTACAATTTTAAAAATATGATGATACCCGTATATGATGGAACCAATGAATTCTATGCATATGCAAAAGGAGTGGATTAGAGAATGGGGATCTAAAATAAATGTCCTATTTGGTGTCGACATATTGATAATGATCGAAGCTTCTCATAGACTTAAAGTCCAATAAATGGGAATAATGATAATCATGAAGGACCAGAAGTTCGACAATGGGTTTTTGAAATCCACACTTTACAATGTATTGGATTTTTAGGTCTTACTTTTATGTGCATGTGCGTGTCGTAGATATATCTCAATATACTTTATCTATATTTGTGATGGAGACTTACAAGAAGAAATTATTCATACTCCAATAAAATATATTTGTGATGATGAAACTATCCATGTGAATGATGAAAATGTTCTAATAGCATATTGTGAATCATGCATTAATGTTCTAGAAAAACTTCTACAAGACATATTAAAATATATATATATATATATACCTTCAAGTTCTATATGAAGTATTTTGAACACCTAAATGGTAACATTATTGTTATCAAACTCCTGGAGAGTATTAATGACTAAATTATCAACACTCAACCTGAAGTTTGAGCATGTGATAGATAATCATAATCTTTTGTCAATTGGAGAACTCTCACGTTAAATTGCTATACGCTAAGAATAAGAATGTAATGACTTTTATGTTATTATTAATTTACAATGAGATTGGACAACATTATTGATAATATCATGGGTTACCATAAATCATGACCAATTATGATCAATATTTCATTATTAATAACTACTTTGTATGACTTCCAGAAGAAGATATGAATTCAATGGTTATGATACATTGAAACAAAATAAAGTAATGGTAAAAACAATATAAATATTATTTTCAAGAGTATGCATGGAGAAATGGAGATACCTTATACAGAAGATTTGAAGATTGAAGTCCAATCAAGAAAAATCAACTATCAAGGAATTGAATGGTATTCTACTTCAAGTGTGAAACTACCCAAAGACATTGGATTCATTACACTAGAAGATCTCCAGTTATGTATTTATCAGGGGGAGAAAATATGCGTTGTACTCTTTTTCCCTTAACCATGGTTTTGTCCCTCATTGGGTTTTCCTGGTAAGGTTTTTAATGAGACAGCATCATATGCATATTATGAAGGTGTTGTACTCTTTTCCTTCACTAGGGTTTTTCCCATAGGGTTTTCCCTAGTAAGGTTTTTAATGAGGCATTATCTTCAATGATGTACATCCAAGGGGGAGTGTTATAAAATACTCATTATGGTGGATGTCCATCAATTATCCCCATGTGTAACCCCCATGTCTTTACAACATTGTAACTCCATGACTTTACACTTCTTTTGTAACTTATGATGACCCTTTAATATTCTAGAGAACTTACTTGTTACTCATGTGTATAAATAAGGGAGGTTGGTTCATGTAAAATATACATATATACAATGAAGATTATTCTCTACATATTCTTTTATTGTTATTTCCTTCCTTTTATTTTATAACAGTTTTGATGTAGTTCTCACAGTTCTCATATAAAGAGGGTTCTCATTTAAACCTCTTCCTATATATATAATGTGGACTTAAGCCTTACTCTAGGCTGTATATATACTCTATGTTGACAGAAAACAAGGCAAGGAAACTATATTCCCTCAAATCTTTACACTAACCTTCTTCCTCTCCTCCTTCTTTTCTCTCCTAAGAAAGTAAAAAACTCTAGCCCCCATTCTTGAATTTTCTAGAAGTTTCCATAGATTTTAATTAATGGACAGCCCCGATCTAATTCTTATTTGTTTTCGTTTGTGTTTTTACTTTTGAATCGTCAATAATACTTCATTCATTAGAGAGGATTGCTGTTCCCTTGAAAGAAAGGGTTTGTCCTACTCTCCTTGAGAGAGACTAATGTTCATTTGTGTTTCTTATGTTTGTAGATCTATTGAATCGTGGTAAATTTGGTTCGTTGATAATGGTTTATACGGGAATGCATGCGTTTTTATTTTACCCGATACAAGATGATGGATCAAATGAAGACATCCTCATGGCTACCAACACATTGTTAGATAATACGTATGTTCCAGCGATGTAAGTAGGAGATGCTCCACAATGCAATACCTACTCGGCAATAGTAGTTTTAATGAAGGAAAATTTTATTTGATTCAATATGTATTTGTTAGAATTGAATTCCTTTATAGATGTTATTAATTACTATTGATTTATTTTTACTTCAAAAAAGAAGTTGAGAAGAATAAGGTCTTAATCCTATTGTCGTGAATTTTGCAACATGCAAACTTGAATGACAATGTAGTGGACAATTGTTGAAGCTAGATTATAAAGTTCTTAATATGATGGAATCCCTTAGTGTAATCCCCCACATTTTTTAAACTTTATATTATAATTATTTATAATTAGAATATATAATTTGAATAATTATAGAATAATTTTTTTATATCTATTTATAAAGGTTTTACGAGGTTTTAAATAAATTGTTTTTGCGAGGTTCTATTCAAAAAGTTAATATTTATTTCTAAAAGAGGTTTTGAATATTTATTTTAATTAATTTTCAAAAATAGCAAAAATAGTCTTGGGCTTTGTGCCTAAAAAATTTCGGAGGACCTTAGACTCCATTTTCCATGATTTTCAAAAAATATAGGGCTAAACCCATTTTTATAACATAAATTATTTTTATAAATTAATTAAATAAAATATTTTATAAAGATTTTGTTTTCAATAATAAATATTTTCAGCATGTTTAATTATTTCATTAACCACCTAATATTTATCTTCAGTAACAAATTTTTATCTTTTCACAAATTCTTATCTTTTGTGGAGATTGAATCCTACCATCAATTAATCTTTTTTTCCTCCTTGATGGCCGAAAATTTCATGGCTTATGTGCTTATAAATAGCTCAATTTTTCTCTCAAAAACATATTGCAAAAGCCTCCACAATAATCATACAATACATTAAATGGTGTCGCTGTCAAACAAACTAAACCGCGTTCCGCTCGCCAATGAATGTGACACATGTCACTCTTTACAAGAGTCCCATGCACAAATATAGATACAAACCATGTGTAGCCATTAGGAATCGAACTTATGACATTTGAAACGAATGAAATGTGAAATTTTAACCACCAATCCATAATAAATTTGATGTTTAACATTTCAGAGTAATGGATAATAAAGTCTTGTAATCATATGGTATGCGTTATTGATTTATATCGTTTATTCACTTGTACCAAAACTATGACATTGTTATTTTTATCTAAGTCCTTTATAGTTGTTTTGTTTTTTTTTTAATTAATAAATTATCACATTACAAGTTAAATCTCATGCAATCTAATTTCACACTAAACAAAAAACACATTATGAAAAACAAACAAAAGCATATCTGATAATTGTAGCCGACCCGGGGCATTACCCGGGCCAAAATTCTAGTTAGAAAAATAAAACCAAAAAATCCTTTTCTCTCTTCTTTCCTTCTATTTTTACAACAACCACGAGCCCACTTTGACTCTCCACCACGACCACCACAGACTACCTCTTCACTTGCTGCCACCACCCATGAAATCACTGTGTTGCGTACTACCACCAGTTACCACCCTTTGCCACTCACCATTCCCCTAAGCTCTCGAATAACGTGCCCAAAGCGGCCTGCTCACAAGCAAGCAACACGGTTTTGAAAAAAAAAAAAACAATGTGTTGACCCTAGGGGTTTTGATGGTGACAAACACATACTACTAATGGGTTACTTGTTTGATGTCAAGATAAACATATATTAGTAGCCGTTGTACCAACAGAAGAACTTGTCTCAAGTTCAGATGTCTCAAGTACGTATCGAAATAATCAATACGTAACTCAGAAGGTTTATACACATGAGAATATTCAGAGAATATATGAAAACCAGACTTCAAAGTATATTCTGAGAAGATATGGAAGATATATTCTAAGAAGATACCATAAAAGATCCTTGAATATATTTGGAAAAGATATACACAAGATTATGTACAAACTATGTGAATTTAGATGGAGAATATCTAAATTCACTTATGAAGAATATTCACCAAGATATAGGTGAAGAGAAGTGTAAAAACAAGGAAGGAAATCAGAGAAACCCTACTCTTGTAACTACTCATTATAACTACTGAAGATCAAAGAGAAGAATTTACCCAAGACTTACGCACTTCATTGGAAGCATACAAGACTAGGTACAAGAGTCAGTTGTACTAGGATTGTGTCCAACTTTAAGAGTCTGTAATCTTGAGTCAGGAAGGAGAGTGATTTTGAGTGAATCACTTGTAAAGAGAAGAGAAAGAGAAGAACTGTTCAGTGGGAACAAGTTCAAGGGAATAAGTACTTCTGATTTGTACTTAGAGAATAGAAAAGTACTGATTTTGTACTTAGAGAATAGAGAAGTACTGAGTTGTACTTGAGAATTGAGAGTACTGAGTTGTACTTAGAGAATAGAAAGGTTGGGCCAAGCCACCAAGAGAGAAAGAGAAAGAGAAGAACTTGTTCAGGGGAACTAGTTCAGGGAAACAAGTACTGAGTGTACTTAGAGAAGTCCTTACTAACTAGGATTGTAACAGAGTCGTTGGCCCTAGTTAGTAAAAAGAGAATTGAGTCAAATCCTAGTGGTCGAGGGTTTTTCCTTCCTATTGGGCCTAGGAAAGTTTCTCGCTAAAACCGCGTGTCTCTACTTGTCTCTCACTCTCTCATATCTTGTCTCTACTTTACTTGTCTCTAGTTTAATTATTATTTGTTTGTCAAAACTAACATTGGTATCAGAGCAGTTTCTCTTTTGGTTTGTGTGCAGGTAATTCTGACGAGTGAATCCTGGAACCATGGCAAACAACGAGGAACGACTAACTGAAGGATTCTACCGTAAGGCCTCCCAACTTCAATGGGAAATACTATCTGAATGAAAGCAAAGATGGAGACTTTTATTACTGCTGATAATTTCCAAATCTGGAAGGTGATTCGTGATGGTAATTTTTGAAATTACCAAAAAGGATGAAAAGTGATGTTCCTTCCTAAACCGAAAGTGAATACGTGAAAGAGGACTATGAAAAAATTCAAATGAATGCTTCTTGCATTAAATACTTGGCATTTGGTCTTGACTCTATCGCCCGTAGTACGATCGTACGGCGGGTGCAAGAGCGCAAAAGAATCTGGGAATTTTTTGCAAATAACTCATGAAGGAACAACTTGAAGTTAAAATCTAAAATTGATTACTTAATGCAACAATATGAGATGTTTAAATGGAATCTAAGGAAAGTGTTTCAGGAAATGATTGTTTAGATTGGTACATTGTGTATTGAATTGGAGTCCTTAGGGAGAGTCATTCTAATGAAGAACAAGTAGAAAAATTCTAGAATCTACTCAGTATGAAAGATGGAATGCTAAAGTTACCCTTTATTTGAAACTAAGGATTTTCCAAGTTCAATGTTAACAGCTTACAGGTTCATTAATGACCCATGAGATGCATCTTAAATCTGGAGAAACAGAAACATCCAAGGACGATCTATTGCCTCTTAAGGCTGAAGGATGTTCCACAACAGAAGATGAAGATGAGAATGATTCAGTAGTAAGTGCAGAAGATGCAGTCTTGCTGGTGAGACAATTGAAGAAAATGATGTACAAAGAAAGAGGCAAAGGAAAAACTGAAGTTAGATCCTCCAGAACCACGTGCCATAAGTGCGGAAGTATGGATCACTTTATACGAGATTGTCCGCTATGGGAATCAGAAAAGGGCACAGGGAAGGTGAAGTCAAAATTTGCAAAGAAACCATTCTTTACAAAGAAAGACTCCAGAAAGTCCATGATAGCCGCTCTACAAGAGGATGATATAACTGATGATGAAGAAGATGACCTTGAGGAAGAGA
>PYUH01000179.1:1621178-1769182 GCA_016808085.1 Suaeda aralocaspica
ATTCTCTAAGTACAACTCAGTTACTCTCCTATTCTCTAAGTACAACTCAGTACTTCTCTATTCTCTAAGTACACACTCAGTACCTCTCTATTCTCTAAGTTACAACTCAGTACTTATTCCCTTGAACTTGTTCCCCTGAACGAGTTTTCTCTTCTCTTTCTCTTTACAATGATTCACTCAAATCACTCTCCTTTCCCTGAACTCAAGATTACAGACTCTTAAAGTTGGACACAATCCTAGTACAACTGACTCTTGTACCTAGTCTTGTATGCTTCCAATAAGGCGTAAGTCTGGTTAAATTCTTCTCTTCTGATCTTCAGTATTTAATGAAGTTACAAGTAGGGTTTTCTCTGATTTCCTTCCTTGTTTTTACACTTCATATCTTCACCTATATCTTGGTGAATATTCTTCATAAGTGAATTTAGATTAATTCTCCATTAAATTCACATAGGTTGTTTACCATAATCTTGTGTATATCTTTTCCATATATTCAAGGATCTTTTATGGTATCTTCTTAGAATATATCTTCCATATCTTCTCGAATATACTTGAAGTCTGGTTTTCATATATTCTCTCAATATTCTCTGTGTATAAACCTTCTGAGTTACGTATTGATTATTTCGATACGTACTTGAGACATCTGAACTTGAGACAAGTTCTCTGTTGGTACAACGGCTACTAATATATGTTTATCTTGACATCAAACAAGTAACCCATTAGTAGTATGTGTTTGTCACCATCAAAACCCCTAGGTCACAATATTCCCCTTTTTGATGATGACAAACACTTAGACAAAATATAATGTATAGATAAACTAAGTATATTTTAAATAACTTGAAACGAATATCAACAAACAATCAGATTATAAGGATGAGTTTGTGAAAGAGAAAGGCGTTTCAAGCATGAGAGGCAAGAGACAAGGGATACCTTCGATATTTTTGTCTCTTCTTTTGCTCCTTTCCCCCTTTTGACATCATCTAATAAACCTTTGGCATATCCAAGCATCAATGATAGGCATAGTTCAAAAACAGCATATAGCAAAGCAAGAATATAGCAAGCCATTAATTAAACATAACTAGACAAGCATTAACATTTAATGTCCTCAAAAAAATTTAAAGAAAGAGTAGAAAAACAAGAGAAACAACTTCAAATAAACTAAGCATTTGATTTTTTCCTTCCTTTTTTTTTTTTCAGCAATTTTTCTTTTTTTTTTTTTGGGGGGGGGGGGGGGAATCATCATTCAAGCTCATCATCATCAGGCTTGTTGTCTCTCCCCTGCCTTCATTCACTTGTCCTCCTCATTGTCCTGGGCTTCTTCCTCTTTCTATTACACATCATCGAGAAGTGACTAACTTTGGCTTTGAGATCAATCATCTCATCCCCTAAAGCATCCATCTTCCTCTCTACACATCCAAGCTTTTCAGGAGGCCCCTTAAATATGTCCTGCTTATCAATCACTTCTGAACATCCACAACCCATTGAGCCATCAGATCACCTACTTTGAACCACAGATACTTCCAAATCCTACTGTAGTGTCAATAGGTTGGAACCTCCACTACCGCAGCGCTCTTCTACCCTTAGAGGTCAGCCTTTGGCTCTTCCTGCTCCAGATTCCTTCTCAGCAGGCTTAGTTGTAGGTTTGGCTCTTGCTTTAATTGAGAACCATACCATCACAGTTCAAGTTTAATGAAAGACAAGAGTTTTTACCAAGGATATCAGTTAATCCAGGGCAACCAAATGTTTCGTTGGAATGGTGGTATGCTGAGCTATGAGATATGTCAGCAAGTGCAACCATACCCTAGAGCATTTTGATTTTCAATACAGTGAGTGAGATGTTTAGCCATTACAGAAGCAAAATTAATTTTTCTTTTTGTAGCTAGGCAGTACATGTATGCAAGATCAAGCATGTGGCCTTCCCACGACCATGAGTCCCGGTAGCACATTCTTGCGCACAAGGGTAAACAACAACTACCCATGCACTCATATCACTCACTTTACAGTGTTTCTCTCCACGCTTTCCACCAAAATACTCAACAACTACATCATTCACAATTCCTTCTCCAAAATCAATAATTACCCTTTGTTTAGCATATAATCATAACCTTCCAAACTTAATTTAAAAGCAGTAGCAAAAGATTCAGCAGTCAAGAGAAGTACTGAGTTGTACTTAGAGAATAGAGAAGGTTGGCCAAGCCACCAAGAGAGAAAGAGAAAGAGAAGAACTTGTTCAGGGGGAACTAGTTCAGGGAGAACAAGTACTGAGTGGTACTTAGAGAAGTCCGTACTAACTAGGATTGTAACAGAGTCGTTGGCCCTAGTTAGTAAAAAGAGAATTGAGTCAAAATCCCTAGTGGTCGAGGTTTTTTCCTTCCTATTGGGCCTAGGAAAGGTTTCCTCGCTAAAATCGCGTGTTCTCTACTTGTCTCTCACTCTCTCTATACTTGTCTCTACTTTACTTGTCTCTAGTTTAATTATTATTGTTTGTCAAAACTAACACAATGTTTTTGCTTCAAATAAATTTCTAAAACTCAAAATTTTGATTTTATGATGTTCTACTATGATTATAGAGTTTATAAAAGTATACAAAGATTTTTCATAAATTAATTTTATAATTTTTACTAATTAAATTGGTTTTGCAGTTATATTGTGAATTATGCGAATTTAATTAAACCTAAGTTTTAAGTAGATCTAATACACGAAAATTATTGCTAAAGGGTATATTAGTTATATAACATGTTTAGTGTCGAAGATTCCAAAGTCTAATGTTGATTTCGTATTTTTCTTATATAAGGAGGAGATTTCATAGAATGATCGTTTTTAGGTTTTAAGAAATTTTGCGAGCAAGGTATGCACATGCTACCATAACTTTAATAGTATGTGGTAGGGACAGTCGTATACCTATAAAAAATAACCTACTACTCTAACTATGTAGATAGGGAAGTAGGGTTCGTATCCACAGGGAAGCAAGCAATTCTACTAACTCTGAAAAGTTACTCTGCCGTAAGGGGCCTTTGAATTTTGGGTTTTGATTAAAAAGTTGACTACTACTAGGAATAAAAAACAACTAAGGAAATAACTCTATAACTAAGCCTAGGACGTCGGTTCACCACAGATCAACCAATGAATTGCACACAACTAATTAACCGATTATTAACTTCCTAAATTAAGGTTCACTAATTATCTCGAATTTAGTCTCCTTCAAAACTCCTCTAATGGCTCTCGCTCACTTAGACTCGTTTTGCCTATTGTCCCTATGATCTAATTGTGGTAATCTTACCTCTCGGTATCAATTTTGACAATATCAGACTAACAATTAAACCTGGTCAGTATTTAACTGAAAGCAATAATAATTGACAACAGGAATTCAAGAACATCAACAATCAAATTAACAACTATGAACAAAACAACAAGAACGATCCATATCCAACAATATTTAAGAATGACCTGCCAAGAATAATAGGGATGTGTGCATCCTCCTCCATATCCAACACTACAAAATAAACGGGAATAAAAAACTTCCCAGCTCTTACCGGGACGTTGTCTAAAATATCTTTTGGGTACTTCACAGTTCTATCTGCCATCTACAAGGTAATGTTAGTAAACTTAAAGAACCCATATCTAATTTCCTGCAAATAAAAAGGCATAACACTAACACTGGCCCCTAAATAACATAAAGCCTTATCAATAAAAAGTGGACCAATGTTACAAGGTATTGAAAAACTACCGGGATCCTTGAATTTAGGTGGAGACTTATTCTGCAAAATAGCACTACATTCTTTAGTTAAAGCAACAGTCTCTACTGTACTCAATTCCTGCTTCCTGCTTAATATGTCTTTCAAAAATTTAGTATATGTAGGTACCTGCGTAATCAAGTCAGTAAAAGGCACAGTAACCTGCAAATTTTTAACAATATCAAGAAATTTAAGGAAATGATTATCGTTCTTACTTCAATTCACCCTATGCTGGAAGGGTAGTGGCACCTTGGGTGGTGTCAATGTATCAACTGACTTGTCAGCTACCGGGACTCTCTTCTTTGTGGCATCTATCTCCTTAGAAGGTGTAGACTCTGCGATCTCCTCAATCACCACATTGTTGGTCTTGCCAGTCTGCACTCCTATCTCTGAATCAGCATCATCAGTGGCCATCTTAAGACCTTCATAGTGGGTCCCTCTTCTGGTATTGATGGAATTGCAATTTTCTCTCTGAGCTGGTGGATTTGGTTGTGAAGGTAGTTGATCTTGCTGCCGCAGAGCTGTGGACAATGCAATCTGAGCAAGCCAGTTTCTAGTTGCTATTGTGAGCCTGCATTGCGTCCATATTCTTCTGCATTTGCAACATCATATTCTTCAGCTCTGAAATATCACCACTAGGTTGAGCTGGTGGTGCTGGCAATGGTGGTCTGCCGAGACCTGGTGGGTGTGGTGGTACAAATCGTTGCATTTGCTGGTGAACCTACTGAGGTGGTATAGTTTGCTATGGGTTCTGCACATTATTGTTGTTCTTGTAAGATAAGTAAGGATGATCCTTCCACCCTGGATTGTATGTATTGAAGAACATATTGTTCTTGTAGGCTTGGAAGGCACACACTTGCTCTACTGAACTTTGACATGATTGGGAACTGCGACTGAATAAACCACATGAATCGCAGAAAGGCTCAGTACATCCCGAAAGTGCAGCCATCGCAGCTATAGGTGATGGTGGAGGAGCTGTAGTACCAATCTTATCGAGCTTTTGGCTTATGGCATTAATCTGTGAAGCTAAACTTTTGTATTTATCATCAACCACATGCTTTCCACCTTTCTTCGAATGTCCTCTGGGATTGCCAAACTGTGAATTATGAATAGCAATTTCTTCGATCAACTCATATGCAGCATTATCCTCTTGGTTCATGAATCGACCACTGGCAGCTGAATCTAATAATGTCCGACTTTCATTCCGTAAACTGCTGTAGAATGACTGGACCAGGAACCACTTCTCAAGACCGTGATATGGGCACAATCTCAATAGATCCTTGGATCTCTCCCATGCTTCATATAATGTTCCATTTGACTCGTGGTTGAGATTCATGATCTTACTCCGAAGGGTTGTAGTTCGTAATAGAGGGTAATATTTCCTTTGAATGCAAGAGCTAACTCTTCCCAACTGTTGATGTTATCCATATTAAGACTATTCAACCAATTACGGGCCTTGTCTTTCAGTGAGAACGGAAACATCATTCTTCTAATGTAGTCCTGAGAGACCCCAGCTTGCTTAGTTCCTGCAAACTGATTCCTTTCCACCATACTAACTAGGGCTGGCTTCAGTTCAAAATTTAGAGCCTCAGTATCAAGGAACCGATATCCACCTCCAAATGTTGCAAAACTGGGCTGGGAATAATCCTTCAACGATCGTGATTGCGGCGCCGGCGGTGGCGGTGGCTGTGAATCATTATTCGATATGTTGTTTTCGTTAATATGTGACTCTGCCATTTCTTCCCTAACAAAATTCTCAGAAATGCTCAAATCAGAAAAGAGTTGTGACAAATCCAATAGTATCCTTTCAGAAAGAATAACTCCCCGCAATCTCCACTTCCTCCTACGACTCTGCTTATGCAATGAACGTTCTGGTTCAGGATCAACCCAAATCGGCATGCAAACCTAGTACATGCACATGAATTGAAACTGCAGATATCCGTAAGAACTGTCTCAAAGAACAATGGGTTCCTTGAGACAAAATAAAAAAAAAACAAAAATAGGACAAAATAACCCGATTAGTAGAAATTAAACAATTGCCTCCTTGGCAACGGTGCCAAAATTTGGTAGGGACATTCGTATACCTATCAAAAATAACCTACTAATTTAACTATGTAGATAGGGAAGTAGGGATTGTATCCACAGGGAAGCAAGCAATTCTACTAACTCTGCCGTAAGGGGCCTTTGAATTTTGGGTTTTGACTAAAAAGTTGACTACTACTAAGAATGAAAAACAACTAAGGAAATAACTCTATAACTAAGCCTAGGACGTCGGTTCACCACAAATCAACCAATGAATTGGACACAATTAATCAACCGCTTAGTAACTTCCTGAATTAAGGTTCACTAATTCTTTCGAATTTAGTCTCCTTCAAAACCCCTCTAATGGCACTTCCTCACTTAGACTCGTTTTGCCTATTGCCCCTATGATCTAATTGTGGTAATCTTACCTCTTGGTATCGATTTCGACAATATCAGACTAACAATTAAACTTGGCCAGTATTTAACTGAAATCAATAATAATTGACAATAGGAATTCAAGAACATCAACAATCAAATTAACAACTATGAACAAAACATCAAGAACGATCCATAGATCCCCTAGTCCTAGAAAGAAAACTACTCACACATGATTAAATTTAAAGAAACTAAATCAATAAAGGAAAATAAACCTATAAACATGATTAAAACTAACAAATTGACAACAATTAATAAACTAAATCTAAACATGAAACTAGGGCACAAAAACCAAGAACATAAACTAAATTAAACTAAGAATTAAAAACATAAACTAGAGACATAATTAAAGAAATAATTGAAAAGGAATTGAAATAAAACCTCGATTGAATTGAATTGAATTGAATGATTAATATTCTTCACAACATAGAGAGAAAACAAGGGCTAAAAACTAGAATTTAGGATATGAAAAATTCGTCATTAGGTTTAGGAATACAAAATGCTTATATACTAAGCTCAAAATCGAGGAAACCGCGTGGAAAACGTCCTCAGAGCGGCCCGCCCGGAGGGGTCCGGGCGCACAACCCTCACACGGGCGCGCTGCTTCGACCCGGGCGGGTGGCCTGCTTGCTTCGATTCTTGATTTCTTTGCTCGGTTTTTCTCTTAATTACTTCGCTAATCGCTTCTTTAATACTCCTAATCCTTAGTAAAGCTCCCCAAATGACTTCAAAGTCTTCACTAACTCTTCAAGTGCTTCAAAAGGCTCGGAAATCAACGATAAATCATTGATTCCTGCAAAATCTTATAAAAGGCACAACAAACACTCGAAATAACAAAAGTTAATAGAAATAAATCAAAAAAGCCACATTAGAGCTAAAAATCAATCGGGGTCGGGGGTAAAATATGTATCAAATATTAACTTATCAATTTGAAAATGTTAGGTTTTGGTCCTAGTATCATGTGTAGGAAAGTGGTATCGAGGAAACGATTATGACCCTATTTATGGAATTTGTTTGGAAGGGACAGTCGTATACCTATAAAATATAACCTACTACTGTAACTATCTAGACAGGGAAGTAGGGATCTTATCCACAAGGAAGCAAGCAATTCTACTAACTCTAAAAAGCTACTCTGCCGTAAAGGGGCTTTGAATTTTGGGTTTTGACTAAAAAGTTGACTACTACTAGGAACGAAATTAAGCACAGTAAATAACTCTATAACTAAGCCTAGGACGTCGGTTCACCACAGATCAACCGTACCAATGAATTGTAACAAAATTAATTAATCGATTATCGACTTCCTGAACTAAGGTTCACTAATTCTCTCGAATCTAGTCTCCTTCAAAACTCCTCTAATGGCTCTCGCTCACTTAGACTCGTTTTGCCTATTCTCACTACACACATAAAATTGAGCAGAAACAATGAAGCTCACCCTTAGTCCCGAATAAGAATGCAAATGCAATAAGTGTTTATATGCAAATTTTGAGAACCCAAACCCACATCTCACACCTCATGCAAGTGTTTATAGGTAGTCACTCAACCCTAATATGGAAGTCGACTCGAAATGCAAGTAATACTCACTAGTTTTGACAATTGACTCGCTTCACAAGAACTAAAAACATGTACATGCCGATCAAAAAGGTCTTTATAAGCTTGTAACGTGGTTAGGGTGATGGGTACGATATATTGGGGATAATGTGGTGGTAAATGCGGGCTATACGCATATGAAAAAATATAAACAACGATCAACATCTCCAACATTCAACTCCAACATCAAGCCAATTCTTATGGAATCACATCACACCATAAAACTTTACACTTCAAAAACTCCAAATATCACAAGCTTTTCTTTTTTAACATCTTTCAATTGTTTCATTTATTTTCTTTCATCTTTCAAATTTCTTTCAAAACTTAGGCTCACGACTCTTAATGATATGTCAAGGACAAAATCATCACACATACATAATTATGCCAAATAAGATGTATAACATTTTTAATTCTTCATTATAAACTAGCCTAGACATTGGTATGCAGAGCCTTAATCCGAGACATACTGTTAAACTTTAACAACATACGTTCCACAATTTTCCAACATCTCCAAAACCTCGAACAAATGCACAACACAACATAGCAACTCCCCCAAGCCAAGCTTGGGCATATATCAATAGATAGAACAAGGCCATAAAGGGTTGTAATGTGGCTAAAATGCAAATGAAGAGTAAAAAGATAAAATAAGGACCAAGGGAAAATTTATAAAGGAATGCCTAAAATCCGAAAGCTCCTAAAAGAAATGAATGCCTTTTATCATTCGTGACATGTAACACACCAAAGCCAAGCCACTAGAGTCAAAAGCCAAGACACGGATCATACAAGCACCAGGAACTAAGCACACATGAAAAAAAAAGCATATAATAATGTATGCAGCTCAAATCCTCCCGTTAACACAGTTCAAGCCTCTACTCTACACATGGCTATAATGGCATGATAAGAAACTGTTTCAAGCTAAGTCAAATTCAAATCCGAGTTGGCAATTCTAGAAGCATAACTCATCACATGCCTAAATCAATCGAAAACATTTTAAAATAAAATATGGGGCACAGGGAAGTAACCATTAATAAAGTTAAACATCATACAACTATTAACCAACAAATTCAGTCAATTCGTACAATTCAACTACTAAACTTCTAAAAGCAAAATAAAAATCTAAGCTATGAAAGCACTACATTTTTTCGTTCATATGTAAACTCCTACTTCTAACAAGTAGTACAAACCATATGACTATCCTAAGAAAACAATAAAAAACTACACTAGAAAGCAATAAAACCTATACTAAGAAAAACAAATAAAACTTACCTCCCCTAAGCCGGACTCAACAATGTCCTCAGTGCTGAAGGGAGTAGAGTCAGAGGGAAGGGAAAGTGGAGGGGTTTTAGGAGTTTAGGGAAGGTGAGAAAAGTGTTTAAGGAGAAGGAATAAAGTGGTGAAAGAAAGAAAGTGAGGTGTGGGCTCTAGATATAAGCTTGAGTAGCATTCACGTATTAGAATTTGACCACTTCTCACTCTTTCGGCCATATCTCACAATATAAAACTCGGCCATAAAATGTCTTAGTTTAAAAGTTATGATGGTTTCAAAATGACGTTTATGCATAGTTTAAACCCGAGTAGTTCGTCCGACCTAGATGCAAGGCGCCCGGTTTGAGTGCATCCCGCCCGGGCAGCCGGGCCTGGTGATTGGGTGCAATTTTTTCTAAGTGTTGAAATATGTGACATGCGCCCGGTTTATGTCTTTTTGCCCGGTTGGTGTGCAATACGCCCGGTTGGCCGGGCATAATGATATGGGCTTTTTTTCCTTCTTCCTTCAAAGGTGCTTCCTTAAGCCTATATGATACTTAAAACTTCACAAAAAACATTAGTTCCTCACACTCTCTCACTATAATTATGAAAATAAAACAAACTAAACTACGAAAAACAACTAAACTACCTACGGGTTGCCTTCCGCAAAGCGCTCTTTTACAGTCATTAGCTTGACCATATTACCTCATACTTCATGGAGGATCAAAGAGTGAGTGTGAACCCTATTTAGTTAGATAATCAAAGTAATTCGGGGTTATTGGTTGTCCAAATGCCTCACGTTCCTTGTTAAAAACCTCATCATTTGTCGTATTCACCTTACAAGCATGAGAAGATTGTTTTTGAGGTTTCTAGCGTTTCTTGATATGAGATTTCCTTTTCTTTTGATCCTAACATAGATCTTTATTGTCACTATCTTCGTCACCTACAATAGAATTCAAGCACAAAGGGGCCTCTAGAAGATCCTTATTAGGGGATCGAGGTAAGGCATTATGAACAATCTCATGAATAATATCAATTCTATAACAGGATTGTTCTAACATAGGACTTGTCAATGCACTATCAAGGTAACTTTGTCATCACCTACATAAAGAGTCAAACTTTCATTCTTTACATTAATAACAGCTCTTGCAGTATTTAAGAATGGCCTACCAAGAATAATAGGGATGTGTGCATCCTCCTCCATATCTAACACTACAAAATCGACGGGAATGAAAAACTTCCTAACGCGTACCAGGACATCCTCCAAAATACCTTTTGGGTATTTCACAGTTCTATCTGCCATCTGCAAGTTAATGTTAGTAAACTTTAAAGAACCCATATATAATTTCTTGCAAATAGACAACGGCATAACACTAACACTGGCCCCTAAATCACATAAAGCCTTATCAATAAAAAGTGGACCAATGTTACAAGGTATCGAAAAACTTTCAGGATCCTTGAGTTTAGGTGGAGATGATAGCCTGTCAAAGTGGCTACCAAAGATAAACCATACAAGGCTCACTAGGCTACTAGTAAGGCCAAGTAAGGATCGTATCCCATGAGAGAAAAGTTAGACACTAAGAAGCTCAAGTGTTTATTAAGCTAAGTCAGATATTCCAATGATTGGATAATCGTTACTGTCACTAATATTAACACAAGACTAACAAAACTAAAAGATTCTAAGGTATGAGATTCACCACTCACAACCACTATGAAGGTGTGAATCCTACAATGAGCCAAGTCTAGGGGAAAACATCTAGGGGAAATCATTCTAAGAGCCATGTCTACTCTCTCGAGCTAGCATGACAAGCGGAACTATGAACACGATCTATTCTCATGGCATGAACACAAAACGGCTCCTAAGCACAATCACAAAGACTAGTAACGTCCCTTAACCCAAGGACCTATTCTCATGGTACGTGAATCAATCGAGCAAGGGGAGTCCTCACTCAACTTCATCTCTCGATCCTTCGTTGAGGAACCTAGGTACAACATCTATGGTAGCTAATCATAGAAATGTGAACAAGCACCCCTTAATCCAACACTAGTCACCCCCAAGCTAAGACTCTTGCAAGAAACACTAAAACATATAGGAGGTGAGGGTTTCACCCACACCTTAGCACTAAAAACTACTCACTACACATTTTACTATTTAAACACATATTTTTATTCATGATTACAAATTATAACAAAGAAATAAGTTATGACAATGGATTATAAACTAAACTAAACAAAAGTTATAAAAAGGGAAAGAGCTTGTTTAATTATCAATATTATTACAAAGAAATAAGTTATACAAGTGATTTAATCAACTACAAAAGCAATAGAGAAAATGAAGACAAGGACAAGGTTTAATCTTGAGAGTATTTAAGACATAAAGCAATAGTGCAAGGACAAGATTAACTTGAGAAGAAAACTTATGAACTTGAAATAATATAAGCAATAGAACAAGGGCAAGTTAATCCTGATAAAGAAAACTTATGGACTTGAAATAACGTAAGCAATAGGACAAGGACAAGTTTAACTTGATAAAAAGTTTTATATAACAAAACTTCAAAGTAAGAAAATAGCTACAAGAAATATAATTGAAATGGGAATTGAAGATGAATTGAGAATTGTACCATGAAGCTTAAATCCTTGAAATATAAAACTTTGAAGATTATTCCAATGATTCCCAATTACAATGATGATCAACCAAGAACCTTAATAATACCAAACCAAGAACTTTGAATAACCAACTTTGAATTAATTAAGGAAAGATTGAACTACAACTATTGAATTTATCAAGAACTAATCACTAATCAAATTGAATACAATTAATCTAGAGAGAAAAATGAGAGTTTTAATTATATTCTACTAAGTTCTAGCTATTTCTAACTATTTTCTATAAATCATCTACAGCTGAAAAAACAGATATATATACTAAAGTTTAAACCCAAAGCAAGTGGGTAAGTTGAAGAAGAAAAAATTGAAGTTCGCCAGAGCAGGGGGTAGCAGGCGCTATAAGAAGGTAGCGGGCGCTAGGCTAGGGTAGCGGGCACTGCTATAGCCTAGCGGGCGCTACCCCCTGTTTTCCTTTCTTTCCTTGTTTGAGGCAGTGGCTTTTCTCTGATGTTATTTGTGAAAATGAGTTACCAAGCACCTCTCATAGCATTCCCACGCCGCTGGACAAAGCTAGCGATATCGCTAGTAAAACTTGCAATATCGTTAGAACCTTGAGCAAAAGCCGAAAGGATCTTGACAAAAAGCTTTAAACTTCGATCAAACCGACCGAAATCTTCGCAAAACATACTACTCCTCCCATTTCATGTACTGTCTCGATTTTCGAATCAGCCGGGAAATCCTACAAAAATGAGATGAAACACAAAATAGAGTAATACAAGGAATAATAAGCTAAAATATGTGGGAAAGGGAAAAGAGAAAAAAAAACTATATGAACAAGGAAAAACTAAGAAAAAAGGGAGAGAAAACTAGCTAAACTAACTAATAAAACTACGGAAAAAGTAAACAAATAAACACTACATCAGGAGACTTATTCTGCAAAATAGTACTACATTATTTAGTTAAAGCAATAGTCTCCACTAAACTTAACTCACGCTTCCTGCTCAATATGTCTTTTTTAGGTACCTGCGTAATCAAGTCAGTAAAAGGTACAGTAACCTGCAAATTTTTAACAATTATCAAAAAACTTACGGAAATGATTGTCATTCTTACTCCTGTCTACCCTCTACAGAAAGCCTTAGGAGGTGTCAATGTATCAGCTGGCTTGTCAGCTACCGGAGCTCTCTTCTCCGTGGCATCTTTCTCCTAAGAAGGTGTAGGCTCTGCGATCTCCTCAATCACCACATTGCTGGTCTTGCCAGTCTGCACTCCTATCTTTGAATAGTATCATCAGTGGGCATCGTAGTGCCTTCATAGTTGGTCTCTCTTCAGGTAGTGATGCAGTTGCACTTTTCTCTCTGAGCTGGTGGACTTGGTTGAGAAGGTAGTTGACCCTGCTGCCGCAAAGCTGTGGACTGTGCAATCTGATCTAGTTGGGTTTCTAGTTGCTTATTGTGAGGATGCATTGCCTCCATATTCTTCTACATCTACAACATCATATTTTTCAACTCTGAAGTTTCACCACTAGGTTGAGCTGGTGATGCTGGCAATGGCGGTCTACCGAAACCTGGTAGGTGCGGTGGTGCAAATTGTTGCATTTGCTGGTGAACCTGCTGAGATGGTATAGTTTGCTGTGGATTTTGCACATTATCGTTGTTCTTGTAGGAAAAGTATGGATGATCCTTCCACCCTGAATTGTATGTATTAGAGAAATAATTGTTCTTGTAGGCTTGGAAGGCACACACTTGCTCTACCGAACTATGACATGAGTGGGAACTATGACCGAATGAACCGCATGAATCACAGAAAGGCTTAGTGCATCCCGAGAGTGCAGCCATCGCTGCTACAGGTGATGGTAGAGGAGCTGTACTACTAATCTTGTCGAGCTTCTGGCTTATGGCATTGATCTGTGAAGCTAAACTTTCGTATATATCATCAACCACATGCTTTCCACCTTTCTTCGAATGTCCCCTGGGATTGCCAAACTGTTAATTATGAATAGCAATTTCTTCGATAAACTCATATGCAGCATTAACCTCTTGGTTCATGAATCGACCACTGGCTGCTGAATCTAGCAATGTCCGACTCTCATTCCCTAAACTGTTATAGATGACTGGACCAGGAACCACTTCTCAAGACCGTGATGTGGGCACAATCTCAATAGATCCTTTAATCTCTCCCATTTTTCATACAATGTTTCATATGACTCCTGGTTGTAATTCGTGATCTTACTCCGAAGGGTTGCAGTTTGCTCTGGAGGGTAATATTTCCTTTGAAATGCAAGACCCAACTCTTCCCAACTATTGATGTTATCCATATTAAGGCTGTTCAACCAAGTACGAGCCTTGTCTTTCAATGAGAACGAGAACATTATTCTTCCAATGTAGTCCTAAGAGACCCCGGCTTGCTTGATCGTACCACAATACCGGAGGAAGTTAAGTGCAACATCAGATCGTCAATTAAAGTTCCTGCAAAATGATTCCTTTCCACCATATTCATCAGAGCTGGCTTTTGTTCAAAATTTAGAGCTTCAGTATCCAGGAACTGATAACCACCTCCAACTGTTGTAGAACTGGGCAGGGAACAATCCTTCAACGATCGTGATTGCGGCGGCAGCGATGGCGGCGACGGTTGTGCATCATTATTTGGTATGTTTTTTTTGTTAATATGTGACTCTGCCATTTCTCCCTAATCAGAATTCTCTGAAATGCTCAAATCAGAAAAGAGGTGTGACAAATCCGATAGTATCCTTTCAGAAAGAATAACTCTCCGCAATCTCCACTTCCTCTTACGACTCCGCTTATGCAATGACCGATCTGGTTCAGGATCAATCCAAACCGGCATGCAAACCTAGTACCTGCACACAAACTGAAACTATAGATATCCGTAAGAACTGTCTCAAAAAAGTGGGTTCCTTAAAACAAAATAAAAAAAACAGAAATAGGACAAAATAACCTGATTAGTAGAAATTAGACATCTGCCTCTCCGGCAACGGCGCCAAAATTTGGTTAATTAGGGTAGTCGTATACCTATCAAAAATAACCTACTACTCTAACTATGTAGACATGGAATTATGGATCGTATTTACAGGGAAGCAAGCAATTCTACTAACTCTAAAAAGTTACTCTGCCGCAAGGGGCCTTTGAATTTTGGGTTTTGACTATAAAGTTGACTACTACTACGAATGAAAGAAAACTAAGGAATAATTAACTCTATAGCTATGCCTAGGACGTCAGTTCACCACAGATCAACCAAAGAATTGTAACAAAATTAATTAATCGATTATTGACTTCCTGAACTAAGGTTCACTAATTCTCTCGAAACTAGTCCCCTTTAAAACTCTTCTAATGGCTCTCGCTTAGAATCGTTTTGCCTATTGTCCCTGTGATCTAATTGTGGTAATCGTACGTCTCGGCATCGATTTCGACAATATCAAATTAACAATTAAACCTGGCCAGTATTAACTAAAAGCAATATAAGTTGATAATAGGAATTCAGAAACGACATAAATTACTTCAATCAATCATCAATCAAATTCATTGGGATGGCTCATGGATCCCCTAGCCCTAGAAATTAAACTACCCACACGTACTGAAAATCACAAATATCAAATAAATATTAAAAGCTAAAACTAAGAACATGATCAAATTAACAAAACCAAACAACATAAAAATTAGGGCATAAAATAAATCTACTAATACTAAAAACAAAAACTAAAATCATAAACTAATTAAAACAATCAAACTAAATAACAAGAATAAAGAAGGATTGAATAAAACCTGAATTATATCGATTGAATGAATGAATAAATTGCACAAAAGTGTCTTTTCTAGAGAGAAAACTAAGTGAAAACTAGGCTCTAATAATAACAATAAGTCGTATATAAGCCTAAGATAGAAACCCTATTTATACAAAGCCAAAACAAGTCGAAAAATCTAGAAAAACGCAAAATAATCAATCAGCCTAGGCACCCGTGCGAATTACAATCGATCCGGGCGAAATGCACATAACCCGGGCAAAATGAACTTTGGGTCCTAGGTCTTTCATACTTGCTCATGTGCTTCAAAACTCGACTTCTTTTCTTCCCAAAGGTTTTTAACTCATATCCTAGCCCTCTTGTGGCTCCTTAAAGTGACCAATACCTCTACTAACTTGTCAAGTGCCCAAAATAATGCGAAAATGGATATGAATGCACCAATTCCTACAATACATAACAAACCGAAAACAAAAGCACTAGAAACAAACAAATTAGTAGAATAGGCTCAAAAGAGCCTTGTTAGAGCCAAAAAAACAATATAAAATGGGGGCAAATAATGAATATAAAATGAACTTATCACCAGGTTTCCAATGTTTTGAATTATTTAATGGTTTTTTTAATGCTTGCTATATTTATTTTTGGACTTGTACTTAAATATGATGTTGTGTGTATTTTCCCATAATTTTAGAATTGTTTGCGAAAAAAGCTATAAAAATTAATTGCTAGTTTTGCGATTTTGCAACCGAAAAATATAATTTAGAAGGACTTAAACTTTGAAGTTGGCAACGAGACTATTTTTAATGCATACCTTATATAAAATATGGGTTTATAAAATTGTTTTCGTGATAAAATATGTTTTTAAATTATTTTATTAAAATTGTAATCGATTGATCCAAATTGAAGTTTTTTCGAAAATAATTCACATGAGAGGTTTAATTTATATCTAAGTCGACCAAAGCTTATTTCTAAATTAAATATATATAAAATGGTTTGGTAAAATTGTTTTTACAACCTAAGGGATCATTTAAGTATTTTTCCAAATAATTAAAGAGTTTTATCACTTAATCGACGAAAGGTTAATTAAAATTGGTAGACCTTAAATAAGTAAAGAAAAATGATTTTTGAAAATCATAACTAAAGTAAAAGTTTTTAAAAATAAATCAAGATTTTTAATCACCAAATAATATATTCTTTAATTAATTACTATTTAGATCACCTTAATTAATTAATAGAGTTTCCTAAAAAAGCGTTGTTTAAATGAAAACTGCCTAAAATGTTTTTAAGGACACTTATTATATTTAGAAGATTACTAAAAGTGGCATAGATTATGTAAAAGTATTGGTTTGATGTAAAGTGGTTTCTATGCTTCTAATTCATGTTTCCAAAGCTTTTCGATATTTTTTAATTAAGTTATTTAAAGTGAAGTGGCTTGTGGTTATATTTTGGACAACATGTAGTTATGTCTTAAAGTGAAGTTTAAGAGTCTAAAATGACATGTTTTAAGGGTCTTAAGGTTGTCTTTAAGTTTGGTAAAGTTTATGCAAAGTTTGACCGTGTTTTGAGCTATATTTGACCATGTGCGTGAAGTTTTCAAGTAAAGTCAGGTTTATATGTCAAAGTGATTATTTATAAGTCAAGTTCAAGATAAAGTTAAGCAAGTTAAAAGCAAGCCAAATATTTATACATTTTTCAAAGGAACATGAGTCCTCATTAAGGCTAAATGAGGTTACCATACAAGGGAAGTATGTATTGCATTAACGTTGTTCTTCCATAGTGGGGTGTGACGATGCTTTACTGTTTAGTAAAGGAATTCCTATCATTAAAATTTTAGACATGTGGTGGATGGGCCATGTATCATTTTCGAAAGACTATACATCTTTCAGTTAGAGCAGATTGCTCGGCAGCACCAATCTACTTTATTGGTGGTCGACTTTCTAGAAACCCATTCATCTTTCCTATGTCCTTTGAGCAAGAAAAGTTTTCAAGTAAGAAATTGAGCATGTAAAGTTAATAAGCAAGCAAAGTGAAAGAGTAAGTTGTCTTAAGAGTCTTATGTTGTCAAGTATGTGTGAGTCTTTGTTAATGCTATGCGTCATGTCTTGTTTTGTTGTTTGGAGTCGTGTCTCATGTTGTTATGCTTTTGTTGGTTTGTACATATTCAAATATTGCTGACATATATACTTTCTTTCTTTTTTCTTGTTTTGTTTTACATGTTGAAGCAGAATAAGTGCAGGTTTTATTTTGGCATTTGTATGGGATAAAGGGAAGTTGCGAGAGTGAACGTTACTTAGTTATAATTGTTTTCTTTTGGATTTGGTTTTAAAGTAATTGACTTTCTAAGTTGGTTTTCAATAAGGGCCACAATGGTTCAAATTTATAGGAGTTTGACTAAATGGTTTGACTTAGTAGTAAAAGACTTACGCGTGTTTTAAGAAAAGGTCTTTGTTTTACCTTTAGCCTTAGTGTTGCAACTAGTTTTCATAATTTATTGTGGTGTGGCGGTAATATGTTGAATTTCCTGTTATTTACAGGATAAAAAGGTAAGTTCTAAAAATGAGGAATCTGGTGGCGTTACACTTATATTATTTCTTCTTTTGTAGGAATTTTAAGAAAACATGTTAGCAAGGATGTTCTTATACCAGTGTTTGGTGACTTTGCCTTTTTCAATCCATAAGATAAGGAGGGTCAATATATATGTGTGTGTGTGTGTGCGCGCGCGCCCATATATATCTATAACAATCTAAAATACGGCTAAAGGGTTTACTAGTAGCATAATTGTTGAAACTATAGTATCGCCCACGTATATTTAGTTTTGTATTATGGCCTACGTATATGGTCCACTCTTATTTCACGTGCGTCTAGGGCTTGTACTATGTTATCTGGACGAGGACTGGCTGCCGCGGTGTATTGTGTTGCAGTTCATGCCACCAATGACGGTTTGAACGGCGGTTTGCAGTTGCCTGAATCGTGTTTTGGGCTGCCTCCAGTTCATGCTACCAATGGAAGTTTGAAGGTTTAAACACTTAATCTTGTCTCACCAAATGAAGGAGCAATGATGATCCTCTAAACCTTGCCATGCATTGAAAGCCAAAAGGAACAGTTTGCTGAAATTCCTGAGCCGAAACCCTGGAGCTAAATTATGGAAAATTGTTCCAAAACTGAGTTTTCGTTTTTATTAAAATGATTTTGAAAGTAAATACTACTTAATTAATTAAAATATAACATTTTTTTTTCAAAAACAAAACTCAATACACACATGAACCTACATCTTGGCGCGAGAGCTAACTCGCGCAATGGCACATGAGCTAACTTACGCTATAGCGCCACAACACAGACCCTTCGGCCGTTCTACCACCTCACCCCAAGATATTCCTGCGCCATGACGCAAGATATACTCTACATCACAACACATGAGGGTAAAATTGCTCCCGTTCTCACTGCCCAACTATGCCATAACGCAAGACTCTCCTTGCACCATGGCGCAGCAATCCATAACCACCCCATTACCCACGATTCAGCTGCGTTATGACATGGTAAGGGGTTTGCGCCACAACACAGGAGCATAAGTTATTTGGTAACTACAAGCTTCCTGCACCATGGCACAGGTTAGCTGTAAGACCCTGGATTTCCCTAACTTCCTACTTCCTATTTTTCCGGAAAACATGTTAAAATAGAAGATATTACGTTTATTAAACTACTATATATGGAAAAAACAAAGTATTACCGCCACCGTGATAACGACTAAGGCTTTTATCAAAGTACTACGGCGGAAGTCTTTAAAACCAAAATATTTAAAAACTAAACTTCAAACAACTTTAAAATAAAATCAACTTTAAATTTATTACACTTCGGAGCCATATTAATGGCCCTTTAAAACCAAACCAAAATTTCCAATCAGAAGTCTTTCAAAATCTCAAACAATCAATTAAACGTTAGTCTCTGCAAGCAATTGAAATAAAGTAAAACTACAACCACATCAAGCGCTCTCACTCCATCCCATCATGAAATGACTCATGCCCACTTGTACCTGCAGCTTTCCTTTTACTAGACAACTACTCACCACAAGTGGGTCGTCGTAGGGCCAAGTCCAAGACAAAGCCATGCACACAAAGCAAACAGTCAGCAAAGCTGAGTACATAACTACTAAAGACTATGTAATAACAATATGAAATAAAACATGCACTCAACTTACCTTTGACAACCTTCTAACCTGTACATGGACTCAATAAAATTATTATTATATTTAACTTTTGGATTCGGCATCGAACGAGTTTCCTTTCCTTTAAAATCGCCCTATTAGGCACCAACTTGGGAGCAACTCCAAGAAGGTATTACCTATGTCACACGAGGTGACGGATATCCAGTGCATTTATAATATAAAAGAGTACAACATCTTGTACTCCAATTAGAAGTCATAGATCACTGTTCCATATGACTCCCACCATTGTTCATACTCAAGGTATATACGTTCCAAGAGTTTTGGTGCGAATCCTCTTACACTTTACGTGATTAACAAGTTTAACATTGTTATGACTCTCATGCAACATCACATAAATTAAGACATGCATACAAACAAGCAACCATATTCATTATCTTTACTTTAAGGTGATTCCAAATTAACTTATGTGAGTCCTTTAATTAAACTGAACCTCCTATACCACACATTAAATGTGAGTGGCTAACAACTTACTTTCTTCTTGACCACACATTAAACTGTGAGTGGTATTATAACTTACTTTCTTTTTTGACACCACATTAACTGTGAGTGGTATTATAACTTACTTTCTTTTTTGACCACACATTAACTGTGAGTGGTATTATAACTTACTTTCTTCTTGACCACACATTAAACTGTGAGTGGTATTATATGTACAAATAATTGCTCATTACTTCTATTAATTAATCATGTGAACAAATCCACTACTACCTTTCTTGTTGATTAAGTATCTAATCAACTTTAAAATTAACTTCTTTCCTTTATTCATAAAACTGTTGGCCAAACTATACTAATTAGAACATTCCAATTCAAGCTTATGAAAATTAAACTTTCTAGTTAACATGGAATTCCATTAACATTAAAAACATGCTACTAACAACTTTTCATGCACATAAATTCATGATCCAAAATAAGCATACAAGGTTCATGTAAACAAGAATTTCACAAGCATGCATTCTAACTCCTATGTTTGCCTTTAGTACTTACGTACCTTGTAAAATAGCTGTGCTCCGCCACAACTCTAGAAGTGGACTAAATCAAAGTCTCCTACACAAGGAAAAACTGAGCTAAACTAAAAACCTTGTTGACTAAATTCTACAACAACCTTAACCAACTTCTAAATTTGGAAACTTTGTCCAAACATTCCTTATTTGGTCTCTATTCAATTCCATACTTCAATTTTCTTCTCTACTGCAATTCTACTTAGTTTTCGCGACTTAATTATACTTTATAAAACCTTAATAAAATTTTCATGCCACTTTAGAAAAGTGGACAACAATCTAAATTTATCAAAACTCCTTGAAAACTTCCGAAAATGACACAAATCGATCATATGATGTATTACCTTGCTTACATGATCAATTTATGCTATTTACATACTTTAAAAGGTTATTTAATTAATTTATAAAATCTGGACAGCATGTTAAACATGCTTAAAACCACTCTTAAACATCATAAAACATACCGAAATTTATATATTTCATCATAGAATTGATGTGTGATCATACTAGTGCAATTTGGACACTGTAAACTCAATTTAACTTGTTTTTATTAAAATTTCAGATTTATTTCTTAACTTTAAAGTAATGAAAAACTTATGAAAACATCATGATTTCATGTCAAAACACTTCTACAATCTACTAACATGTTTATGAAGTCAATCTAGGCTTTAGAACAATTTTTCATATGATGAAACATGTTTATAATATATATTCAATTCAAATTCATGATTATAAAATTTTGACAGCTTTATAAAACAAGTTTAAAACCCTTAAAAATCCATCTAAACTTAATAACATCAACATAAATTTACCCAAAAATAATCTATGATCATAACAATAAAGTTTGGAACACAAAAATTCATAAAATTCATAACTTTAAAATTTTCAAACCCTAACTTATAATTTCATGATCACCAAAATTAATTCATGCCTTAAAAACAATTCATACTTATATAAAAACATAATTAAACTTATAAAAACATGATTAAACACAATTATAATCATAAATTTGCAAGATTGAATCAAAAATAAAGAAGTAGAATTTTTTTTTTTTTTATATAAAAGGTCGATATATACCAAAATTGGGGAGAAGGCCAGGTCCGGCAGTGGTGGCCGGCTGGGTGGCGCGCGGCGGCCGGCTGGTGGCTGCTGCGGCGGGGTCCGGATGGGCGCGGATCCCGAGGCTCCAAACAATTTTTTTTTTGAAATTCCGACATTTTTTTCTTTTTTTTTAAACTTCCGAAAACTTTTTTTCGGATCTAAAAGTTTTTTTTTCTCTCCCTTTTCTCTCTCTAAATTTTTGGAATCCTAATTGACTGGTATGATCAGGAAAAGTTTGGAATTTCAGGTTTTGTAGGGTATTTATAGGCCTCAAAGTAGGATTTTGGTGGGGCCTATAAACACTCCTAAGTAAATTAGGAGACATTAAAAAAAAAACTATTTTTAGAAGTTTTTAAAATATTTTCAATCATAAAAATACTATTTACAAACACAAATAATACTTTTAACCAAAACTCTATCATTTACTATATTTTTGTTAATTTCTTTTTATTCAATACTTTTATTGAACATAATTTTCATTAAAAATATTTAAATTATACGAATAAATTCGAAGGTTATACGTATGAAATACAAAAGTACTTTGTTTAAATACGTGAAAATGTGGGGTATTACATTAGCCCTTGCGCTATGGCGCATCCCTCATGGCAGTTACCCACTAAACCAAGATCCACCTACACCATGGTGTAACCACCCAATCACTCACGCCCAACTGCGCCATAGCGCTTTAAATAGACCTACATCCACAAGTGGGGGATTCAAGATCTTCTTCACTATAATGGAGAAAAGAACAAGAGAATATACAAGGAGTCCTAAAAACTATTAGCTTAAGGTATGATCTAATTGATCAATTAAAGGGTCCTTTTATAGCACAAGGAAACCCTAATAAAACCATAGACTATTCCCAAGTATAACTCAATTAGCTGTCATAGAAGATATATGGTTTTAGGAAATATTCCACTAATTAATATGACTTTAGGAAACATTCCATAAACAAAAAAAAAAAAATGCTTTAACACAATCTTGATTTCAAGTCACAAATAACATTAGCCTTAGCACAAGAAGGTACAAAACTAAATGGGTCTTATCCTTAATACAATCCTCTTCCTCTTTTAAATGAGCATTAAGTTCTTCTTCTTATGAATTAACTAATTTCGAAAATCCTTCCTAGTTAGAGGGAGTTTTATTATTAAAACAATAGCTAAAGTAATCTCACAAATTGATAAAACCTCGATCAACAGCCATATTAATACATATATTCTAATAAGCATTGTGGACTCGAGGCTTGTGTTATGGGCCCACACATCCTTTTTATGAACACCCAAATGTCTCTTGCATAATTTGAGTATGGTTAGCTTAGGGTCGAGTTAGAAACTTAAAGCAAATAGAGAATTTGACACCTTGCTCTTATCGAGAGTTCATGTAACCCGTATGCCTAGCCCGAATGCAAATTGAATCCAAAGTTATGTTGATCACTGGTTCATGGATTCAGGGATGAGGGTAAAAACAAAGTAGCTTACAATATCCCCCCCCCCTCCCGCATCTAGCGGCCTCTACTTGATCTCATTGTAATTTAATTATTATAATATCGAACTACAATAACCATATTACCGGTTGTTAAGTAGCATTAGGTTTTGATGATGTAAACATACAATGCTTATCTAACTAACATGTGTGTTGAGATTTGCATGAACAAGTTGTAGTTATAAAGAGTATGTTCCTAAACTATAATGGAGGTGTATGTAATAAACCAACTCATGACATTCCTAATTGATTAGGAACTAGTTCACGTGTCATATGATAGAACAACCCAAGAGAAGATTCTAATTGGAAGCATAGAAGAAGTTTGAGTGAAGGAACACTAAAATCACAAATGTGTTCTTGAACAAGAACTTTACTCAAGAGAAGATTAACCAAGAAGATTTGAAGAAGCAATCAATAAATCAAGGAAGATCAAAGAAAAAGTTTAAAATAATATGAGTTTATTGTCCTAGGATTCAATGTAAGAATTGGGTACATAATGATTGATTGGAACAAAGAAACGTCGGGTCTTCACTTTTGACGCCCTTTGGTTTGTCTGACTTTGTTGCAGGACGTGTTGTGGCTGAAGTGACTCGTCGCAAGAGAGGCAAGTATGAAGATTGGTGCGTGGCAATTGGGTATGGTTTCGTCCCATTTTCCTTTTCTTCACTTGGGAATTAGACAAGGAGGCAATTGGTTTGTTAAAGCGGGTTTAGACATACTCTAGGGCTCAGGACATTGGAGCATGGTCAGCCGCTCACATCTTCACCAGGATCGGGTTCGCAATTGCTAGAGAAGTGGGGGCCTAGATTGTATCTCGGCTCCCTAATTTCTTATAATCACCTAAATTTGTGGAAGTATTAGTAGTAGTAGTAGTAGTAGTAGTAGTAGTAGTAGTAGTAGTAGTAGTAGTAGTAGTAGTAGTAGTAGTAGTAGTAGTAGTAGTAGTAGTAGTAGTAGTAGTAGTAGTAGTAGTAGTAGTAGTAGTAGTAGTAGTAGTAGTAGTAGTAGTAGTAGTAGTAGTAGTAGTAGTAGTAGTAGTAGTAGTAGTAGTAGTAGTAGTAGTAGTAGTAGTAGTAGTAGTAGTAGTAGTAGTAGTAGTAGTAGTAGTAGTAGTAGTAGTAGTAGTAGTAGTAGTAGTAGTAGTAGTAGTAGTAGTAGTAGTAGTAGTAGTAGTAGTAGTAGTAGTAGTAGTAGTAGTAGTAGTAGTAGTAGTAGTAGTAGTAGTAGTAGTAGTAGTAGTAGTAGTAGTAGTAGTAGTAGTAGTAGTAGTAGTAGTAGTAGTAGTAGTAGTAGTAGTAGTAGTAGTAGTAGTAGTAGTAGTAGTAGTAGTAGTAGTAGTAGTAGTAGTAGTAGTAGTAGTAGTAGTAGTAGTAGTAGTAGTAGTAGTAGTAGTAGTAGTAGTAGTAGTAGTAGTAGTAGTAGTAGTAGTAGTAGTAGTAGTAGTAGTAGTAGTAGTAGTAGTAGTAGTAGTAGTAGATACTTTGCATGCTAGTGTTGAAACAATCTTGAAAAATGCTTGAAAAATCCAGTACCCCTAATATGACCCGAAAATAATATGAAGATGATAATAAGAAAGATAATGATGATAAATGTGAAGAAACCGATAAAAAACTAATATGATGGAGATGATGAATAAAAGTGAAAATAAAGAAAGTAAAATCTTTTCGTGATATTTGTGCTTATGGAGATTGGAGATGATGATTAATGAAATGAAAGGTAAAGAAAGTTTGTGGAAAGATGAATGGAAATGCTCTCAAATGCTTAATGCTCTCTCAAATTCTAGACATGACGAAATCTCTTTGTTCCTCCCCCCCCCCCCAAGTTTTTCATCCGCATACCACAGATCTACCCAATGTGAAAAGAGAAGAGAGTACTTAAATATATATTATAGCTGATCCATCATTATGATTTTTTAATTATACGACTCTTAAATTATGAGTACATATACACATTCTTACGAATCTGCCCTGATCGCTCTACGACTAAGATTACAATTTCACCCACACCACCACTCCCTCAACAGGATTTCAAAAACAAAATCAAAAAAAAAAAAACACAAAACACACAAAAAAAAAAATAAAAAAAAAAAAACTACCATAGATTCCATACCGAATCTTAGAAATTTCATGAGAAGAATGGCAATCAATTCCGGTTACCCCCCCCCCCCAAAAATGAAGGAAAGGAGGGGGTATATATGGGAAAATTCCGAAAAGGAAGGCGACACTTTGCGTGACACCACACAGCGTGCGTGTGCATGCACATTGTGCATGTACACCCAAATTAGTGCTTCCTTCTTTTCTTCTATTGGCCAACGTCTAAGGATCATACTTGCATTGTAAGATGCTTTGCTTACTCTCCTACGCCTTTTCTCATCACTTCTTATTACATGAGAGGAGAGGAAATTTCCTCCTTCCCTCCTTCCTTTTGGTTGAGTTCTAGAAAAATATAGGGAATTCCTTTGGTTCATTGCTAATAATCCTCCAAGTTCTTCCTTTTTTTCCACGGTTTTGCTTGATTTGTTTTGCGGAAAAAGCCATTTTTAAGCATAGAAAGTCATGGCATTTTTTAAAAAGATATGGATAAATGTGGAAAAAATATAGAAAAATTCGAAAATGTAGAAAATTATGGAAAATACTAGATATATAATTAACTTAATTTTGGGATTTTTAGGGACTTTTGTGAATTTTTAGGGATTTCAGACTAATTACGAGTAGGAGCTTGCGTTTCCTAAGACAAGGCTATTTCGCAACATGGTATATGTTTATCATTGGTCTACGAGTGGGGACAAATGTAGGTATCTACAATATGGAGACTGTGTGTATATACACACATTGTACGTACATATGCACCTAGAACCTTTTGCGTATGTATGCACATTATGCGGTACATGTGCACGTACTCTATGCATATGTACACACGTTTCTTGTGCCCTAAGAAATTCAATTCTCAAGAATATATATTGTACAGAACATTCGTATCTCGATGTAAGTGGCCTTATTTGCGTGCTTTATTATTCTTTATGTGATTCTTGGTTGTTTTTTTTAGTATTTTCTTAAAAACATTTTTATAGTTATTTTTAATTTCTAAAAGTCCTAGAAAAATAGAAACTAAATGAAATAAAATACCTAGAAATTATTTGTAGCACATTTCGGCCTTCGAAATCTATCATTGAACTTTTGTAAAAAGTAATTTTAGGCAGACTTTTGACGAATGGACAACTTTGTAGTACTTAAGGCTAATTATTGCTCAAAGGTTGGACCTATTGCGACATGTCATTACAAGAAAATAGGCTATTTGCGATGGAATTTTTGCGTCACAAATTGACCCATTTCTGTCACCGAAATTGTTTCTGACGGAATTCTGTCAGAAAAAAGGTTGTCGGAATTTTCTTTGTCGCAAATTGTTGGAGTTTTCGACGGAATTTGCGACAAAATTTGAGGTAAAAGGAAGACCAGTTTTGCGATGGAAAATTCCCTCGCAAAGTTGGATATTGTGGCTTAATTTTTGATTTACAAATCTCGACGGAATATATTCCGTCGCAAATTTATGAGGGAAATTCTTTCAAAAATGTATTTTGCGACGATAAATTCAGTCGAAAATTTATTCAAAAATTCTTATATGAAAAATTGTGATGAATATTTCCCTCGAAATTTTGCATTTTTTTCTAAAACTAATTTTTACCATAATTAGTAGATGTAAACTTGTATGTACCATAACCATTTCTATTCCGTTGCGACGATCACATCAATAATATGTTTTCAAACATTTTAAATCCTATATATGCCATATTATATATAATAATAAATTATGTCTAACAAGTACTATTAAGTACTACCATAAGAAGTTTAAGAATAATAGTATTAGCATACAACCAGTGAAACCAGGAACGTGGGATGCACGGCTGAACCGCCACCTGAGTCGTTCGTACCGAATTGCAGAACGAATCCGACCCAAATCGCTGCGGTTCGCAACTCTGTGTGGTGGTTATGGCGTTTCCTTTTTCTTCTTCAAGTGTTCATAATTTTGAATGTAGGTTTTGGTTTGAAAATTTAAGTTGCAAAATTAAGGCACTTGTCACAAGTTTTTCATCAAAAAAGTTATGCTTTTTATTTGAATGATTAAATCGAGTATTTTTATGTGCTTAATTTTAATTTTTGTTATGTTTTTTGAATTTTCATGTTCAAGGTATGAAATGAATGATAATGGAGGGTTCAAAGGTTGAAGGTGATGTAGTGATATACAGTACAATGGTAGACAAAAGTACAAAACCAAAAGTACTCTTTATTGGAGGGGGGCCATCATTTATTTTTATTTGTTTATTTTTCATTTATTGATTTTTTTTTTAAAAGATGTGTGGTTGCACATGGGGAACTAGCAAAGATTGCAATTTTCTGATATGTAATAATAAAAAAGTGTATATGATGATTATATACACATAATACTAAGAATAATATGATGATTATATAATAATAGCAAAGTATATGAATATAATTATATACTCATATAATATGATGATTATATACACATAGTACTAAGAATAATTGATCAAAGAGGATATGATCATACTATAGAGATCTAAGAGGCAATAATTCGACTTAATCTATGTACTATGATTGATTAGTCAAAATAGATATGGTCACGAGTGTAGATAAGTACATAGGACATACTATGATCAAGTATACTATGAATGATCGATAAAAAGGATATTTGATCATACTATACATAGTAGGGTTATAGTGTTATACTATGCATGATCGATAAAAAGGAATTGATCGTACGATGAATGATCGATCGAAAATGATATGATCATATATATTATGAATGGTCGATCAGAAAGATATATGATCATAACAGGATGGTCGATGGCACATACATAATAGGATCACACTATGAATAATCGATAGAAAGGATATGATTGTACTATGAATAATCAATCTAAAAGGATATGATCATATATACTATGAATGGTCAATCAAATGATATATGACCATACATAGGATGGCACATACATAATAGAATCATACTATGAATGATCGATAAAATGAAATTGATCGTACTATGACTGATCGATAAAAAGTATATGATCGTATATACTATGAGTGGTCGATCAAAAAGAATATATGATCGTACATAGTATGACACATACATAGTAGGGTTATAGTGTTATACTATGACTGATCGATAAAAAAGAATTGATCGTACTATGAATAAATGATTGATTGAAAAGGACATGATCATATATATTTAGCAAGAATGGTCGGTCAAATATATATATGATCAGACATAGTGTTATACTATAAATGATCGATCTAAAAGGATATCATCATATATACTATGAGTGCGTGGTCGATAAAAAAAGGATATAATCATATATACTATGATACATTGTATATATTGTACGTGATATGGCACATAGATTTATTATAATCATTTATTATACGGAGTATTATATTATACGAAGTATTATTTTATAGGCTTAAGAATTATATTTTAGGTTTAAGAATTACTCGTACGTAGTACATAGATTTATAATATTAGCGGCAAAAAGGATCAAAAGGGAATACAGGAGGTAATGAAGAGAAGTATTCATTATTTCATTCACGATTTTGAAGCTCAAAAGACAACTACATTTTGCTACTCTATAAGTCTATACTCTATATATTCAATGTCTATTACTCTGTTTCAACATACAAAATTACAAAACACATCTCCATTCACAAGTATAAACAGTATTAAAACAAAATTAAGCACCAAAAACTGGCATTTGGCAAAAACAAATCCAAGCAAAGGGTCTCTATTGAAACTTCACAAAGAAACCACACACAAAATCAACCTTCAACTGAAGAGTTCGTTAATTTGGAAAATGAAATTCCCCATAGGTAAGGGATAGCTTCAGAAGCTGAACCAAATCATTAAGTGTCCACTGACAATAAACAAAATCCTCTATTAGATGAAATTACACCAATAGTCGGAGAGAAAGAGAAAAATGCAGGAGGAATGAAAAAATGGTCTTGCAACCATTGCAAAAAAAACATACAGCAACTCATACACAAGAATACATCAACATTTTTTTGGTGCTCCAGTTGGGTAAAAAAGCATAGATTGCTCGATGTACTGTGGTGATGTCAAATAGAGTATTGCTTCAAAGCATACAATAGAAAGTTGAGGAGGCTGAGCAAGCAGGTATTTCCCCATCATTAACTAAGTCCAGTATAAAAAATAAACTTCCAGGAACTAGTAACTCCTGTAGGAGATGCATCTGGTATTGTGAAGCGTAATGAGGTCGATAAATCGATTGTACGTTTTCTTTGTGCTAATGGTATTCCATTCAAAGTATTAAGAAGTCCAGAATTTGCTACTATAGCAAAGGCCTTGAACCATGCTCCTAAAGACTATAAGCCTCCATCGGCTGACAGAGCAAGGACATCCTTACTAGATGAAATTACGCGAGATGTGGAGAAAGAATTGGCCCCGATTAAAGACACTTGAACCACACAAGGAACTTCAATCATTTCCGATGGATGGACGAATATGAAGCATGAACCAGTAATCAACGTGGTTGCATCCAATAGCCGCGGTTCTATGTTTCTATACGCGGATGACTTTACATGGGTGGATAAAACGGGGAAGGCTATAGCAGATTACTTACTTACTGCAATAGAAGAAGTCGGGCCGTCAAACTTTCTGCAACTTGTGACTGACAATGCTGCAAACTGCAAAGCTGCTGGAAGAGAAATAAAAAAGCTACACAAGCACATTTTTTGGTCCCCTTGTATAGTGCATACTCTTAATCTTATTTTTAAGGATATTGCTCTTGCTTTTCCATGGATTATTAGTAACACGTACATTAAAGGTAAAAACATTGTGAAATATTTTTTTGAATCATATTCATGCTCATGCTATCTTTAAATCACAAAGTGGACTTGAGTTATTGAAAGTGGCAAAAACAAGGTTTGCATCTCATTATTTGTTGCTAAAAGACTATCCCAATGTAGGGAATCATTATTGTTATGGTCGATTTCCTCTGACTAGACTCGACCCCAGACGAGTTAGTAACCGTTAGTCCGAGATTCATGGAGACCGTTGAGCAGTTCAAATTAATTCTTCAGCAGATTCAGGGGGTTGAACAAGTCTACTGGGAAGGTACATTGNCATTCAAGAGGCAGAGAAAGTAAATTACCTGGAAATTTACTGAAGGAAAGTTCAGATCTAGCAAAGTCACGCCTCTTGAAACGCAGCTATAGTGCAACGCTCCTCCGGATTCCCCTTTTTTGTCAGTTTAAATTTTTTCAAATTTTTTATCTTTTGTAAAGTAATAAAAGATAAGTGTAAATATTTATAGGCAGTAGTTGGGGAGGGTAGTTACTAGGCGCGGTTACCAAGAGTTAGTGGGAAGTTATTTCACAAGAGTTGGATTATTGCTCTTTAACTGCCGAGTTGCCGAGTCAATAATCCGAGGCAAATTGTTATGGTCGTTTCCTCTGACTAGACTCGACCCCAGACGAGTCAGTAACCGTTAGTCCGAGATTTATGGAGACCGTTGAGCAGTTCAAATTAATTCTTAAGCAGATTCAGGGTGTTGAACAAGTCTACTGGGAAGGTACATTGAACCTGGACAGAGATTAGCTTTCGTGGAGAGAAAGAAGGAAACTACTCTCCTATTTTTTAGGAGATGCGGTTATCTACCTAAGAAGACCGTTGAAGATACTTTCTAGGTCTCAATGCTATAAATTCAGCTCGCTATTCAGTCCAAAGGCACAACGACAGCTCACTGTAAAATACTCCTAAGCTAAATCACTCTCCAATTGTACTCTAAGCAAAGTTCATCCTACGTTTATCATAGTGAAACGGTGGAATTACTCCCACCCACAGTTTTTCCCACTTTGGGTTTTCTGCGTCATTAAAATATCGTGTTTTGTCTACTTTAATTTCTTTTATTTTTATACTCTGCATTGTTAGTCTTTATTCATCGAATTGCATAATCTATCTAGCCGTCGTAGTCCCAAACTAAGATCGTTCTAAGTGATTTTTGGCATAAATAGCTACCACAGTAGTTATGAGGGCTTGGAAAGATTGGGTTAATTCAAGGGATGAAAAACAAGAGAGTTAGGAAACAAAGTTGCTACCACTATAGGGGACGATGACTTTTGGGATGAGGTTAAAAATGTTCTGGCTATCACTAAGCCAATTTAATTGATGATTAAATTTGCTGATGGTGAAGGACAAAAAATGGGTGAGGTGTATGAAAAAAAAGGATTGTATGATTGTAGAAATTAGAGACATAATGAAAGATAATAAACATAAAGATGATATTAATAAAATAAATGAAATCTTGGTATCACGTTCGGAAAAAAATGAACATTCCCATACACTGTTTAGGATTTGCATTAACACCCCCCCTCCCCCTTTTATGACTCAAAGTATTTGGAAACTCCGGTTCCGGGAGGGGAGGCTAGTCGAGCAGCAAATTTTGATAAGGAAGATGTTGATGGAGTTTTAAAAGCATTTGATAAAATAGGGGAAACTGAAGAACAAAGAAGAATAATACGCGAACAATTGGTTAAGTTCCAAGCCAAGAAAGGTATATTTGGGTCACTTGCTGCAAAATTAGTTGCTGTAACAATGTCTCCTATTTCTTGGTGGTCCACTTATGGAGCGGAGACGCCTGAATTAGCTGAGATTGCAATCAAAGTTCTGTCACAACCCATTAGTAGCTCTTTAGCAGAGAGGGTGTAGAGCACTTACGTGTTCATTCACAATGCAAAGAGAAATCGGTTGAATTCCGTTCAAGCTAACAAGTTGGTTTTAATTCACTGTAATATTAGACTAATTTCCCGGTTCACTAGAAACTGCAAAGATGACCCTCATAGAAAATCGGATATTAATCCAGAGAATTCATTCATAGTGAGTTCACCACTTGCACTTGATGATATGATATGGAGAGATAATTTAGCAGAGCAAGATAATGACACAACTATGACTTTTGCATGTAAGAGGCAAAGATACGCAGTTTGAGAGCTAAAAATATTTTGATGATGTAATTGAGTTAAAACCTTTCATGTATCTAGCATTTTATGTAATCATATTTTGAGAAATGGATTAATGGTCATTAATATTTTAATTTTAAATACATTTTAAGCTCTGTTTTTTCTAGATTTTTTAAAATTATATATTAAACTAAACACCAAACATTCCCAATTCACTCAAGGTAGCGTTTCTTGTTTTTGTTTCCATCCCATGTATCGTATCTAATTTCGTTCCTTGTATCACAGATACAACAATCCATGCGATAATAAAATATATCCTCCTACACATGTAAGCTAATTAAACTAGGGTGCCTTGACCGCGCCACTACCCGAGTCCTCTCCGGGGTTCCTACGATGACTCTGGAAAGGAGAACAACAGTCAATGCCGAATCCATGAATCCGACTTATCAGCTCCTCCACATGCTCTCTGTTTCTCTGCTCCATTGCAGCTATCTCCGCCTACATCTCATTCTTGACCTCCTCCTGAAGCTCTTGCCTTAATTCCTGACGTATCTGGGCCCTCACATCCTCCCGCAAATCCTACAGCTAGGTCGTGACATTCTCTACCCTCTTATCAAAATGATCTTGCATTTGAGAAACGAAAAGGGAAGTGTATTGCTGTAACGATCCACATCGCCTGAACGACCCGTAGTACAGCTCAGCACCACTATCAAGAGCCTTGACGTGACCTTTCTTGCTGCGCCCACCAACTGCCTCCCAATACATTTCATTTAGCGTCTTCAGATTTTCCGCATTGGAGGAATCCTCAACTTGCTTCTGATATGTTTCCTACAACACACATTTGATTGAAACAAACATACAGTTCGTGGAATACACAAAGACAACTATTTCTTACATGTGTTTAATTTTTTGCCCTAATTCGCTCAAAAATGACTGAAAAATAGCTACTATTATGCCCATTTCACTAATTTCATTTCAATAAAACTTATAAATAACTTAAAACATTTCTATAAAGAATAGTTATAACTTTGTAACGTTTTAAATTTAGTCAAATGACAAGTTCCAAAATTTTTTTGCTCAAAATACCTTAAAAATGCCTCAAAACGACTACTACTATGCGCAATTCATTAGTTTCTCTTCATTTAAACTTATAACTAATTACAAAATTCCCACATAGCATATTTACAAGTTTATAAGTTCTTAAGTTAAGTTAAAAGTCAACTTCCAAGTGTTTTGGAGTCCAAAATCACTCAAAATGCCCCAAAATACCTCAAAATGGCTATTAATATGCCCATTTCATTATTTTTTCTTCAACTAAGCTTATAAGTACCATAAACATTCATATACTGCCTATTTAGAGGTGTCTATGTTTTTTAACTTATTGAAATGTGAAAGTACAACTGTTTTGGGCTCAAATTCACTCAAAATGGCTCAAAAGTCACTAAAAAAGGCTACTACAATGCCCAATTCACTACTTTCTCTTCATTTAAACTTATAACTACTTACAAAATTCCCACATAGCATATTTACAAGTGTATACGTCCTTAAGCTAAACGAAAACTTCCAAGTGTTTCAGGGTAAACATCACTCAAAATATAATGGGCCAAAATACCTCAAAATGGTTATGACCATACCCATTCCATTACTTTTTCTTCAATTAAGATTAGTACCTTAAACATTCATACACTAGATATTTAGAGTTATCTTTGTTTTTTAATTTATTGAAATGTGAGATTATAACAATTTTGGGCTCAAATTCACTCAAAATGGCTCGAAAATCACTAAAATTGGCCACTACTATGCCCAATTGACTAGTTTCTCTTCATTTTAACTTATAACTAATTACAAAATTCCAACATAGCATATTTCCAAGTGTATAAGTCCTTAAGTTAAGTTAAAAGTCAACTTCCAAGTGTTTGGGGTCAACACCACTCAAAATGACCCAAAATACCACAAAATAGCTATTACTATGCCCATTTCATTACTTTCTCTTTAATTAAGCTTATAACTCTTAAAAATTCATATAATGCATATTTAGAGGTGTCTATGTTTTTTAATTTATTGAAATGTGAAAATTACAATTGTTTTGGGCTCAAATTCACTCTAAACGGCTCAAAAATCACTAAAACTTGCTACTACTATGCCCAATTTAATAGTTTCTCTTCATTTAAACTTAATAACTAATTAATATATTCCCACATAGAATATTTACAAGTGTACAAGTCATTAAGTTAAGTAAAAAGTCATCTTCCAAGTGTTTCAGGGTCAACATCACTCAAAATGGCCCAAAATACCTCAAATTGGCTATTACTATGCCCATTTCATTACTTTCTCTTCAATTAAGCTTATACGTAACTTAAATATTCTTATACAACATATTTAGAGGTATCTATGTTTTTTAATCTATAATGTGGAATTACAACTGTTTTGGGCTCAAATTTACTCAAAATGACTCAATAATCACAATAAATGACTACTACTATGTCCAATTCACTAGTTTCTCTTCATTTAAACTTATAACTAATTATAATACTCCCACATAGTATATTTACAAGTGTATAAGTTCTTAGGTTAAGTTTAAAGGCAACTTCTAAGTGTTTAGGGGTCAAATCACTCAAAATGGCCCAAAATACCTCAAAATGGCTATTACTATGTCCATTTCATTACTTTCTCTTCAATTAAGCTTAGAATTACCTTAAACATTCATGTAACGCATATTTAGAGGTTTCTATCTTTTTTAATTTATTGAAATGTGAAATTACAACTGTTTTGGGCTCAAATTAATTCAAAATGTCTCAAAAATCCCTAAAAATGGCTACTACTATGCCCAATTCACTAGTTTCTCTTCATTTAAACTTATAAATATTTACAATATTCCCACATAACATATTTACAAGTGTATAAGTCCTTAAGTTAAGTTAAAAGTCAACGTCCAAGTGTTTCGGGGTCAACATCACTCAAAATGGCCCAAAATACCTCAAAATGGCTATTACCATGCCCATTTCATTACTTTCTCTTCAATTAGGCTTATATGTACCTTAGACATTCATAAACAACATATTTTGAGGTGTTTATGTTTTTTTATTTATTGAAATGTGAAATTACAATAGTTTTGGGCAAATATTCACTCAAAATGGCTCAAAAATCACTAAATATGACTCTACTACTATACCCAATTCACTAGTTTCTCTTGATTTAACTTGTAAAAACCTTAAATATTCATACATAGCATATTTACAAGTGTTTATGCCTTTAAATTAAGCTAAATGTCAACTTAAAATTGTTTGGGGCTCAAAAATCACTACATATGGTTACTACTGTGCCCAATTCATTTGTTTCTGTTCATTTAAACTTGTCACTACCCTAAACATTCCATAATAGTATATTTACAGCTGTCTATGCATTTATATTAAGTTAAATGTCAACTTAAAACTGTTTAGGTCTCAAGATCACTCAAAATGGCTCAAAAATCACTAAATATGGCTCTATAACTGTGCCTAATTCACTAGTTTCTCTTCAATTAAACTTGTAACTACCTCAAAAATTCCTACATAACATATTTAAAAGTTTCCTTGCCTCTAAATTAAGTTAAATGTCAACTTAAACTGTTTGGTGCTCGAAAATCATTTTCATACCACAATTTGCTTGGCTTTGGGGTTGGCTGCCACCTTTCCTTTTCGCGGAACGTCCTTGAAATGCGTACGCAGGAGCAGGTCTACTGGGGATGGTAGCTTGCCATCATTCTTCTTTGCCTGCACATGTGACACAGGTAAAGATTGTAAAAGAAAAATCGTATAATAAAGTAGAACTTGACAAACATAAACATGCGTAAAACTCATGATGAAAATTTGACATGCACATAGAGTAGAAGAATTTCAACATTACTGAAAACATAAGCTTCATATACAAAGAATGAATAGGTAAGTTTTTATTACCATCTTCTTGGCATGTTGCACAGCTGAGATGGAACCCTGAAAGTGGGTCGGTTCAATGGGGTTATCCATCGAGCCACCTCTTATGTTCTTCTTGTTCTGAACTTCTGAATACTTCTTCTCTTGTAAGTTTCATCTTCTTTGACCACAACTACTGACCCTTTAGGCCTAGCTCCATTCATCGAGTGGGTGACTGTGTAGAACATCTCATGCAATCGATTTCTAAGCCTTGTTACGAATTGTTGCCTGACTTGAGTTTCCAACTCAGGATCCCAAGTACATTGTCTCTGCGATTCAATTAAAATGTGCATATTATACACAATGTCAAACAAAGTGTTCAAAAACCAAAAGTTTTTAACTAAACAAAAACAATTCATACCCCAAAAACGTTCCACCAGTAAGTTTTGGTGGCATCATCAACTTCCTTGTAATTTCTCTAAGAGGCGTTGTAATAGCCCTGAATCGTCAGCATTATCAACTTCTTCACCTTGTCATCTTCAAACCTAAACACAACAACACATTTTGTGATTCAAAGTCATATAAAATGAAAGGCAGTTACGAAATATTTATAATTATGCATGTGAAAGTTATGCATGTGGAACTGTTACCACAACGATGTAGGGTCTAACACCAGCCTCTCGGACTCATCTGTTGCACGAATTGTTTCCTATTTCGAGGTACTAGAATGTTGGTTCACCTGAGCATGAACCTCTATCTGAATTTGACCCTGATGATCCTGTGTAACATTGTGATGCATGTTCAGCTGCTTCGGAGGTCGCTGCTGTTGTGAAAGTCCGGTCTATGGTTTGGATTATTGCTCAATGAAAATCCAAACCATATTTTTCTAGTGTTTGAAAATTGAGACCAATCCTATCCATATTGAATTTCAGTCCTATCCAATCCAATCCAACTAAATTCGATGTTATGGTTTTGGATCCAATCTAGTCCGAATTTTAAAGATATTTTTTTCTGTATAACAATTCCTGTTCAAGATATTTGTAGCAATCTGCACTAATATGCAATAACTCAATAAGTCAAATATTACAAACACGCTTTGAAAAAGGATAATAGAAAATTTTGAGGGCTTTTCTAACTTTTGGGCCTAACAACTTAACGAGTAGTGGGCTTAAAGCCGTTAAGGACTTAAGAATTTATTACTATTCGGTCTAAAGTTCGGTGTCGGGTCTATCAAGGGGTCCAGACCGAGTCCAAACTGATAACCAAAAAATAAAAACTTTACAATCCAAACCGCACCAAACTACCAAATTTGCAAAACTGTTTGGTTCGGTTCGGTCTTCGGTTTTAATCCGAATTAATTTCCGCCCCTACTGATGTTGCGACGACTCACCCAAGTTCATCGCATGACCATGAACACCTGAAGTAGCTTTTTTTCCCTTCTTCCATGCATCTCAATGAGCACCTCCCTCCATGAATACCTGAAACAATGTGCATATGAGTGACAAAAAAATAAGGAATGAATTTGCACACTATATGAGTTTGAATACTAACGAAATAAAGATAAAATCTTGAAATGAACAAAGATAAAACAATAATAAGCATTTTGAAATATATAAATTATACTGCAATAAGCATTTAATATACATAATGGCAACAACAATGGCTCAATCCGTAAGCAAATAATCATCTTATTCTAACAATTGATTAAGATGTACCAAATCAGCTAACTATTCACTGCTATGATTAGTACTATATCCGTCATTACTGTCATCTAGGTGTACAATGGTGTCGTCCTCTTCTTCTGAATCACTTGAGCTCAGTTTAGATTCATCGTCTGGAATCATCTCTTCGTCATGAGAATAAGAGACAACAAATTCTTCAACAAAATTATAGTCTGGAATCTCGTTAGGAGGAAAAAGGGTCGAAGTTGCTCGAGGTACAATTTCCTGTAAAAACTGTAGGTAAACTAGAGCATCAACTACCGACCTAGCGTGTGTTTTGAACACAGCCCAACATTGAACACGATCTCGTTTAAGGCTTGGATAAGAAGTGTAGTAAACCTGGTTTACTTGATAAGATAAGACAAATGGGTCATATTTTGGGTACTTTTTCACATGATTGACTTCGACAAGCTTGTATCGCTCATGTAAGTTCATACCCCTAACACAATCCATCCAACTAAACTTAAACAACATAGTCTTGTACTCATTTTTAGAACCAGTGTAGACAAGTTCAATGATGTCATCTAAAACTCCATAGTACTATGAGCCATCTTCACCTGAAACTGAAAAACCATAATTTATAATGGCTTTTTAACGGTCGTGACCATGTATATGAAATTTGAAACCACCAACAATGATTTGACTGAAAGTCTGAACTCAATTGAAAGGCCCCATAGCCGAAGCTTGTATGACATCAAAATTTGGTTTGTCGCGATGGACTTATAGGTAAATTTGGTAACATTAGAGTGAAACGGAAAGTAAAACCTAGAGACACACAAACAAATAGGAGATTGATTGTAGTTACCGTATCACGGAACCACTTTGGGAATTCATCTTTAAATTTTTCCTGAACTGCTTCTCTATCCAAAGTCGGATGAATTGAGAAAGGTGGTCCTCAAACTTCCTACAAAATAGATGATTCCAACTCAATAACCCTCAAAATCAAACGTAGTTGTTTACATGCTATGAATGTACATGTAAGATTCTTCAAGTTACCTTTCGTAGTCACCCAAAAGCTCGTAGTTGGACAACACAAAAGAGTGTGCACTTTGTAGTTCTTTCTAATCTAGAAATCTAGTCTTCCCGTGTTTTGTGACACGACCGGTGTCGACTGTAAATAGTTCTAGAACTTCATTGTTGTCTATATCACTGTCAATATTAGGGTTGGCATTCCGACCTAGATTTCTTGTTTTTGTGTCAAATTTAAAGTCAAAGTGATAGGAGCAAAAGTTTGCAACTTCTTCAGTTAGGTAAGTGTTGCATATTGAACCTTCAACACGGGCTTTGTTCCGAATTTTCCGTTTCAAGTGATTTAGGAACCTGAAATAGGTAAACAGAAATAATTATGTTTAACCAACCGTTTATATATTACAATATAATAATTATGTTCAAATTCTATGGCTACAACCTTTCGAATGGATACGTGCACTGATATTAAACAAGTTCTCACAACTTGGCTTCAAACGGTAAAGGTATCGGTAAATGTTCCATTGAGTTTAAAAATAAAGGCGGGAAAATCTTCTCTAGCTTGCAAATTATCTCCACAATGTTTCTCTCTAATCGTTCCATGTTACTTACTGTAATAGTGTAGCAACAAATATCTCGAAAGAATTGACTTATCTTTGTGATTGCATTCCAAACATGAATAGGCATAAATTCTTTGAGAGCAACAGGCAACATTTCCATGAAGACATGAATGTCATGATTTTTCATTCCTACTTGTTTACAACCTTGCAAATGAACACATCTGCTCAAATTTGAAGCATACCCATCAGGAAATCGCAACTTCTTCACCCATTCACACAAAACCTTACTTTGTGCTCTATTAGAGTATATGGTGCCCTTGACATGACATCTTTCTCTTGATCGTCCTTCTGTAGATGAAGCTGGGGATGTTTACAATGAGCCTGGATGTCTAACCTAGCGGCAGGCATTCACAAGTTTGTCCATTGACATCGAAAATAGTTTGAATTAGTTGGTCAAAAATGTTCTTCTCAGTGTGCATCACATCTAGGTTATGGCGAACGAGAAGATGTTAATAAGGCAGCTCCCAAAATATGCTTTGCTTTTCCCAAACTCTTTTGGCCTTTTTGACTTGTTTAAGTGCTTTGGGCCCATCAGTTGCCTTTGGAAGGTCTTTCGCACATTCCCAAAGTTCATCACCTGACATGATGTGTGGAGGATCACCTTTCTCAATACTATTCTTACAAAAATTTGTCTTGCTTTTCCTGAAAGGGTGATCTAGAGAAAGGAATTTCCTATGGCAAGCAAACCAAGTTACCTTACCACTGTTGCTTAACCAAAATGCCTTGTTTTTTATTTATGCAGTAAGGACAAGCTTTCTTACCAGCTTTAGACCACCCATACATTATACCTAAGCTGGAAAGTCAATAAAGGTCCATAAGATGGCTGCTCGAAAAGTGAAATTTTGTTTTGTTGAAATGTCGTACGTAGTTGCACCATTATTCCACAACCTTTTCAACTCTTCAATTAATGATTTCATGTAAACATCTATGTTTCCCTTTGGGTTGTTTGGACCGGGAATAATCAAGAAAAGGAACATAAATTCCCTTTCAATACACATGGAGGGAGGCAAGTTGTAAGGGGTTAAAATGCCAGGCCAACAAGAATACTTACCACCAAATACTATAAGGATTAAACCTATCTGTACACAACCCAAGCCGAACATTACGATTTTAAGATGCAAATTCATTAGAGCATCTATCCAATTGTTTCCAAGCTTTACTGTCGCTAGGGTGTGTCATTGTGCCTTGCAGTCGAAGATTCTTTGTATGCCATGCCATTTCCTCTGCAACATCCTTCGTTGCAAACATCCTTTGCAATCTAGGAGTAATCGGAAGGTAAGTGAGAACATTCAAAGGCACATCATTCCCTTTAGAAGTCTTCTTGTATCGGTCGATGCCACACACCGTACACATAGAAGCATTGGCATCCTCTTTCCAAAACAACATGCAACCTCTAGGGCATGCATCAATTTTTCGCACATGCATCTCCAACCCCTAAACAATCTTCTTCACCTCGTAGAATGTCTCGCCTATATAGGTATTCTTTGGAGTTGACTCACTGAACAAAGAAGCAATAGCATCGACACACCTATGTGGCAAATTGTGCTCGCATTTCAAGCTAGTAATTTTAGAGGCCATCTCCAACCTAGATATTGAACTCCTTTTGACCCAAGGTTGCTCAGAAGCCTTAAGCATGTCAAGGAACTGCTTGGCTTAAGCATTAGGTTCCTCCTCTACATCTTGGGGCTGTTGATAACCCCATTGTTCTTGGTTATGTCCTAGAGCATTCAAAACCATTTCATGGTATTCATTGGATTTCCCTTCGGAGGAGTCAGGGAAGCCTTCTCCATGGTTCATCCACTCATAGTGATTCGGTGTAAAACCCTTGCGATACAAATGTAGTTTAACCGTATCCAGGTCATGGATACGTAAATTCTTGCATTTCACACAAGGACACCTAACTTCATTTAGGTTAGAAGTCTGTGGATGATCTTTACAATATTGAAGGAATTCATCAACTCCTTCTTGGAAAGCACGTTTAACAGAGTACCCATCCAACCTTCATATATCCAACTACTATCCTTTCATTTCATGAAGAAAACTTCTACAAATGTCACAAATATCCAACTCTTTAGTCAAATATAATATTATTGTTAATGTCTAAGCATTGCCATTATTATGACAATTAGAGCACAAAAGCAATTTTTTGAAATTCATTATATATTGTATCTAATTCAACTACCTTTAACGAATGAACAAGCGAATCCTTACTTATATGTTTAAATTGAAATTGGATTTCGTTTAAAAAAACGTTCATAAACTCAACAATAACAATAACATAGCGAAGATAAGGCAATAAGACAACATTGAAGTAGGGTTGCTCAAATACAAAATGATTCAGTCATCAAAAATAAAATTTCAAATACAAATTCACATAATAACAAACTCATATACTCAATAATAATGATTCAAATAACTTGAAGTTTCAAAATAGCTTTTTAAGCGTTAATGGTTATTAATATCTAATTTAATGAGAAAAATATTGATTACAAAAGTAATTTAATTTGTGTTTAATGAAAAAAATATTGATTAAAGACAAACACTTCGAAACTCTATTTCATTCTTGTTTCCTACTTCAACAATGGCTAAAACCTCAACCATAAACCTTGAAAAAACTTTCAAATTGAACTGAATTGAACATTTTGAAACAAACCCCATCAACTACACTCATTGATTTCAACAATTTGAATCAAACCCCATGAACTAAATTCATTCATTTCTTCAATAAATTCAAACGACATAGACTGCAATTGGTGGAATCTATTGATATTTCTCTCGATCGCATTTGAAAGAACTTGAACTAATAGGCAATAACAACTTTAAGAGATATACACTAATCACCTGTGCATAGCAATATTAGCACTGTTTCAGGGGCAAGTGAAGCTCTATAGGGATCTATTACACCACTCCCAGCACTAAAAGTTGCGTCTGAAGCTACTGTAGTAATAGGAACAGATAATATAACAAATGCCACCTTTGATAAAGTAGGAAATCTCATACTTTTTTCTTTCCACCAGTTTATCAAACTTGGAATCTTGAGCCATATAAAGCCCTTTATCAAGATATACATTAAGTTCAGTTTTATGAGGCTCCTCCATTTCACCACTCCGTACAACTCGCAAAAGCTCGCTCAACCCAATTGATGAACCATATCCAACATTTAAAATTATTTCACATTTTGCACTTTCTTCAGTTGTAGAAGCAAAATTCATCCTCACAATTTCATCATAAAGTTGATACAATGCATCTTTAACATTAATAATGTTCTCTCGAGCTTCTTGCACAGGAAACATATGGGAGAATGTAATCTCTATCACCTTCATTTTCAATTTAGGATCTAACACAACTCCAAATGACATTAACAAATTGCACTCACCCTAATATTTGTCAAATCTTTGTTTCATGTTTTCAACCACATTTTTCACAAACATATCAGGAGAATTTATTTTACTATCCAACAACATTTTAATTCTATGAACCTCATTAAGAAATAAGTTACAAGTAGGATATTCAGAAACAGATATAAATTGGTTGTATATTTAAACACTTTCAGAATCTCAAGTAATTTTTCAATGTTTCCCCAGTTAGCTTCAGTAGGACAACAATCATAATTATGTTCATGTAAAGCATGTCTAGGAAATACCTTTTTGAACTTGATTCCACAATCAAGCATGTCATATGTTGTGTTCCAACGAGTCTTGCATTAAACCAATCTTTGTTCTTTCAAGTTGTATTGACTAACAAGGTCAACAAATAGTTTTCTTCGCGCTTCACTCCCTCTTAAGAAATCAACAGTTGAATGAACTTTTTCAATGATGTCTTGAACTTGTTCAAGGCCATGTTGAACCATGATGTTGAGTATGTGGGCACAACAACGCATATGAAACAACTTTCCATTGCAAAGGAGCCCCCCATTTGATGTAAAATTATCTTTCAAGATATGAATACAAGAATCATTTGTAGTAGCATTGTCCACCAAAATTGAAAAAATCTAGCATAAAAAAAAAAATCAATAAATCAATCAATCATAGACATCTTCAATTACATTAAATAAATAACTAAAAAGTGAAAAAGAAACTACATACGCAACCAAACTTACTTTATCTTCAATTTCCCACTCTCACAAACATGTCAAAATACAATCAGCTATATTGGCACCTTTACATGGTGGAGGTAAGTGAACAAAGTTGAGAACTCTCTTTTGAAGTTTCCATTCCATATCCACAAAATGAGTTGTTAGAACCATATACTCAATTTTTTGTGGCTTTGAATTCCACAAGTCAGTTGTTAAGCAAATTTTATCCACCTTTTTAAATAATGCTTTTAACTTTTTTTTTTTCTAAAATTCATAGACTTTAAAAGAGTCTGATCTTATAGTATGACGAGATACGCTAGTGTATTGTGGTATCCTATTTTTGAACATCAAATTAAACCCATCCTCTTCAACTATTGTGAAAGGATGCTCATGCATTGTGATCCAATGGGCCATTCCTTCTCTCATTCTCATCATATCAAATTTTCCATTAGGCAATGTAGAAACTAATCCAGAATCTTTTTCACCAGTACTTTTATCAGATGGTAAGAAATTGATGAGTTTCTGTTGTTTCAAGTGTGCTGCTTGTTTTGAAAAAGTTTGTAAATGGTAATTCAAATGTGTAGTACTTTTAGATTCAAGCAAAGAAAGAGGTGAGTTACAATATTTACACCTAACTTTCCATTTCCCTTTAATAAGCTCCGGCTCAAGAAAATCTTCCCAAACTTTTGATCGTTTTGGTCTCTTCTTAGATTGAAAAAGATTTTCAGTCTCATCATCTTTAGATTGCTCCATTGGGGATGGTTCATCCACTTTATAACCACCTCCATTAACTACACTTGATACCCTAGCCACATTCTCCAAAGGTACATAGTTTGCTCTATCGTAGAAACACCAATAGGGGTGGAAGAAGCTTGTGGTCAACTAGAGGACTTATATATATGTATAAGCTTGGTTACTACACTAATCACTCAAAATGTAATATTTGAAGAATAAATATTTAAAACAATATTTAACTAATATTAATGCATTATGATAAGATTAGAACAAAGCCCACAATAATCGATTATTGGGCATACATTCTCTGTTCATCATCCAAAAACGAGGAACAAATTGTCATATGATTGCACTAAGATAATCATTAACATTAATAATCAATAAAAAAAAACCCACCCATACTTCCTATACAAACCCTTAATTCTTAATACCCTAAACTGCCAAGCCCTTTCAATCCTCCATCGTTCAATTTAAGGAGTATGTATTTGCTCTTTTATTTGCCTTACGTGTATAATCTTCTTCAATAATTCACATACAACATAGGATAATTAAGTAACCAATTAGTTACCAATTTAAATCACCTTCCTCGATTAAGATCGCATATTAATTAACAAATCAACTAATAAAATATAATCAAGTAGCTTATCAAACAAAAAATAATGAACTAAATCATATAACTTTCTTCAAATACGTTCATACATAATTGCTATCAATTATTATTACTGTAATTTTTATCACCATTCACCATTATAATTGCTATACTTGCCATACATACATAATAAAATACAATAAACTAAAACTTGATTAAATCTGAACATAAGATCTAATTATACATACCATCGGTGTTGAATTGACACCTTGTTAGATCGATTTAGTGCTCATTCACTTATTGGATTTTTTCGCTTGCTGACTAACCAGGTTGTATACTCGTCGGACGGTTGGATTTTTAATTTATTTTATTTTTGTAATGGTATATTTGGAGAGAGGAGAGTGAGAAGGAAAAGGATAAGAGAGTAGTCAATAGTGTAGAACTAGAGGCAGAGAAAGTGAACGGTTTAAGTTTTTTAGGGTATGAGCTGTTAGGGTTTGAGTTTTTAGGTTGTTTTTGTAATAATTAAGTTTTATTTATTAGCTTGAATCTTGACGGTTGAGATGGAAAGAAATCAACGGCTAAATCGACACTTAAGAACTTAAGCCATTAAGGGTATAATTTTTAAAACTAGTTTGGGATACATTAAAAAAATCACTTATATATAATTATATATCTAGCTACTCACGAGCTTTTCGAGTCGAGTAGGGGCTTGCTCGACTCAACTCGTTAGAACCTCGAGTCGAGCTTGAACTCGAGCCGAGCTTATTCGAGCCGAGTGTTGACCGAGCTTTGACCAAGTAGCTCACGAGTAACTCACGAGCTGTCTTGTCTCATTAACCCTATGTGTTTCATTAATTGAAACAAGTTCTACGAATCAGTCCGAAACAGCAATACGATAAACAAAACAAAATCGATGAGCAATAAGAAAAAACTTTCAACAAACACAATATAATCAAAAAATTAGAAGAAAAAAAAAACAGAAGAACGAAATTTATTCATCAATCTGAACTAAATTGGAGCCTAATTCATGCACAAAAAAATCAGAAGAAAAATAAAAGAAAACTAATTTAATTCATCAACATTCAACAACATATAATCAAAAATAACCAACAAACACAATATTAAACATGAACAAATAAATATATAATCGAAATTAAAATAGATAAAAATCAGAAAAAAAAATACCTAAAGTGCGACGGTTGAGGAGGCGACAGAAAAAAGGAATACCGGCGAGGAAGACGTCGAAGAAGAAGGACACAGCGACAGAAGAAGAAGCCTGTGAAGAAGAAGAAGAAGACAAGGTCAAAGAAGAATACGAAGACGTCGAAGAAGAAGGGAAGAAAAGCTCGGCGTAAATCGTTAGGTCGCTGGCGCCATCGACTGAGTGTTGAGGTTTGAGTGTTTGAGGGTTTGAGTGTGAGTGTTTGAGTGATGAGAGAGGGTTAGGTTTGAGAGAATGAGTGTTTTTTTTGCGACTAATAATCAGCAAGAATAATTTTAAATTTTGTCGGGAATTTGTGACGGAATTTTCGACGCCCAATAGTCGGTCGTTATTTTGCGAGGGAAAATTTCGTCGCAATCTTGTTTTTTGCGATGGAAATTGGTTCGTCACAAATTTCCGAGGCATATTTCCATCACAAATTCTTTAATTTACAATTGATTTTTTGTTGGAAATTTCTGATGAATATTCCGTCGCAATTTTATTAATTCCGTCGGAAATTTCAGACTGAAAATTATTCCGTCACAAAGTACGACATTTGTGACGGAATAATATTCCGTCGCAAACAGCCTGTTTTCTTGTAGTGTGTTATACTTTGATCATCAGCCATTAGCTGGGACAAATGTAGGTGTCTACAAGCATGGAACTTTCTTTTTTCTTGCCACCTACACCATAGCACAGGCCACCCTTTGATTTAAAATTCTTTCTTTTTCCCTCCTTTTCTAATTTTTCATTTGACTCCCTGTGAAATCACCAAAATGCCGCTACTTTCACAAAATACATCCACAAGGGAACTTTTTCTAGTTGCAGACCTTCCTAATACTTATGTTTGTCCCCAGGAGTCCCCAGTAATATACCAAGCACCTTCCTCAAGAAATCACAAACATCCCCAACAATCACCAAATACTCCCCAGTGAGTCTAAACAATACATCCCCACGGAGTTCTAAGCACCGTAAATTTTATCAAATCCTCATAGAGTCACAAAAAACCTCGAAGCCTCTAAACCAGAGCCAATACACACCCAACTCCCTAGCAAAGTCCTAACAAATCATAAAGCCTTCTAAGAGAAACCAAACACCAAAGCAATAACTTTCAAACATGAAGTAATTCTTGTTATAGTCGGCACCTTAGCATCCAAAAATCCTAAGTAAAGCCTGCTATAGGCGGTCCCGACACCAAGCACGCTATAGGCGACCCACTCACCAAAGCCTGGTATAGGTGCCCCCCAACACATGCAAGCTTCGATGGACTTATTCTTGTCCTCACCAAACTCCCCAACGAAGAACACAAACACATCTCTTCACCCAACACATACTCTCCTCCCCAATAGAGTCAGCCGACAATAGACACTTGACACCAGGAATTTATACTTGCCCTCCATCACATGGCCTCCCCAGGATGACGCACATTCCCTAGTGGAGCCGCAACAAACGACAAAGGTGTAGGTAAAACTAATGCATCAATTTTACAGGTACCGGCGTGATAAGACCTCCCAAAATTGCAAAACGTTCCATAGGGTCTTCTATCCCAATTTGAATACTTTAACACTTGTCTCTCCTCGATACTCGCTTAAAATAGCGCTTATGTAGACACATAAATGTGTATTACCATAATGAAGGAGCAACGATGATCCCCCAAACCTTGCCACACACTAAAAGCTAAGAGGAACAGCAAGCCAAAATTTCCGATTCGAAGTTCCAGAACTAAATTATGAAAGGTTGTACACAAATGAGTTTTTGGTTTTTATTAAAATTATCTTTGAAAATAAACTAAATACAATCAAAACAAAAACACATTTCTCGCGCTGCTTGCGCTATGAAACAAGTCATAGCACTATGGCATAAGTCATGGCATGCGCCACATCGCAGGGTCCTTCCTACACCATCAGCAGTTACCAACCCACCTGCGCCATGGCACAAATCCCTCCCTACGCCATAACACAGGCACCCTTAACTAGTCAACCACCTATCTCAGGATCTTCATGCATTATGGCACAAAACACACCATGCGCATTGCACATGAAGACTTAACGACCCACAGTTCCATCACCTAACTACGCCATAGCGCAAAGCCACCTTTGCTTGATAGCATAAACAAACTTAACCACCCTACTATACCATGATCTCTCGCGCCATGGCGTAGCAAGAAGGTTTTCAGTAACTACTTACATCTTAAGTTATGGTGCAAGGCAGCTCTTGTGCCATAGCGCAGGTTAACCAGTCAAACTCCACTAACTTATAATCTATTCGTGCCATGGCACGAGAAGCCATCTGCGCCATGGCGCACAACCTCTCTAACACACGCTCTCCTGCGCCATGGTGCAGAACACAAGCTGCACCATAAAATAGGAGGGGATCAAATTTCTATTAATAGTTCTCATTTTCAGAACAAAGCATGAAAAACAACATTTTTACATACACAAATACACTTGCTTCGGAAAATCACTCCGATCTCCACCTACTAAATCCTTCATATCTCCCAAACTATATTAAGTTAGCCTTCACGATCTGAACAAAAAATCCTGAAACATTTCCTTACATTATGTTAGAAATTCACTATAAAACACTTTGCTGGTACGTTTCAAGGTAAAAAAACCGGGCAAGGTGACTTTGCCTCATTCTTAGTGATCGAGGAGGCTTTCGGGCTCCGAATTGCTCGCGAATATTCCTATGGTATTGAGGAATGTGTGAGAAAGGTAAATTTTCTGAGCTCCTTCACAGATTCTTGTTCATACATGTTCTCAAAATGTAATTTTTTTTAGTTTTCATGTTTTGCTCATATTTCCTTCGTTACAACTCCGAATTGCAATTTTATACATCCATCGTTTTTTTTATTGTATTAGTATTGAAAATGTTTAATCCAATAGTTGTTCTTGGATTCATAGCCATTACTCTTTATTATGCATGATTTCACTTAGTTTTCCCTAGCACTATGTTTAGGCTAGTTTTCTTTACTCTAATTTTTCCATGTTTTGTTTAACTTTCTTAGCATGTTTTATGTCATGCAGTTACTGTTTTATTAGTTTTCATATAGTAATTTTCGTCTTTGATCATGTTTATATTTTAATGCTTCCTTAGAAATCATGTTCGATTTTCTTTAATTTTTTCATTAAAGTTTATGTTTTAGGTTTTTATGTTTCAAAAGCCTATACTATCACATGTCTTTATGCTTTCTTAAACTTCATGTTGCTGTCTTGTTCCATAATCATGTTCATATGCTTTAATAGTTTTAATAGAACTCATGTTTAGGATTTCCATTATATGACTTTGTTTTAGTATCATGCCTAGGATGTTTATTTCGTAGATTTCAAATGGCATATACTATCTCATGTCTAAACAAGTTTTCTTAGCATCATGACCTAGGTTTTCCCTACCCCTCTTTATATGTGTACATATGCTTTTTTATGTCTTCTTTTTACACTTTATAATTATGCAACTAACAAATGCATTACATGAGCACGTTTAATTTCTTTTTCATAGGCACAATAACTTCTCTGAATCCCTTGAAATTGTATACCAAATTGTTGCATCTCACTAGTACTACTAGTATGTGCAAATCATGCCTAATAATACTAATCATGAAATCCTATAGATAAACCTAAATAAATCAAAGTGATCACTACAAGGTAAATACGTGTTCTTTAACATTAACCCACATAGCAGTATAATAATCTTTATGTGCAATTATGCCTAGGTAAGACGGAAATATCTATGCTGCCAAAGATTCAACTAAAATTGCTAATGTCCGAGTTAGTGGCCACAATACGTGTGTGGATAAGGTATCGAAATCAATATTCATACCCTCGCTCCCGAATCCAGTCCCTAGTATCCAAACTGGGTATGGTTCATTTTTCGGTCCCTCAACTAAAAATATTCAAGTATGTGTGTGTGTGTGTGTTGGGGGGCGCTACGGGCAAGCGTCCCTCCTTATGGCCTCCTGGGGACTGGCAGGACCTCCTCATGGATGAGTACCAAGGGTGTAAGAGTAGGATTTAGGATACCCACATTAAATGTCACATGCACATGAGTACGACCTTGGTTGTGTATAAGAATATGAATATGGGGGTTTGTCATAGGTTTACTTCTAAAGTGAAAGTCGATAGCGTGCCTTTAAGGGTAGAGCACGCACACCCAAATATTTCCGGTTGAGGGACCAGAAAATTACCCATGCTCGATTTCGGTACCAGAGACGGGATTTGAGAGCAAGGGTACGAATATCAGTTTCGTTACCTTATCCGGTCGTGCATTGCAGCCTCTTACTCGAACATTAGCACTGTTGGTTGAATCCTCGGCCGCATAGATATTTCCATCTTAAACTGCCTTACTTATACATAAGAAACTAACATTTGTTATGTGGGTTAGCATTAACGCAAACATACTTTTTTCGTGGTGATCGCTTCGATTTATTTGGATTTCATGAATCATCTTACTAGACGTGATTTGCACATACCGGTCTTTATTAAGTCCTAAGTACTAGCAAAACATGTGACAATTTTATATACAATTCCAAGCAAGGAAGTGGAGAATTATTATGCATATGAAGATGCATCTGAAATGCATAAGTTAGTAGCATATAAATGTATATAAAGCATGAAGAAACATGCGTACATAATAAAGGGGAATGTTGAAACTTAAATCATAGTTCTAGGAATGCTAGAAAGAAATGAGATATTATATGGGTGTTGAAAGCCATGAAGGTAAACATCCTAGGCATGATCTTTAAGAAAGTCACTTAAGAAAACCTATGCTTGAGTTCTAATAAAGCACTAAAACATGAGCATGATTCAAAAAAGTAAACCATGGAACTCTACAAAGAATAGTAGAAACGACATGATACATAACATGGCATGAAAAGAAATAAGAAAGACATGTATGATCAAAGTAAAAGACACTAGCTTAAACATGATACTAGAGAATACTAAAGAACTTCATGCATAATAAAAATTAAAGGCTATGAAGCCACGACTTGATACTAAATTGAACATTTTCATGAATTAGACTTTTGAAAAAGAGGAACATACAAAAAAGAGTCATGCTAATCGGGCTTATAGCGTAGGAGAAACAAACAAAACAAGAAAACCGAAAGAACTACATTTTGGAAGCATGCACGAATGAAAATTGGTGAAGGAGATTAGAAAGTGACCTTGCTCACGCATTCTTCAACATATTATGAGGAATATGAGAAATCCCGAGCCCTAAAGCACCGAAAACGAAGTTTCTAAAGTTGACTAGTCTAGTTTCAAATCTTAAAACGAACTAGTGGATTGTTTAAGGTGTTGCAAGAAATGTACTAGGATATTTGTAGTGATTTTTTGACACCATGTTGTTAAATATGTTGGGAAGGATTTGTTAAGATCTGGAGTGCTAGTTCGAAATAGTTTTGGAGATATAGGTTTTAGTGAAAAGAGAAGTGTTTTTTCTAAGAGCAAGTGTGTTGTGTATCATTTGTTCTTCATTTTGATTATTGATGTCTTTTGTTATGAAATGAAAACTATTTATAGATATTCAACCCCTCTAAGCTGCGCCATAGCGCTTTTGTTCTAAAATAAAAAATATTTATAGAAAGTCGAGCCCCTCCTGCGCCAAGGCGCAGATGGACATGTGTCAAAGGGTAGTTGTGCTATGGAACAGGTGAGATATGGCGCCATGGCATGGATAGATCGTGGGTTAGTGGGGTTGAACTGGTCAAACTACGCTATGGAACAAGAGCTGACCTACGCCATGGCACAGGAGGTTAGTAGTTAGTGGGTAACTGCCTTCTTGCGCTACAACGCAGATCTCTTGTTATGTCATGGCGTGGGAGATCGTGTGATAATGGGGTGGTTATGCCTTCCTGCGCTATGGCGCAAGAAAATCGTGGTATAGTGTTTGAATGGGCCATGGATGAGTGTGCTATGGTGCAGGATAGTATATGCGCCATGGCACAACTGGTATGGTAACTGCTAATGGTTTGTGGGATGGCGCAGGAGGCTTTCTGCGATGCGGCGCAGAGTAGCTCCTGTGCCCCGCGGGTTTTGGCTGATTTTTCAGTTTTGTTTTAAAGTTTTTATGATTTATTTATTTATTAATTTTTCAAAAACCATTTTAACAATACTAAACTCATTCGAATTTTCTATAATTTAGCTCTGCGACTCCGGCTCGGGAATGTTGACTCACTGTTGCAACACCCCGTATTTTTATGTATCTTATAAATTAAATTAATAATTAAAAAGGTATATTTTTAGTATTTTTAAATAACGAATAAATGTTGTAAAAATTAATTGATTTAAAGGATTTTAGTAATTAAAGAGTTTAACTATATGTTTCATGGATTTATTATTTTTATAAAGCATTTTATAGCTTTAATATTTATTGAAGAGTTTTTACAATTTTTTAAAATGGGTTTGTAAAGGTTTCCTTGATTGTTTTAAAACAAGGGTTGTGGATGTCACAAAGTCGGTTTACGAGTAAATATTGTTCTTTAGACCATGGGAAGGGTCATCGCGTAGGGTGAGTACGCTTAGCTTGGAATGGAATTCCAGTAAAGGTCAACAACTGCACTCCGTAGAGTCTTACGCACTCGAATAGCCATGTTCCCACCGGCCAAGGTGGGGTGCGTCTGTTTCCCAAAGTTAGGTCATGCACCAAATTAGTGGGATCAAGGACGAGGTATGTCCAATTCCAGTTTTCCTCTACTAGATCTCTTTTGTAATTCTCATCATTGGATATCAAGCAATATTACAACAATATTAATCTTAATGAGCGCACCGCTTGAGTGCTTACGAGGCGGGTTTTATTTGATGCACATGTATTAACTAGATTTGGTGATCGCTTTATTTGCGTCATATTTAACCTATTCAATTCAATTTCGAATATTTATGACTTATGTGAGTTTATGTAATTTCACCAATCCAGTCATTATTATCATCCTATATTTACATGAAAATTCGTCATCATGGCTTACATACAAGCGCAATCACGTAAATATGAAAAGTGATAAAACATGTTAGAAAAGCTATTAAGCACATGTAATCATGCCATTTGCAAGAAACATTACATTTCAGTCATCATACTTATAAACATTTAAAACATGCTATTATGCTCAAATAAGAGAAAACTAAAACAAACTATATAATCATGTAATCATGCTGATAAAACCTTTAAAGGTCTAGGCATGATTCTTTTTATTTTCACTTGTTTTATTACATCTTAAACCATTATTAGTCAATATTTCATGGATTAAAATAAAAGTAAAGGTGATGAGGGGGTTTTGAAAGCTAAATTAGATGGAGCCAACAATAATAATACGAAGAAGATTAAGAGAAAACTCAATGAAGATGAATGAGCTTGAAGATGATAATAAACTTGAAGATGGTGATTTATGACGGCATCATATTAGATATCTTGCGTGCTAGGGTCAAAATGATTTTGGAAGCGATGTCAACAATCCAAAACCCGAAAGATCAACGGAAAAATAGTTTGAATGTATGTTGACGAATATGGAGATTATGAAGATTATGATGATAATAGTGAAACTCTTAAACTAAACATGATGAGATGAACATAACAATGGAAAGAAAGTAAAATAATTTATTTTTGTGTTTTTTATGATTATGAAGATGGAGGTGATGAAGATTAAAAGAAAACGAAAATAAATTTACGGAAAGATGATGATGAAAATGCTAAATGCTTTCAACATTGCTCACGAAATCTTTCTTACGTTGATCTTCAAATACCAAAAGTTGCCGATGGAATAGGTCAGGTAATTATAGGAAAAAATTCGGGAAAAAGGCAGTGTTGTGCGTAGGGGACGCACAACGTGCGCATGGACACACACGCACTCTATGTGCGCTTGCGCACAGTATGAACGCTCTTACCCAGAAATTTCACTGATATTCAATGATTAATTGACCCTATAATTAAGTTCGTACTATGTTGCATGTGCTCATTTTTTTATTCGTTAACACTTGCCTCATCCCATGAAGAGAGGAAAGAAGGAGGAAGTTTCCTCTTTCCATCCTTTTGATGGGCTTTGAGGAGGGAAGGGAATGCCTTGGGCCTCGTGACTCGGGCTCCAAGGTTTCCTTTTTCAATGGCCAAGTTTTAGCTCGTTATTACGAAAAATACATTTTCGAGCATTAGAAAGTGGTTAGCATTTTATTAGAAAGTCTAAAAAATATGTCAAAAAATTCTAGAAAAAATTATGGAAATTTTATGGAAAAATAACAAAAATAAAATTAAAATGTTTTTGAGGTTTTTAGGGATTTTATGGGTTTTTCTCAATTTTTTTAGAAATTTTGGGACAATCTCAGGTTGGAAATTTTGGCGTGTTTCCCAAGATCGGACTAATTAGCGACGTTGTATATGTTTATCTTCGGTCTAAGGGTGGGAACAAATGAAGGTGTCTACAAGAGTACAAAAGTAATTTCCTTCATTAAGGGTATTTTAGTAATTTCACAAATCTGATTTTTGGGCCTGTAAATAGCCCTTAAAGTCATGAAAATCAAAACTTTACTTCCTTTATTTTATTGTTTACTTGAGTTTCAAGTAAAGAGGGAGGAAAAGAGAAAAAAAAAAGACTAAACTCTAAACCTAATTCCTCACTCGGCCATCCTCTCTCTCGCCCGGCCCCACCTGCGCCGGCCACCAGTAGCCGTCGGCAGCAGCAGCAACAGCCAGTAAGCGGACACATCAGAGCTGGCCACCACCACCGCCGCTCCCCTCCTTTCCCCCTTCCTCTTCTTGGTTTTCGGTAACTCATAAATAAAATATCTTCTTAATTTTTAATTCAATCAATTAAATTAATGTTTTATAATCATGTTTAAGTATGTTTTAATGTTTATGATCATGTTTTAAACAGTATAATAATGTTTTAAAAGTATGATCATTAGATTTGTTTATAGAGTTAAAAGTGCATGATTTTAATTAGAGTTTCTGATTTAATATTCTAAATTTTTGTATGATGATTATGAGTTATTGTTATGATGATTTATGATCAAATTATGAAGTTTAGAATGTTTTTTAAGAGTTTTTAAGGGAAAAGGAATTGCTGGAAAATTATGACAAATATGAAATTTTTTAGTTATAAAGTTATGTCCATAATATAAATTATGTAATTATGTTCTTTGATGTAATTATGCAATTATGAAAAGTTTTAGCTATAAGTTATGTCAAATTCATTACGAAAGATACAAATTACTGCAGCTTAGGGAATTTCTCATTCTAAAAAACATTTTATTTCTCTCTGTAGCTTATATTTAACTTAATCTAGGTTATTAATTCCTTAATCCTCCTACAAATATCTTTCTTAAGCCTTAGAGGGGGAAATAATCCTACCACGATTATTTTCCCTTTGTGTAGGTGTAGGAGGACACGTTGGCGGTAACCAAGAAGATCACTAGCCAATCAACGTCAGCATTGCCCTCCTAGTTCCTACCCCACCTCATTGCTAAGGCAACAACAGTTACCACTGTCTATGGGGAGGTCTCCTTACAATGACTGGAAATGGAGTGATTTCTACTGAGGATGAGACTGAATATCTTGACCAGGCTGGTAACTATTCGACAGAAGAAGGAACTGGTTCTCCAAGAAGGGCACAAAGCAAGAACTAACTTTGAGGATCAACCCGTGACTATAGGTTAGCTCAAGAGTATCTTGGAAGGTTTTCAAGAAAAGCTAACGGAAACTCTGCTGGAGTATTCCACCAAGAAATCTCTTGAGAGGGTTAATCCCAAAAGGCCTTCATCCTTAAAGATGAAAGGTGTGATGAATGAAGAAGTCCAAAGCCAAGAGGGATTGTCTTTCCATGGGAAAGTTGGGAAGATAAAGAAAGAAAGGACTCCTTTAAAGACTCATTGGGGTACTGTGAAGCCACTTTTAAATACAAGCCTAAACGGGAGGTGGCTAGGAAAGACACTAAAGTTAGCCGGACACTTCCAATGATGGAGAACATATTTAATTTAAGAAAGTTATAACAAGTGATGCTCGAGAGTATCTTGAGAAAAAGAGAGCATCGAGTAAGGATGCAAGAGAGTACTTTGAAGCAAAGAGGGAATCAAATTAAGATGCTCGAGAAATTTTGAACGCTAAGAAGGCTCCAAAGAGGGGAGTCGCTCTGGTTCTTCAAAAAGCTTGTCGACCAAGGAGATATCTGATTCTCATCGTGTTACTTTGAACTCAAAAGAACAAGAAAAATTTAGGTACATGATTGAGGAGAAGAAAACTGATAAAGCCGATAAGGCTAAGAGAGAACAACTGGTTAAATATTGGGAGAACATAGTTAAGCCAGACGATCTCTACAAGGGAACAAAGAATGTCGCCAAATACCCTATGGGGGGTTATTGGAGAAAAACTAATTACAATGATTCTAGACTAGTAAACCCCATTTTCCATGTCCATCATGATGGCTCCACGTCCTACCAAGTTCAAAATGCAAATGTAGAACCATTTGACGGGACAATCGATCCAAAAGAATATTTGGCTACTTATAAGCATTTAATGTATTTCCAGGGACCAGATGATGCAACATGGTGTCATTATTTCCCATCCACTTTAAAGGGAATAACTCATAAGTGGTTCAATAGTCTCTCGGACCAATCAATTCATAGCTTCCATGAGCTAAGCACCATCTTTGTTCACCACTTCATTACAAACAAAAGAAAGAAGAAGACCAACATGCATTTGGCCAAGATTGTCCAAGGTGAGAAGGAATTGCTAAGGTGTTACGTTCAAAGATTCAATCTGGAGTCTTTGGAAATTCCAAACTTATCTGAAAGCGTTGTATTTGATAACTTCTTTGAAGCTCTCTGAGATGGTACATTTAAGTTTGATGTCTTCGAAGCTATGTGCTTCTACTAGGAAAGAAAAGAAAGATTATAAAAGGAATGATCAACACTCAAAGAACAAGCATCAAGAGAAGCATGCCACCTGGGCAGCCAAGTCATCAAGTAAAGGAGGAAACTTTCATAATTAAAAATGAAAATCAAGTGATGGTCCTGATCTATGTCTTAGGTTCAAAATAAGTGCTTAAAATTAAGATAGATTATTTTTAATGTAAATAATGCAAATTAGAACACTCACAACTCACACAATTCACGAAAACTTAGTTTTAAATTGGAACACTCAATAATCTATTGCTAAGGTTATTTTATTCTTTATGAGAACACTCAATCACAAATCCTAAAACTAGAAGTGAATTTTTTGTAGCTTTTAACACACAAAACACTCAAAAATCCCTTGGTAATTTCATATGAAACCTCACACCAAATATTAACTCAACAATATGAATTTTATTAAACTTGAAATTTGAATATGATTTGTTACAATGGTAATTGTGGCTGTTTATAATACAACCAACAACTAAATCCTAAAAAACCTTTAAACTCTAAATAAACTAGGAAATACCCAAGAATCACGTGGCAATTTGTCTATTTGACCCTAGGAAAATCGTCCACCATCCCACTTTCACAAGTTGTATGATCAACTTGCCAACTAGACTCTTATCTACTTGCAACTTGCATAAAAGCCTAACTAACTTAGGTATTATCCTAGCAACTTGACTAATTAACTATTAACAAAATAATTAAAGACACCTATGCCTGAAATGAGAAAAACCCTAGCAACTGCAGTGGGAAAAAAACCCATAGGCAAAAACCAACTTATTCCCTGAATCCACCATCTTTCCATTGGCATGTGGCCAATCCTAACCAGGTAAATATAATATGAAACAATGTCCATGAGCCAACCCAAAGCCATGTAAACCAAATGGTCTAATCCCCTTGAATTTCAGAACGACTTAGAATTAACTCCTTCTAACCATTGCTTGACTCACTGCTTGAATCTGCTTTCTAATCTGGTCCCAAGGTAGAATTTACTAACGATCTCTAATTAGTATTCAAGGAAATTCTTAACAAAGTTGAGATTAAGGAAACACCACATGCTCCAAGGAAGAAAGAAATTCAAACAAGTATTCCCACTTTCACAATGATACGGGGCATCATACCAATGATTGTTTCAACTTGAAGAGAACTCTTGAGTCTCTCGTCGCTAAGGGAAAGATCTCACAACACATAATCAAGTCCCAAGAAAAGAACTCTAAACAGAAGATGGATTTGAAGGTTGATGACTCTAAACAGAAGATGGATTTGAAGGTTGATGGGCTTAAAGATGGTTATGACACAGAGAAAGATATGGTCTATGTCATCTCTGGTGGGTTTGCAGTTGGCATGCCAACCATTGAGGGAATAAAGAGCACTTACAGAGTCTCGCCCGAGAAGGTTCTCTAGAGACTGGTCATGACCCTGAGGTCAAGCTTCCATAGGTCATGATCAGTGACAAAGATAGGGGCAAACTACGCACCCCACATGGTGATCCCTTCATGGTGGGATTAAAAGTGGCAAATATGAAGGTAAAGAGGAAACTCATTGATACAGGTATTTCATCTGATAATATTAGCTATGGATGTTTGAAGAAGTTGAAATATGATGCTTCAAGTCTAGAACCTACCCATCACCTAATTATTGGCTTTAGAGGGGGTGTTATTAACCCATTGGAAATAGCCTCTCTACCGAAACGAATAGGGGACAAGGTTTGTGATAGAAACATGGACGTCAAGTTCTTGGTGGTGAAAGAGTTATTGGAATACAATGTGATCTTGAGAAGGCGAACCTTAAATGCCCCAAGAGCAGTCATTGTTACACATCCCATGCTCATGAAGTATGAGTGTAACAATGGGGCAGTTGGAACTCTCCACGGAGACCAACGAATGGCTAGAGAATGTTATATAAGCACTCTCAAGCCCACATCTTGGGTTGGTGAGGTGGAATGACCAAGCAAGAAAAGAAAAGTTGATGGAGTAGCAAATAATGAGCTCATGGCCATCCATAGTTTAAGTTAAGTGACCTGACCTCAACTAGTGGGAAAGCATGAAGACATCATTATTGATGAAGCCAATCCAGGAAGAACTGTTAAAGTAGGCCAGGCACTCGATGATCATGTTGGGGTAGAAATAAGAAAGATATTAAGATAATACAAGGATGTTTCTGCTTTTGAGATTGAAGAAATGCCATGCATTGATCCAATTATTGCGATTCACAAATTGAATACTAAACCTAATACAAAGCCAGTTTGTCAAAAGAAGAGAAACTTGAGTGAGTTACATAACAAAGCAGTCGAAGAAGAAGTTAATAAGCTCCTAGAGGCTGGGTTCGTTAGACCATGCCAATATCCTGATTAGGTGGCTAATGTAGTTCTTGTTCCCAAGCCAAATGAAACAATGAGAATGTGTGTTGATTACACAGATCTCAACAAGGCTTGTCCGGAAGACAATATTCCCTTGCCTACAATTGATCGATTGGTTGATCCTTCAATAGGCATGCCTTGTTGAGTTTTATGGATGCTTACTCAAGATTTCATTAAATTCCTCTATGGGATGAAGATCAAGAAAAGACAACCTTCATAACTGAGAAGGGTTTGTATTGCTACACTAGAATATCATTTGGTCTAAAAAATGCTCCAGCTACCTTCCAACGTTTGGTGAATGATGTTTTCAAGAACCAGGTGGAAAGGAACATTGAAGCTTACATTGATGACATGATTGTTAAGAGTAAGGAGATGAAAGTCCAAGTGACTGATTTGAGAGAAACTTTTGAAACTTTAAATAGCTATAAGATGAAGTTAAATCCAAAGAAATGTGTTTTTAGAGTTACCTCGGGAATGTTCTTGAGATTTTTTGTTGATGAAACAGGGATCAAAGTTAATCCGGACAAAGATAAGGTTGTTCTGGATATGACATCTCCCCGACAGGTGAAGGAGGTTCAGAAGTTGACCGGATGTTTAGCGGCTCAGGAAAAATTCTTGTCAAAGGCAAGTGACAATGCCATTACTGCTTTGATACGATCAAGAAAAGGGAAAAGACAATAAAAGGAAAGCTAGAGTTTGAGTGGACAAAGGAAACCAAGTCAGCTTTCATTCTTTTGAAGGAATACCTACATACTCTCCAAAGACTTATCAGCCTCATTAAAAAAGAGAAATTTGTGGACCCGTGGCTTTTCAGGCCCACGTGCCCTTTTTACTGACATTGAATGTCTTTATTTTGTTACATAGTGTAAATATGCTTGGCTTAGGGAGTCTAGAAGCTCAAAAACCAAGTAGATAAGTCACCACTGTGCTCTTTTCGGGAGCTCACGGAACCCTATTAGGTCTAGCCCAAAGGCAAATTGACAGCCAAAGATAAGAAAGTCTCATATCTCTGGATTCGGGGATGAGAGTAAGGACAAAGTAGGTCAAAATGTCCCCCGAGCGCGTATAGCGGCCTCTACATGTTCTCATATGTAGTTTCATAATCATAATATTAAATTATAGTATGGATATTTCCGATTTAATCCTAAAACACGTAGAAGCATTGCTAAGTGGGTTTTTAGTTAATGCGTACATATTATCCAATTTAAGCATGCATGGGTGATCGCTTTAGAATTTAATTGTTTTTAATCTTTACTTTAGTTAGAACATGCTTTTAGGTCTTTTGAGCTAAACATGGATTCTAAGTGATTTTAATGCAATAAACATTTAGTATGAAATCACATAGATCCTAAAACATGTTTCTACTTAAAGTTGATTTTAATTAAAAGTTGAAGAACAAGAACAAGAACAACAACAACAACAACAACAACAACAACAAGAACAACAACAACAACAACAACAACAACAACAACAACAACAACAACAACAACAACAACAAGAACAACAACAGACAACCGATACAACTGAAAAAGTAAAAGAAAAAAAACAAAAAGAAAATTAAAAAAACAGAAAAAAACAATAAAAAAAAAAAAAAAGAAAAAAAAAAAAAAAAAAAAAAAAAAAAAAAAAAAAAACAAAAAAAAAAAAAAAAATCAAAAAACAAATACAACAAAAGAAAAAGTATCCAAAAAAAAAAAAAAAACCAAGAGTAAATCAAAACAAGAAAAACCAAAACAAAAACAACTAAAAACACAAAAAAATACAAAAGACTAACAAAAATAAAACTAATAAAATACAAACACAAAAAAAAACAAAAAAAAAAAAAAAAAAAGAAAAAAAAAAAAATAAAAAAAAAACAAAAACAAAAACAACAAAAAAAACAAAAAAAAAAAAAAAAAACAACAACCAAAAACACGAAAAAAAACGAAATAAAACAACAACAAACAACAAAACAACAACAAAAAAACAAGAAAAAAAACAAACAAAAAAACAGAATAACAAAACAAAAAAAACAAAAAACAAAAAAAAACAAACAAAAACAAAAACAACAAAAAAACAAAAAACAAAAAAAAAAAACAAACAACAAAAAACAACAACAACAACAAACCAAAAACAACCAAACACAAAACAACAACAACAAAAACAACAACAACAACAAAAACAAAACAACAACAAAACAACAACACACACCAACAAAAAAAACAAAAACAAACAACAAACAAACAACCACAAAAACAACAACAACAACAACAACAACAACAACAACAACAACAACAACAACCACAACAACAACAACAACCACAACAACAACAACAACAACAACAACAACAACAACAAGCCGGTTTTGGTGTTAACATCTGAATTCTGATGTAACATATAAAACAAATTGAGTTAACTAAGCAAGGAAAAAAATAGTAAAAATCAGAAAATTAGTAAATCTTACCAGAAATTGAAATAGGCAGCAAAGTTTCAAACTTTTGGTGTTGAGTACTTGAGTGTTTCACTTTGGGTTACTCTTCAAATCTTCAATATTTATTTATAAAAATCCCAAAAAAGCCGTTTGACTTGTATATTTTGGTTGTATAGGAATTAATTTCTTCAATATTTATGAACATTGAACAATAAGCTACATTTGGTGGAAATAAATTTTCACTCGTTGAGAATTTTGTTAGAGAAAATGAAGGAATTGATAAAGACCCCATTTTATTGGGAAGTTAATCAACTTGAATCAATTTTTTTTCTTTTGGGAAAATAAGGAAATTTATGAGGAATGAAGGTAGAAGGTTTGAGTTAAAAATATTGATTATTGAATGAATGAATGAATGATACGTGAGATTGTGAGAAAAAGAGGAACAATAAGATTTTTGGGTTTTTTTTTTAAAAGGAAAACTGATTGGGCTTGGTTGATGGAGAATACTTTTTTTTAGGTCTACTATTTTACCCTAATATGTTTGACTGAAAAGTTCAAAATGGGGCCCTAAAAAGTTTTGGGTTTCGGGGGCCCTGTTCTAAAGGGCTTCTTGGACCTGCTCTCCCACGGCCCTGGCTATGAGCCACAATTAATTAAATTTCTATTTTCCTATTACGTTTGTTTTTACTTACAAATCATGCGTGTGTTACAAATAGATTTTAACTTCAAAAGAAAAAAGGGACTTTTGAATGGATAAATTAGGGCAAAACGCCAAAACCCCATGCTTGACTAAGGTAAAGGATAATCTGAAAATTGACTAAGCGTCAAAAAGTAAGAGTGAATTCTATATAATAAATAAGGACAATGCCCCACACTTAACTAAGGGTTAGGAATAAAAACTCAATGTGACTTACTAGGGTAAGTCCTTATACTTAGCCAAGAGTTATATAAAAACATTGAAGTATTTGTAATCAGACTATAAGTGAAAATGAAGCAACAACTTCAATCCCTAAATTTAAGGGCAATCAATATGATTGATTTATTCATCATTCCTATTGAGCAATGAATCAATCAATATTAAGTTTGGTAAACTTAGTGATTTCACAGTTGATATCATACTAATTCAGTCATCAAAGCTGAGTTAGGGGAAAAATAGGTGCCCTCCCAAACCACATACAAAAACATAGCTATGAAGTCAACAGAATAATAAGTGAAAAACAAGATGAGAATTTAAAGTTCGTTGAATAAAATCAGCTAAGTATAGCTAAATAGATTGAATTAGGTGCAATTTAAGACAACAAAAAACCAACAATGTATTTGGATTACAACAACACAATTTTTAAGGAAATAGATCAAATTCAATAAGTACAACAACATCAATTACAACAAGGAACATCGGCTCATCTAAGGATGGGCATCAACAGGGGCTTGATCTTCAGCAGCTTCTTCGTCAACAAGGAACAACACTTTCTGCCTGATGATCTCTTTCTTCTTTATTGGCAAACTGAACAAGTTATCGCATACGTCTCAAAAATAAGCCAACCAACACTAACTAGTATAGCTAGGGAAGAAATGAAACACTACTCTTACTAAAAATTTTAAACTGTGAAAAGAACCTTGGTTATGATTAATTATTAACTAAAAAAATAATAACAAGATTAAACTAAGAATTGACTCAAATTGAATAAAACCTAAGGCAATCAGTTCACCATGAACAATTAACAAATTCAAAAAACATAAACCAATCAACTACATAAGATTCATTAAACTAGGGCACACTGATACTCTCGAACTGTGGAGGATCCAGGATTTGTAACACGTGGGTTCAAAGTTGTTCATACACCGGGTGTGTAGGTATTTGGATATAGTATCGGTTGTTTGGTTTTATGCCGATACACGATAACGGTTGTTCAATAACAGGCAGTCTTGAGTTGGGAGAGGAAGAATGAGAGGATTTTTGTGCTTTACTCCAATAATGTTCTAAAATTTTCATGTTTCGAAGTTCAGAACACAACCTAAAAAATTACAATTAAACAAATTTCAGTTAAACAAATTCCAATTAAAGAAGTTCATAGTTCCAATTAGTCAAAGCATTGAAGTAATAACACAACGTGAAACATTCCAATTAAACAAGTTCACAAACAAATTAAACAAATACCAATTATACAAAGTAAACAAGTAAACAAATTAAACTAACAATCAAACTAGTGACAAACAAACTAACAAAGCATAAGAAATCAAAAGTATACAAAAGTCAAACAAAAGCAAACAAGTAACACAGTATAAAAACTCAGAATAGTCAGAAGTAAACAAAATTTGCATCAATTATTCAACGAATCAACTCCAATACTTAATTAGTCAATTATAAACTTACAAATTCCAATATTCAATTATTCAGTTATAAGTCTTACAAATTATAAAACTTCAGTTCAAAATAGGAAATAAACGATTCAAAAATCTGAATTTTATCAAATTAGTTTCATAAAGTAAAGTTTAGATCTAGTACCATTGATTATGCGATTGATTATTTGGACGACTTCCACCGCCGGATAGGTCGTCGTTGCCGCGTTCGGAGAGGTCACCGTTAATTTCAAATGAAGGCATCGTTTTGGTTTGCTCTGAAAGTTTTTTGGGTTTTGCTATTTAGGGTTCTTGTTTGGTAGAGTTTGGTTAGCTCTGAAAGTTTTTGGGCTTTAAAAAAAATATGATGTAGATTAAAAAAAAGTTGCTTATGGCAAGATTCGACCCTTGGTCTTGGGTGGGGAAAGTAAGTAACTTCACCAGGTAGTCTGAAGTGGAAGAATTTTTATATATTACACGCGTTTTCTATATATTATTTTTTAGTTTTTTCTCGGCTTTTTTTTTTTTTTTTATTTCCCCCGGATTTTTGGGGGTTCAGTTGAACCCACTGAACCCACCCTAGATCCACCCCTGCTCCCGAACTTAGAATTCCTCAAAACTCCTCTATAGGCTCTCACTCACATAGTTTAGTTTTGCCTATTATTTAGTGGTCTTATTGTGGTAATCTTACCTTTCGGCCTCAATTTCGACAATTACCAAACTTACATATAAATTTGCGCATAATTTAATTGCAATCGATAAAAATCAATAATATGAATTTAATTACTAATCGGGAACTAATCGATTAATATTAAAATTGTGCAATTAAATTGATCTAATTCGTGCCTCGTAATTTAATTGTGCAATCAGGAACTGATCTAGGGAGAGAAAGTGTTTCATTAGACAAAACATAATTATAAAGCTAAAAAAGTGAATAATGAGAAGCATAAGTCATGCCTCATAATTCGTTCCCCTAAATAGCCTTTGGACTTTTTAAAATTAAATTCGCGCAACAATTGATCGCCTAGTAAAAAGGCTTCACAGGGCTCACCTGCGCTCGCATAGAACATATTCCATTCATTCTATGCACCCGCATTATGAGACAGAAGCTTTCAGAATTTTAGGGTCATTTTGAAATCGCTAAAATTTTTGCTACAGGATATTCCACATGGCATATGGCCTACTGTTGGAAAGATCTTTAAGTCTACTTTTGAAAAAGAAGAATCAGATCAATTCAATTTATATATTGTGCTAGACGATCAATATAGCAAATAGTGGTCAAAATCTTCACTTCTAAACTTCTTAATTCTTCACTTTTACTTCTAACTTTTCTCCAGCTTGTCATGTAATATGTCAAACTTGTTCTAGTGACTTGTAAAATAACCCTAAACATTCTCCAAATTCTCATTAGTGATCTTCATCTCTCAAGTGCCGAAATTAGGTATTAAAATCAACCGAATATTGATTGTTTCCTACAAAACCCCAAAATACTAAAAGAACACTATTAGCATCGAAATTGGATCAAATGAGCCTAGTTAGTCCATAAACCAGTAGGGAATTAAGGAGAAAAATTACATAAATATTACATACATCAGAACCTCAACCATCTCCTCATCATCAGAATTATAAGGTGGGGGAAGGGCCTTATCACCTTGCTAAGCTAGGTGGACTGAGTTAAAATAGTCCAACTTTCTATCAAACCAACTGAAGGGAGCTGACCTGCTAGATCCATCTCCCAAGCCTCAGTAATACAGTTTTTCATGGAAGCTTCTCAAGTAAGAAACTTCTCAACAACTACATCATTAACCTTGGCCAGGGAAGCATCTTTCCTTCTCCATTTAACACATTTGCTCATTGGCTTCCCTTAGTTGATTCTCTAGTTGAAGAATTGAAGCAGCAATAGAGGCAGCATTGTCTTCAGCCACTTACTTGGCATTTTAAACTGAGAGGATGTCCAGCTTTTTCTTTTTGTAGCCAGCAAGGATGAGCATGAGTTCGTTGTTGTTTTTTAAGGATGCATTTTCCTCCTCAGCTTTGTCAAGAGCTTCTGTCAAAGCACTCAGTGCACGAGAGTTGTGAGCTTTGGCTCTTTCGGTCTACTCTGTAATGTATACATCAAAAAGTGTTTGCATTCTGGAAACCTTCTTACTCTCCTCCCTAACTCGGGCTATGTATTCATGTACAAACTCTAATATGAAGATGGCCTGGCATAATAGCAATAAAGTTAGAATATAATTCAAGGAAAAATCCTAATAATAGTATAAATAAACTAAGTGTTGAATTTATACCTCAATAAAAGCAATGAAGATAGGACCAAGAAGACCTTTATTGGTGCCTTTGAGGGTTAGTTTATATTCAGCATCACTACATTTTAGCACCTCCCTTACCACCCCTTTTTTTATAGTTATAGTCATATGTTTTAAGGGTAGATAGGAGTTCACCCTCTTCGTCAAGGAAATCTCTCTTTGACTGAGCATTATCTGAAATACAAATCGGAAAAACCACAGCCTTAGGATCTCTGGGAGAGGAGATGTTACTTCTAGAATGAGAATAGCATGTGCTAACTATGTTCTTGTGGAACTTACCACCAGAAGCCCTTGTCTCGTCACGACCTTACTTGGGCATATGTTCCTTAATAAACCTGACCATCCTAACAAGGGGATCATCATCTGGTGGGGAAATGTCATTAGGGTCAACTAAGGTCAAGTACAGATTGGTGACTCCCATAGTAAGGCAAGATGCTCTATTCTCCTCTTGTTCAAGAGATTTTACCAATCAATCAACCGTTCCATAGGAATTAAGTTGGGCAAAATATCTTCAGAGAAGGTTGTGGAAGAGTCCTAACATCCCTTGCTTCTACTCTCACAACTTGTAAAGGAGTAACCTTGATGAGTAAGGAAGTCTGTTGGCCTCTTAGTTGGGAGGACTCTATTTCTTTCCCTTTGGTGGACTGAGAGACCACCTTCTCACTTGACTCCTTCCTAGATTTAGCCCTCTTGGATATGGAAGGAGTTTACTATTCTTCTTTCCTTTTGGCAACTTTTTCAAATAAAGGGGTAACCTTCCCCTTGCCTTTCTTCTTTTCTTAACCCATGAAAAAGGGTCTGGCTGCACGATGAACCTACACGAAATACAAAAAACACAAGTAAAAACACAAACCTGCAATACATAGTCACAAACAAAAATCCAAAAATCAATTAAAACCAACTTGGTCAGGAGAAGTCTTCCTGACCGAAAACGACAACGAGGTCGTTAAAACAAAAGCAGGTCAGTCAGATCTGACGTGACTATGTACCTTCCAACTAACTTAATACTTGATAGAAATTCATCAAGTTCAATATACATACTTGTTCAAGAGGAATCTTATTGGCCGATAACGACGACGAGGTCTTCGAAACGGTATATGGTCAGTCATAAAATACTAACCAGCCATCCCCCTTACTTTTACCCCCATCTTCCAAACCGGCTAGGAAGACATGTCCTCGCCGACATGCCCAAAGAGTGATGCATTTAAGTATCAAATTAATAACTTCAAAAGAAGATGGCAGGCTAGGGGGAGTCTCCGTTACTAAATCTGACGGTTCGTCAAATTATTACCAAGTCGGCTAGAGAAAAAGTGGCCGACTTGTCTCCTTGACCGGGTTGCTCCAAGGGAAACCTTCCTATGAGGAAGATAATCCAAGACCAAATCAGCCAGAAGGGGTCTTCCTAGTTGAGCATGACAATGGGTTCGTCACAAAGGCACCAGGTCGGCTAGGAAGAAACTGACCGAATTGCTACCCTATTCTCATACCCGTCATACAACGCGGTTAGGAAGACACGTCCTAATCGAGTTTCCTCTAGCCGAGGACTCCATTGTTAAAGTTAATAATTAACTAATTTAAATTAAAGTGAGTCATTCTTGTAGGTAATTATTGGTAAAGTTAAGAATATGTGTTTAATTTTCGTGTTCTTGCCTAGGGTTTTTCATGTTAGTGTGTTGCATAGTCTTTTGTAGTTATGTACTCAGCTTTGCTGATTACGTGTTTTGTGTACATGGCCTTTTTTTTTGTCCCTACAACGGCCCATTTCGATGGTGAGTAGAAGTCTAGAATAAAGAGAACGCAACATATACAGGTGGGCATGAGTCAATAATGCTAAGATTGAGTGAAGAGAGTTCCCATTTGTCTTTCTTTGTTCTTTTGTTTTGGACATGTTTCTTTTGTTTATCTTTTATGATAGTCATTATTATTGTTATGGTGGGACTAATGATTGTTTTCAAGTTTGCAAACTAATATGGTTTTGATGGGCCATTGTTTCGGTTCTAAGTTGTGATAAAGTATATTTAAATTGGTTTGACAATTTGGTTTTGAAGTTGATTTCAAGTTGTTTTAAAGTAGGAGTCTTTCGCTATAGTACTTTGATAAAAGTCTTATCCGTTTTCATGGTGGCATTAATACTTTGATTTTCCATAATTAGTAGTAATATTATATTAAATATTTTCCGGAAATAGTTAGGAATTTCAAGGGCGTGATAGTTGTTCCTCTACACTTTAATGTGTGGCAAGGTTTGGGGGACTATCATCGCTCCTTCTTTTTTAGGAGACATATTTATGTGTCTATAGCATGCTCTATCCTTAAAGACACGCTAGCGACTCTCACTTCTGACGCAAATCTTTGATGAACCTTCATATTCATACTCTATGCCACAAACTAACGTCGTACTCAATCACGTGCCTATGACGTTCAATGCGGGTATTCAAACGGCCCCACTCTTACACCTGGTTAAAGACCATGAGGAGGTCCGCCCAACCCTCGGGGAGGCCACGCCAGAGGGACGCCTGCTCCCCCGCCGCGGCAGCATGTCCCCTCACATATGCTAACGGCCGAATGTTTATAATTTTTACCATTAAAGGCTTTAATTATCGACATATCATGAAATCAGGAACTAAGTGCTTGGAATCCCTAGAAATCGTCTATAAGATGATTATTACTATAAGGTAAAGATTAAACTTATCTAATGAAGTGTGAGCTAAATATAAAAATTGGTACATCATGGTAGACTGCTGTCCTAAAAGACGATTCTGTGCTACCTTGGTGCAATAGAAACAATGGGGCCGCCCTCCACGATTAGCACGACGTCAAAATTTATGTGCACTCATAAATTCCCACTTGAACTCAAATTATTGCCCAAAACTAAAAGAAAAAATGTTTGATACTATGTGTAGGTAGAATAAAATTTGTAAGTTTTTTAATTAGGAGCATTATTTAAAGAGATGGAGAAGCCCAAAAATTTGAAGAAAACCAACGGGTTAGAACTTAAGGAATTGAATACCCACGGGCTAGAATTAAATACCAACAGCTAAGTCCATTTAAAGTCCAACTGTCCTAAAAATAATATAGTAATAAAGCCAATATTTCAAAAACAATGAATGAATTTTCAGTAAAAAGATAGAAAGCTCAAAGCTCAACCCACACACCACACATCACATTCCCAAGACTCAAGATTCAAGTCCAATGCCTGGCCTCGGCTCGAAGCACATGTGTGTATGTGTAAAGTACTAAGCCCAACAACGAACCCACCTAGCATTTAGGAAATAATAATAATATCTCATATATAAACCCATGTTACTTCTCAATTTCCTCCAATGTGGTATAACACGTTTTTTAATAAAAGATCTTTTACATTTTCTATTTTATTTTTCACTCTTAGAATTTCCGACAATCTCTATGGAAGAAAACTTGGAGCTAATTAGAGATATTTCCAATGACAAAATAAAAGAGGTTGTTCTCCAACTAGATGCTACGGAAGCTCTTGGGCGTGATGGTTTTCCGCCTTAATTTTTCAACATTTTGGGCATATTATTGTCAGTTCGGTTGTTCATGCAGTTACAACTTTTTTTTCACTCTGATAAGATTATGAAAGAATTTAATCATATTTTCTTATCCCTAATTCCAAAAGTAGACAATCCTAAGAGATCTAATTACTTTCACCCAATTAGCTTGTGTACAACCATTTACAAAGTTATTTTGAAGATTATTGCTAACACTAACACTGCACCAAAAATGTCAATTAATAGCGGTTCAAATTGTTTTTAATAGCTATTTTATAACTGCTATCAATTGAGCAGCTTTTAAAAGTAGAAAGGGTTTTAATAGCTGTCTGTGATCCGCTATTAAAGATCCTACTTTTGGTAGTGGTCAAAGGAGAACCGCTATTGAAAGCTATTTCATCTTTAAAAAAAATAAAAATTGCTGGCTAAATTCATTGAAATTTTCCACTGCTTTTGTACTAGCTTGTAAATAAATAAAATGTTACACTCAAGAAAAACATAACATAGCTAAAGGATTCATAGATCTTATCATCTTATTATTATAATCAATTAAAATTTAAACTTAGAAAAAACAAATTCTACTAATAAAATTTACACTTGAATTTTTTTACCTATCATAGTACAAATTATTTTCTTAAAATACCCTGAAGACCTTAATATCTTAATCACTCCATGATCCCAAAAAACACCAAATTGACTGTCTTCAAATTGCCAAATAAAAAAAGGCACAACATCGTTCATTAGAATAACACCATGTATTATAATTTGAAGGGAATAAGCATTAATGTCAAATTTTTTTAAGTTCAAGTTGAAAGTTGAACTTACAAAATATTGACGTCATCTTCTAGATTCGATTTTCGTTGTTTCCTCTGAAAAAATGAAAATTACTGTAAGTGTTTAGAAATCAAACAATAGAGTATGAATAAAGGTATTTCAATTAGAGTCTAAAGCAAATCTAAAGCGAAATACAAAGAATCAAACCTCAAAGAGGATAATTAGAGGTGAAAAATTTGTGCAACCACCACAAGAAACCAAAAAGGTCAAATGTACTGAATTATTTGTATCACAACGACATTGAAATAATTTAAGATGAACTAATTTGCAAAACCTCCAATACAAGTTTCATTCATGGAATTACGAATAGAAAATTCAATAGTAAATCAAAATAATCAAATTATAAAAAGCGTACCGAAAGATTCTCCATGATATTAAAAACCAAAAAGAAAACTTTCTCAATCTGAATACATTTTGTTAGGCATATGACGAGAAGATTGGGGATTGGTTCTTTAACCTTATCTTTTCTTTTTTGTGTAGAGAAATTAGAAGGTTCACATGAGAAGAGGCGGTGTGTACACAATATTCTAATAGCAAGTTACTACTTTTCATAGCAGTTATTTTCAAACTGTTGTCTTATGGATACTTTTGGGACTTTTGATAGCGGTTCTTGTAAAAACCGCAACTATAGACTATTTTGACAAGTTTTAATAGCGGTTTTCTGTAAATTACCACTATTAAAAAGGCGCTATTAAGTCGTAATTTTGTTGTAGTGGAGTACATAAAAAAGTCATTGTGCGGTCAAAACAGGGATATTTGCTGCGGTTTTGACCGCAGTAAATGGCGTAGCAGCAAATAATCCGAACCTTATTTACTGCGGTTGTTTAGAGAACCACAACAAATAAAGCTATTTGTTGGTGGGAATTGGTATAATTTTCTGCGGTTTTCTAAAGAATAATTTTCCCTCCAAAAACAGAGAATTATTTGCTGTAGTTTTCTAGAAAACCGTTGCAAATAACTACCCAAAAAATTTAGAAAATATATATATATATTTTTTTTTTGCTTTTTTATGCTAAATTGAAAGCTTAAATGTTTATATATATATATATACATAGTAACAACATTACAGCAATAGGACAACAAGTACAAATCTATAATAGCAATACATAAGCCACCAACAGCAGAATAACAACAATACAGCTGCAACAAAGAGGAATAACTACATTCCGTCATCAAGGGAGCAGTAACAATGCTCCAACACCAATGGATGCATGGCAGGGGACAAGTAGAAGCAAAAGAAAAAAAAATTACTAAACCTTATGGATGTTGTAGTCAGCAAGAGTACAGCCATCTTCGAGCTGCTTTCTAGCGAAGATAAGCCTCTGCTGGTCTGGTGGGGTGCCTGTCACAAAGAAGAAAATCAATTCAGTTACACAATGGTCAAAAGAATCATAATCGAGCAAATTATCAAAATGAAACAAGCAACAACAGTGACACAATCCAATTAAAGGAACATCACTTGCTCATTCATTATTCATCTTTCTTTCTTTCTTTATTCTCAAACAAAAATTCAATCAAGTATTAAGGCATTCAATCTTAAACAAGAACACAAGCATTCATTCATCATTCTTTTATCCATTACTCATTGAAACTTTCATTACACATTCATCCATTATTCTAATCTTTCAATCTTTGGGAAATAACTACCAAATCACAAAACCTAATCATAATATTCATTTAACATCATATTCAAATACGCACTCATTCAACAAGTTATTTTTTATCAATTAATCATGCAATCATCAACAAATTATATCATGATACATTGCATCATTTATCAACAACTAAGTTTATCTCATCATATAAAAACTCCAACCTCTATTTAGTTGATTTAAACAACCAAAACAGACCCAAAGTACTTAGCCAAAATAGAAACAAAAGTAACAAGATTAAATACATAATTACATCGAGCATCATATATTTCTGCACACATAGAAAATAATACACAAACAAGATTAAATACATCATTACATACTAAACTTAATTAAGCAACCAAATCTTGTTAAATTATTTATTCATTTAATGATTCACTATTTTAATTCATTCAAGCAATCAATCATGTTAAATCATTTATGCATTCATTATTTTATCATTTATTTTATTTTATTCGTTCATTCACTTATTCAATTATCCAGTTATTCATTATTTTCACTTGGTAGTACGTTCATTGTTTCAAGGAAAAATTGAAGACAAGCAAAAATTTGAAAAGTAACTTTCGATAATTATCAGGTATGCAAGTTTAAGTAGTGTCAAAATGCATAAAAAGCAAAGCATCCATAAGCATGGAGACCGCATTACAAAAAGCTCAATACAAGCCTTATACAATGATGACACAAGCATAATAAGGCATTTCATGCAATCAAAAACTTTAAACACTAACAATGTCTGAAAAGGTGATATTTGAACCCCATTCAATAAAATAATTGAAAAGTCCAGCTAACTAAATGAAGTGAAAATGTATGATCAATTGATCACCATGAGGAGTGAGCAATTAATTAACTGAAAAGAATATACTCCCTCCATACCAAAATAATTTGGGGCAATCTTTTAGGAATTGGTTAAAATTACAATAATTATCCATTATTATGTAGAGGAAGCAATATTGAGGATAAAAGCATGTGTTTGATAGTTCAGTTTCATACTCCTTATAATTTTGCATATCAATGCATGTTGCTTTTCTGATGCACTGAATTTGAAAATTGACAGTACAAATATGCAAGTCATTTGCAAACTATAACACAGGCAGCAAACATTGCATTCGGCGCTTAAGATTTCAATTCAAGACAGTCAGATTGATAGCTGATGTATTTAACTATAACATATGCATATTTAAAGCTACCATATCACCATAGTAGCGGCAAAATAAGCGTAAAGAAGATCAGTAGGAACAACAATATAACTCAAATTTATCCATTCATTCACCCATTTCTTAGTTCACTCGCTCGCTCATTGTGTTCCTCAATCACTCATCACCTCAGTCACTCATTCACTAGTCACATAGTAAGTACACTTACTCACAAACCAAGAACCAAATCCCCTCACTCAAATATGCAACTTCATACTAATCATATGAAACCAAGCAAAGAAAGTGCATGCCAACTTTATTCATATTAACCAGGATTGAACCACCAACCTCAACTAAACCCACAATACCACCAAAAATAAATAATTCGAGCTTTGAGAACAATTTCGAAGAAAAAAGGACTAATTTTAGTAAATTATAAATTGAAAGCAAAATCTAAAAATAACCTGATTGAACTTACAAATTGATGGGCACTCAGGAGAAGACCATGCACTAATGAATCCAAACCCAAAAAGAAAAATTAGGAAACAACAACAATTTCACAAGCATCCTAAACCCAAATAAAACCCTAAATTTCTGAAACTTAACAATTTCAGCCTTTTCAAACCCAAAATCAGGAACACAACAACAAAATTGAAGCCCTAAACAAAAAAAAATTTGTGCTAAATCCCGAAATCAAAAACCTTCAAATGAATATTGAAGATCTAATTAACAAAAAGTGAGAGAAATTGTGGGGAAAAAATGAAGTTAGGGTGTTAGTCGAAAAAAATCATCAAAAAATTAGGGGTTTTCGATTAACTCACCTCAAAAGATGGATCTTCAAACAAAATCGCCCAAAAATTGTCATCAAATCTTCTCAAAATCGCCTCAATAACATCAAACAAATAAAAAAAAAAAAAAACTAAATCAAAATCAAACCAACGATGGAAAAAAATTGCGAATTCAAAGTAAATATAACAATGAAAAAAAATTAAATCAACCAGCAAAACAAGAAGAAAAAGGACAGTACCATATCAGAGAGGGACGAGAGTGATAGAAAGAGTGTGTGACATTTAGGGACGAGAGTGACAGAGGAAGAGAGTGAAGAGGTGGATGAGAGAGGAGTCGAGTGACTTAGGGTTAAACTGAGGAGGCAAATGAGAGACAACAAGGGCATGTTTATTTCAGATGAATTGAATTAAAATAAACTAAATGTTTTTCAAGATTAATATTAATGAATAGCAAAATAAGTGAAGAGTTGACCTAAACTGAACTGAATGGAACGGATTCTAAGGTAAAGTAACAGGCCTAAGAGAGAAGTTGAGGGAGTAAGTTAAGGGTTTGAAAAGGGTCGGTAAGAAGGGGTTAATTATTCAGAGCTAAAGTCCGCGTTTTTAGGGCTTTAACCCAAATATTATTTGCTGCTATTCAAAGAACTGGATTAAATGGCAATAAGACCGCAGCAAATAATTTTATTTGTTGCGGTTTCTAAAACCACTACGAATACTTCTATGTAGTACTACCATAACTAACTAATTGTCGCGATTTTCAAAAACTCATAAAAAACCGCATTAAATGACGATTTTTGTATTAGTGTAACGAGCTGAAATTAGTCCTTGGTAAAATTACTCTCTCTATTCAAAACATTTTTACTCAAATTGATCCATGATAATATTTTATTAGCTCATGAAATTCCCATTCTTACAATAATAAAATTAAAAAAAAAAAAAAAAAAGGAAAAAGAGGTTTGATCGCTATCAAATTAGATACAGAAAAAGGTGTATGATTGCTTAGAATGGTATTTTATAATTGAAGCCTTAATTAAAATTCGGGTCCATCCTAAGTGGGTGAATTGGATTAGACAATGCATCATGATGAGGCTATCGCACACCTATCAAAAATAAACCAAACAACACTAACTAATGTAGCTAGGGAAGTAGGGATCGAATCCTCAGGGAAGCAATTGAACTCTATTAGTTCTAAAAAGCTTAAACCGTGTAAAGGGCCTTGGTTGAGAAATGTTGATTAACTAATTAACTACTAATCAATTACGGAAAATGACGAAGATTAAAACCAATAAATTAAAGTCTAGGGTCATTCGGGTCACCAAGAACAACTAATGGTTTCACTAACAAAGATCGTTCAATCTCACAATTATCATCAAATTAGGGCTCACTAATTCTCTCGAACTTAGACTCCCTCAAAACTCATCTAGCGGCTCTCGCTCATGCCTAGACTAATTCCGCCTATTATTCAGTGGTCTTATTGTGGTATTATTACCTCTCGGCATCGAATTCAACAATTACCAAAATTACAACCAAATATGCGCACAATTCAATTGTAAACGAAAAAGGCAATAATAGGAATTTGACTACTAATTGTGGAATTGAAACAATCTAAGTTAATTAGTCCATTAATTAATCAAGGTTTCCCTAACCCTAGAAAATTGATTACTCACTCATGAACATGAAAATCAAAGCAATCATAATTATAGAATTCATAATTAAATTCATGAAATAATTAACAATTAAACTAATTAACATCAACAATTAAACTAAATTAATTAAACTAATGAAACTAAAAAGCATACATTAAACTAAGCAAAAAGAATTACCAAATTGAAGAACTTGAATTGAATTGAAACTAATTGTTGAGAACAAACCCTAATTCCTAATCTAATTTTTGAGAGAGGAAAAGTGCTTAATTAAACCCTAAGAGTCTAATTCTAAGTTATGAAAAAGCATAAAGTTCTCTAGCCTAGGAAGTCATGCCCTTAATACCCAAAAAATTGGACTTACAAAGTCAAAAGCCGAATAAAATAAAAGAAACAAAATTTACGGAAAACCGCTGATGCGGGCGCATAGCAATTTTGTGCGCCCGCATCAACCCTCCAGAAGCTCTTTGAAGACTGCAGATTTATTAAATGCGGGCGCATAAGGAATTTATGCGGGCACATAGACCTGTCAGTTCTTTGTTCCTTTTCTTCTTATTTCTTCATAGCTTCTTCATGGCTTGTTTCCATAACTTCTTTGGCACACATTCCCATGCACATGTCATTCTCGTTCCGTCCAAGTTTCCCAGCTTTCTTCCAAACTCGGTTTCCGAGCTCCTGAAAATACAAAACATACCAAAACCGAGCATAACAACCGCAAATGATAAAATCAAACCAAAAAGCTCTAAAATCGTCGGGAATCAATCAAACTTGGCAAAACACTTCAAAATAGCCAAAGAACACTAAACGAGCTAAAATCAAGCCAGAATCACAACTATTAGGCATAAAATTAGCCCGAAACAAGGGGAAAAAATACAATAAAAACCGCACATATCACATTANGGGAAAAAATACAATAAAAACCGCACATATCACATTACCATAATGTCTTTCACGGTATTGGATAATGGATACCCGTACCCTCCATCCCAATTCTTTCCCTCAAGGAGCATTAGACAAGGTGACCCATTGTCCCCTTATTTATCTTGTGCGTTGAACTTTTAGCACGTCTTTGCAGCAAATCTTTCCTTCCAATATGGGGAGGGGAGAAGAATAGGAGCAGATCCAGGTAAACTAGGAATAAAATTCCATTTTTAACCTGTTGTTGATGATACAATGATTTTTGCCAAGCCCATTAAATAAAATTTGCAAAACAATAGAAATAGTTCTTGATAAATATTGTCGGGTCTCTGGACAATTAGTAAGTTTCCATTAAACTACCTTTCATTGCATCCTGAATGTCCCTTAATCAGAGAGACTCTTTCAAACAAATCTTTCTAATGAATGAGACAGATTCTCTATTCTCTGATTTAGGTTGTCCAATTATTGATAGAAGAGTTAAAAAGCAAACTTTTGAATAAGTAATCAATACTACAAACTCTCACCTTACTACATGAAAATCAAACTCTTTGTCTCAAGCCGGCAGGGCTACTTTCATTCAATCCATCTTATCTTCGAAAGCTAATTTTCAAATGCAATGCTATTTTCTACCTCCTCCAATAAATACAAATCTAGATAAATTTTGTCATAATTTTATATGGGATAAGGCTTTTGATGCTAAATCATGTAGTTTGGTAAGTTGGGATAGAGTGTGTAAACCCGAAGAATCAAGTGGGACTGCGAAAAATCATCCCGTAATAAATAAATCTCTTAAACTAAAATTTTTATGGAAAATCCTTTAAAAAAACCAAATAATATCTAGGTTAAATTAATTACTAGAAAATATATTCGTTGTTGGAATTCTCGCAATCTAAAGCTTCTTCTTGACAACGGAAGAACTTAATGAAATTAAGACCTCTTTTTGAAAAGGGTATACATTATTGGCAACTAGAAAATGTGACACAAATTAAATATTGGTCGGATAATTGGGTTTTGCAATATCCTTTAATCAATTTCGCCCTAAGTTGTCTTCCCTATCCTAATGGCACGATTCAAGATTTCATTTCTCCATCTAAACAATGGTTACACAATCTTTTCCTTTTCCTACCAGGATGGATTGAGAAGTTAATATTAGCCACCCTGATCCCACTAATAATAAGATGATGACAACCTTTTTAAGGCCCCTCTCCTAATGGCAAAACAACAACTAATTTGATAAAAGGTTTATATCCTTATTATCCTACTAAGATTTCATATTACTGGATGTGGATTAGAGTCTCGATATTACTCCTAAAATTAAGCATTTCTTATGTACAATTTGTGTTGATCCACTAATGAACATCTTGCTCATTCAAACGTTGCATTTCCTCAACCCTATCACTTCTGCAATCACCCAGTAAGAGTGCTTTTCACCTTTTATTTGAATGTTAGTTTACCCAAAGTATATTTTCGGCTTTAGCTAATAAGGGATGGCGTACATTGTCTTCTTATTTGAACTACTTGATCATTGGAAAAAAGTAGCTAAAAAATTCCATTGGTAAATATGGCTTTGTTTCTCTTGCCATAGTTAGGTGGCATACTTAGGTATTTTTGTAATTCCTTAGTTTTTAATAATGAGAGCATATCTATCTTTCCAGCTATTTCTAATTTAAAAAAAAAATGGTGTAATCAAATGGATGTCAATTCAAGTTTCATTGCACCTTCTACCAATCCCTTTTTAAACTTTTCGAAACCCATAGAAGTCTCATATTCCCCACCTCAGCTCCTAATGATTAATATCGATTAAATTTTGATGGTTCAAAATATGAATCATGTAGTACTGCAATAGGTTTTCATTATTAGAGTTCAACGAGAAAACTTAATTAGTGTTGGAAGACAAAAAATCACAATTTATTTTCCATCCTTATGATGGAAGGGTTGGCTTACTTCAAGGGTCCATCTGGTAGGGTGTAAAATATTTTCCCTGAAAATTGTTTTCCCATTTACACAGTTTGATTTGAAGTAAAATATTGAAATGTAAAACTTAGGGTGGAAAACCATTTTCCACCATGTTGAAAATGTTTTCCCCAAAATTAAAATTGATAGGAAAACATTTTCCATCACACGTAGAAGGAAAAAAACTTCCCTCACAATTGAATTAATTGATTTGCCATTCAACCAAATAATGAAAAATCTTAGAAAATGTAAAATCATTTTACATGCAACCAAACAATGAAAATTCTTCATGAAAATGAGTTTTTCACTGCAAAAGATTTTCATGGAAAACTATTTTCATCCGAAAATATTTTACACCTTACCAAACGGACCCTAATTGAAGGTGTTAGGCATGCAATTTCTCTCCATATGTCAAATCTTGTCATTGAAGATGATAATCTAACAATCTTTAATGTTGTCCGTCATATTTGGCAAATTACTTGGGAAATTAATATTGTTATTTCATTTGTGTTAGATCTTCAAAATTTAAAATCATTTAGTATTAACCACTGTCATAGCGAAGCAAAAAAAGCATCAGACTATATCTAATAAACGTCATTTTTATCGGTTCAAGGTTTTGTGATTTGATGAGCTTGATTTTAATTGTTCTCTTTAAAATCTGTAAGGATTGTTTGGGTTGGCTCTCAAAGAAAGTTTAGTCGGTTTTTCTTTCTGTATCAATAAATAAATAAATAAATAAAATCGCTAATTTTTCATAATGTTTAACTTTCCTTTATGTAATTAATATTTTTTTACAAGGAAAATATTTTGGTGGAACGTCGGAGTTTCTCATATATCCACAATCTTTGAGAAGTTCATATATATCTTGACAAAATCTAAAGTGTTGTAAAAAGATTAATTGAAGTAAATCTTCTTAAGCGTGACCGCAAAATTGACAAGCTTGTGTAAATGTAACATTAAATCTAGTCGGCCAACCGATCTTTTGTGGGAAACGCATCCACGCAAAATTTTCGTAGGATGTAATCTTTTTTTTTTTTTTTTTTTTTTTCCGGCATACAGAGTACATTCAATAAAAGCTATCCAAATTCAGGACAATGATGATACTGATAAGTGCATTTTATTCTTATTTACCCCCTTTTCTTCTGGTTTATTTTGACTCTAACCTATGCTCTTCGGAGCTATTTTGGCTAACATTTGGTTGTATGGAGTTGTTTGTGCTTGTTAGTGACTTTTTGCAGGATTTCGGTGTTTTTGCATAGATTCCGAGGCAATCATATGAGTTACAACTAGAATTGAAGTAATCAGGAAGTTATGATGAAGCCTGGAGTAACACAAGACGAGCTGACTTGATTTAGGCGAGAAAGTCATTTCGCCCGGGCAGTCGGGCGGATTTCGCCCGGGCGGTCGGGCGGAATTTACTTAGCATTTTTCAAGAAGATGGGGCGAAAACACTGATCGCGCCCGATCGGGCGGATTTCGCCCGGGCTGTCGGGCGGATTGCTTCCAAGGCCAAAATCACTCGCTTCGTGAGCCCGATCGAGCGGATTTTGCCCGATTGGTTGGGCGGTTTGTCCGAAGCCCGTTTTTCACTCCTTTTTGGCTCGAGCATTGTACTTTTCATATAAATAGTTCTTGTGTTAGGTTTTTTTGGGGGGAACACATTAGACATTAGATGAGAGATTATTTTTCTCCTTAGGGTTTTTCATTCAGTTTCTCTCTAGAACTTACTTTTGTCAAAACTTAATCATTCATTCAATACAATCACAATTTCATGTTCTTCTTTTTTTTCTTCTCTTGTTTTTATTAGTTTAATTATTTTCCTTAGTTTTAATTGTTAGTAGTATTTTAATTTTAGATCTTGTTTTTGTTTTAGTTCTTGCTTTTGAGTTATTTTTGTTCTTGTTAATTAGTTTAATTGTTGTAGTCATGTTTTCAGTTCCGGTTCTTATGATTAAATTGGTTCCTTTAGTTTCTATTATGCGTGAGTAGTTCCCTTTCTAGGACTAGGGGATCCATGGTTTGATTTTGATGCTTTGTTCATAATTGTTAGTTTGGTTATTAATGTACTTGAATTCCTGTTGTCAACTTTTATTGCTTTCAGTTAAATACTGGCCAGGTTTGTTTGTTAGTTTGATATTGTTGAAATCGATGCTGAGAGGTAAGATTACCACAATTAGATCATAAGGACAATAGGCAAAACGAGTTTAAGTGAGCGAGAGCCATTAGAGGAGTTTTGAAGGGGACTAGATTCGAGAAAATTAGTGGACCTTAATTCAAAGAAATTGATAATCTAATTGATTAATTGTGTGCAATTCATTTGTTAATCTGTGGTGAATTGATGTCCTAGACTTAGTCATAAATTCATTTCCTTAATCGACTCAGTTCTAGTTTCAGTTAACTTTTTAGTCTTAATTCAACTTTCAAAGGCCCTTTACACAGTGTAAACTTTTTAGAACTAATAGGTTCAATTGCTTCCCTGTGGATTCGATCCCTACTTCCCTAGCTATATTAGTTAGAGAGGTTTGGTTTACTTTTGATAGATGTGCGATAGCCTCATCAATAACATGGGTACCACTAACACAACCACCAAAGTTCGAAACACCTAACTCACTACTACAAGAGGAGTAACCTAAATTAACACTACTAAAAGACTTAACAGTAGATTTCTTCCAAAGGAAGTATTTGACTCTAGGATCATTTTTCTGAGGGAGATTGACCTTTAATCCGAACTGTTGTAGGCTTAGTTGTGAAATTACCATTAGATGCCAGGGCCAATACAACTAATCAATAAAGTCATTTAAAGGAGCTCGTACGGAAATTAAATCTTCCATGATTTTGCGAGGGTGGCATGAAATAAGCTTTGGAATATTCAACTGTTTAATAAAAATGAAATTTGCTAATTTATTGTTAGAGTTATTATTAAAAGGGTTGATTATTGGGTTAAAAAGGCGATGATAATATACCATATTCCTTACATAAGTTAACGGTTTTGCCTTCTCCAATTTTCCACCTCAAATCTTTTTGAAAATAGGTATCAGTTTGAGAAGATTGAGCCATCGCCAGGTGGTCGAAGAAGAAATGTGGGCTGAAAAAAGTGAATTGATTTATGAGAGATTTTTTCTGTCACAAGTTGAACCTAAAGATTAGTAGGGTTCGTAAGAATTTTCCATAGCAGTTTAGTTTGAAGAGTTTCATTATTTACCTATGTTTTAGGAATGAAGATCTAAATTACCCTAGTACTTGTGTTTAGATACTTGTATGAGCTTATCAAATTAGAACATTTTTGAGTTGGAGGCTTATTTCAAATGATCTACGATGTGCTTTATCAAGTTCGCTAGACAAGAAGAATGAACTGTTGAAAGTTTGCATTTGAATTTTTGCTTTAGTAGATAGGTTGGAGTGAATTTGCACAGTTCGACCTGCTTGTGAAACAAATTCAACTTTCTATTTGAAGAATTCAGTTTTTGATGATGTAAGAATATCGGCAAATGTTTAGTTGGTTACTCTTTTATTTATAATTGGGTAGCATAATAACCTAAAAGGTCGGATTCTTTTATTTGAAGATAATTTTTACCATGCATAGTTAAACTCTAAAAAATATGCCATTAATGCATACATAAATGATCAAAATACCATTGCTAATCTCTTTCCTCTCTTTCCTTACTAATTCCATTCCGTCAAGGGCAAAATAGTCATCACCACTCCATCCTTATCCCTCTTCATATCACACTTTTCATGAATTCACATGCGTTTTTCTAATGCATTAAATCACACATGATCCCTAATCTTATACATGCCAAACACGCAACAAAGTATTATATAAATATAACTTACCCATTGATTAAATACATATCTCAATACTAGTCTTAAAAATTCATACAAAATAATAGTCGCCCATTGATTAAAAAAAACATCCCATGGTTATAATCTATTGATCATACAAAATCCCTAATTCACATTATTCATCCCTAATTTTACATAAATTTAATAAATTTTGATTACAAAATTACAGTGACTTCAAATACTATTTGCGCTACCTTGATACATGTGTTTTCCATTGCAATAAATTGATCACTCCACTGTTTCTCTCTCCTGATACTGATATACTGATATTCTTCTTTCTGTCCTTTGTTGTTGGGAAAAAAAATATTTGAGGTGAATAAAAAATATTTTATCCCATAATCAAAAAAAAGCTGTGAGAAATTAAATTGAAAAATTAAAAAAATAAAATAACCCAGAAATTGGATTTGATTTTTTATACTTTGTGAATGCAGGAATTGAATTAAGTTGTAGAAAAAGAATCAATTGAAGAAGATGAAGAATAAGAAAAAGCCTCATTTTTTGGAAGTTTTTCTTCCTAATTTGAGTTCTAATAGACTGGTAATTATATCACATTTTTTCCCCCTCAATTTGTTTTATTTTTTGATTTTTTTTAATTATCATTTTTGTTAGAATTATTTGAAATTTATGAATTTGTACAATCATGGATTTTGTCATTTGGTTTGTTGTCATCAAATTTGCATGCTAAGGTTGCTGAATATAAGTGTGATAGAATAGAATTGAAGTTTAATTAGTGGGGTTATAAGCTGTAATTTGAGTTGTTTGATGATGATCAATGTCAAGGAAATGGGGGTAGAAATAGAAATTTAGAATGCACTTTGTTAGAACTTAGTGTTTGATGCTGTTTCATGTATGTGTTTGTTTGCTAATGATTTTGAGACACTTTTGTCATGTATAATTTGACTGATGTTAGCGAAACGAAAGTTATTATTAATGTAGAAAGTGATTTGTACTTATGGAAACTGATTTTTCCTAATCAAAGCGCGTTTTTACTGATTTGCTATGGTTTTTGTTACACGAGTAAATGATTACTCCGTAATTCAGATTAGTTTTATTGACTGAAAGTAATTTTTATCATTTATTTTTGTTGATCAAATTTTTTTTCCACTATAGCTCTAGTATCTATTTAAGTTGAAGTATATGGGGACTCAATATAACTTTAGAGCTAGAGACCAAATTGTCAATTGTCGATTGTCGGTTGTGGGGCATTCATCTTGTTGTCATACCAGCTGAGTGAATGCATGAAAATCTTAATGTCCTATACCGTTTTGTAATGTTTAAGCTGCCTCGATATTGAGATAAAAAGAGCTGAGTAATTTTTTCAGAGCATTGTCAGATCAATGGTGAAATAAAAGGTGAGAGAATCGCCTAAGATGATTTGGTCTTTTAAGATGAAGATACATAAATGCACAGTTAAATAGGCTTGAAGAATGGAAAAAGGATTGGAAGTTGAGGGGTAGAGAAAGCTAATGCAAATTTGGATGAGGATGGTTAAAAGCGATACAGGTTTATATGGATTTGCGCAAAATTTTGCATTAGAAAAGATAGAATGGTGGGAGGGGATACATGTATATGACTTTTGTGGTTCCTCATAACGATCCATGTCTAGCCAATCCCCAACTGTTGCTACTTATTGATGTCTAATTGTCTAGGACCAAAGATGAAATCTAGAACACAAACCTGTCTTGTATGGGGAATACATTTGAATCAAAGCGACTGTTATCCTCTAGCTTTTCTTTTTTTCCAGCTCAATGGTAGTTATGTGTAGTCTTCATTAGTCATTACTATTGACAAGGCACTTATGAATGGACACCGAAAATTTTGGTACTCAATTCCTTTATAGTTCTTACGGTTGGTTGAAATACTACGGAAAAGTTTTTATAAGTAACATAGATATTTATTGAATAGTCTCCCACACTATAGCTCAAGAAGGCACATAAAATAATACCTTCGACATGGGACTAAGCCACATAAAATGGAAACTAAACTATGCGAAGTAGATACCTTACATGTACTTATGTGTCTTCTATCCATCTATTTATACTTATTGCCTTTGATTTTGTGTTTGCTGGGTGTCTGAGAGCACATGCTTACCATGATCAAAGTCAGGATGACACCATTTTCTCAGTTTAAGTAATAGATTTTGCTTACTCTAGTTGATGTTTTGAAGAGGCTAATGGTGTCTCCCTCATTGCTAGCATTAAACTTCTTAATAAGCTGATGACAATTAACCCACTTTTTCTGGCAGAAAGTTCCGTCTAAATTTGTTGAGCACCTTGAGGACCGAATTTCAGATTCCCTCTCATTAATTGGACCAAGTGGTAACTTATGGCATGTCAATCTGCTTGAGTATAATGGTCATTTATATTTCCATGATGGTTGGGCCACCTTTGTAAAGGATCATTTTTTACAGTGCGGTGATACTCTAATCTTCGGATATGAGGGTAATTCAAGATTCACTGTACAAATTTTCGATGAAAGTTCATGTGAGAAAGACAAAGCCTTTAATGCAAATTGCAGTCAAGGAGCTTCCGAGTGTCATAAAAACATGGGAAAGAAAAAAGGAAGGGGCAAGGTAGATTCTATGCTAACTTTAGTTGTTGAAAAGAAGACGAGGGGCAGCTGGGATTCCTGGGACTTTGAGCCCATCAATCAAGATTTTCCTTCTGGAAGTGAGGAAATGTATATTGAAGACATTCAGGAGTATAAAGAAACTTTAACAAGTACAAAAAATACTCTCAAAGCATCTGACAGGATGGTGGTTTTAGCTATTCCTGCTCAAATGAAATCTCAGCGGATGTCAAGTTTAGTAAGTTATCAAGCCAAGAAAATTGTTTCAAAAGTAAAGAAAGCGTGGAAAAAGAAGCCAAGTAAGAAAACTAAGGCAAGTAAGAAAACTAAGACAAGTAAGAAGATAAAGCCAAGTAAGCATACAAACTCAGTTTTTACTTCCATCCTGTACAAAGATTTTGTTATTAATATAATATTTCCCTCTTGACAGCTGTTTATAATTAATAGTTAAAAATTATTGCAGCATATATGATCCTTCAAACTTGGAGCAACTCTTTAATAGATTTATAGACATTTTTTTATGGAATATATTGCCTTGTTTTAGTAGTATACTAGTATCTTAGTTCGTAGTTTTTTTTTTCTTTTTTTTTTTTTTAATTTTTTTTTTAATACAAACAATGGATGTGATATACACAAAGGAATTGTATATTGGAATTCCAATATTTGGTTCCAATAGCACACCATGTCCAATAGATTTTGGCTTTGTATGTGTATAACAATTTGCAATTACGGTGTTAGGTTTGACTAACTTCTTATTCTTGGATGCATCTGGGTATCGAATAAACCTATGCACTATGTGATTTTCAATGTATATGAGGGTGTTGCCCTCTAATCGGAGTGGTTCTTTAATGTCAATTCAAGCTAATCGGAGTGGTTTTGCTGCTTGTTTTTGTTGGCTCTCCTGAACCTCGGCTTTGGCAGAAGCCTCGTGCACCTATTTATCTTTTTAATTTGCATCATAATAATAGAAAAATATATAAATTAGGAAGGCTTGCATAGACTTCCATTAGAGTTAAATGATTTGAAAATTGCAGTGTGACAGTCAATGGTTTTTGTACAGCTCTCCTTTCTTTCTTGGCCTTTGTTTTTTTTTTTTTTTTGGAAAAATAAAGCTCCTTGTTTCTATTTTCCTCCACTAACAAGATTCTTTTTATATTAGATTCTGAATCAGAGACTAGCCCGCAGAAAATAGCCAACATGTCGAAGCGCTTGGAGTCAATTGCTGCTCGTTACATCACCTCTAGCTTTCCATATTTTGTCAGAACCATGTGTCATTCCAATATCAGTGGTAATGGCACCATGGTGAGTTGTTTTCCCTTTTTCTGTTTTTCTAGGTATATGACTTCTAATCAAGAAGAAATTGACAAATTTTATTCTATGCTGATGTCAGTCATGTAAAAAAGCTAAAAGGGAAGATGGAAAATTCTAGGTGCTAAGTCTTGTACTTAAAGCTCTTACTAGAGTTTCTCGTACTTTCGTGATGCCTTTTTTGCTGATTTATCTTTCAGTAATACTAAATCATGATGTTTCTTGAGTTAAAATTTGTATCGTTTTTTTATTAGCTTTCTCAGGATCCTAGGTTTATATTCTTTTATTAAAGAACATGATGGTGTATAAGTTTGAAATAAATTATTTATATTTTTTCGACGTATGTGAATTCAGTTTTAATATATATATCGACTCTGTATTTTTCGTGTTATATGGGTCAAGGCTTTCCTGCAACTTTCTCATGATGTTTCTGACATATGTGAGGCAGTGAATAATTCAACTATGGCCTTCTTTGGTGCAACGAGTAAATAGAACTTGTTTGCTTTATCCTTGGTCCTTTTGAAGGACTCTTACTCTTACTAGATTGATTCTGTCAGAGAATTGAAGTATTGTCTTGCTACTGACTGAAATTCTTCTACCTTTTACTTTATATTTTTTGCTTTTCCCTTGCAGAAAATTCCTATGCATTTTTCGAAAGTGCATTTTCCAAGCTGCAAATTTCAGGTCACCCTGATGAATCTAAGTGGTGATAGCTGGACAGTAAATACTATTCCAACAAAACGAAATTCAACAGTGCTTACCTTTAGTGCTGGTTGGTTAGCCTTTGCCCGTGATAACAGTATCAAGGTTGAAGATGTGTGCATTTTTGAACTTGTTGCTAAATTTGAAATGCGTGTTCGCATTCTACGACTGGGTATGGAAGGGTTGGACTGTGAAGCCGGAAATAGTATTGTGGATGCTGATGGCCTTGGATCGAGTGAAAGGTGTCTTAAAATGGTTGACCATTTAGGAGTCCGGTCAAAAGATTTAAATCAAAATAACGAGATATGCTTATATAATAATGAGATTCATGAAGAAATAACAAAAATGCCTGACACGCTTCATGTGGTAGACCCCTACATTGAGCACGGTGAGGATTCCATTGTTTTTCAGGGTCCTGCTTGTGCTTCGGCATCTTCTAACGCTATTGGTGATAAGTCTGCAGCAGGTATCTTCTATCTCTCTTTCGCTGATATAGGTTACTGTGCAGTGTTGCACAATAACGACATGCTACTAATGTCAATAACTTGAGGTCTATATATGATTCCAGTAGTAGTATTTTGTCTTCCTTTAACTCAGTACCTTTGATTAATGCTGTCAGGTGATCTTGTGGCATGTAATGCTGAGGGAATTTACCCATATCAAAGAATCAGAAAAAAGCGCAACTACGAGGAATTCCAAGTCAGCAATACTATGCGCATGAAGCCTGCAGCTGAAATAGCCAAAGCTGCTCTATCTTTTACTTCTCCTAACCCATATTTCACGAAGGTTATGAGTAGCTCCAATGTTGGTAAAAAGTTTACTATGGTGAGTATTTTTGCTGAGATTGTCTGAGATCTTTCAATTTTATGCCTTTTAGGACATTTATCTTGCCTTTTGCTTCGTTTTGTTGCTCCGCTTGATATATTAATTACTCCCTACGTCTTCCTGCACATTACTTTCCTTTTAGTGTATTTTAACTCCTACATTCTTTGATTTTTAACAATGCGGGATGGGACAAGTGTTGACTATGTAGGGTATCAAATAGATAATATTGGAATGATATACTATGAACATAGAAATTATTTATTGTATTTAGAAATTTCAAAGAAGTTTGTCTGTTCTATAGCTAGTTGGTTTATCGTTTCTCTAATTTTATTTTTGCCTCAGCTCCATATTAAGCTTCTAATCAATCATTTGATAATATATGAAACAGCAACAACAACAACCAAGCACAAGTCCAATGATTTGGGGTCGGCTAGGCATAAATCAATTAAAGAAACTGCAAAATTTATCATCTATATCTTTAGTCTATAGCGGCTGCCATTTTTTTGGTTTTCCCTCCAAAAGCAACCTACTTTCCCTCCTAGGAATCATCAAAAAAATAAAAAAAAAAAATAAAAAATACTAATCAACATTCTAGCTAAATAGACTACAATTTGACAATTTTTTTTAAATATTATTTAAAATAAATTTTGAATATTATGTATACTACCCTTTATGTAAGCTAGATTCATATTATATTTTCCTTAATTAACAACTACACATGACCATTCCTCCTAATCTCACGTCTAATGTCAACAACTACGTGCTCGTCCATTACTCAATCTTCAATAAATCCTAAGTTATTATATTAATGTTATATCATATAAAGCACTTTGACACTTTGATCTTATAATGTTATTTGCCCATTCTTATATTATGAGAATTGTTCATTATCCATAACTGAAAAATCGAGCATTTTCTTGGAGATTATCTAGTTCAATAATATAGTATGTGAAAAAAAAGAAGAAAACATTACAATTCTAGAAAGATAACTATCTTAGCGTCTTACACTTTCTGTTCTGATTTCTACTAATTATTATTATTATATTGTGGTATGTGTTCTTCCCTCAACAGAACGTTCCCAACAAGTTTTCAGCTGCACATCTTCCCTGCTACACAACTGAGGTAGTTCTCCGTAATTTGAGGGGGGACTCTTGGAATGTTGTTGCTGCTCGTTATGGACAACAGACAAAATTCTGTAGAGGCTGGATGTCATTTGCGTGCACAAATAATGTGAAAATTGGGGATACCTGTATATTTGAACTTCTTGAAGAGAAGATTCTTCAGGTACATGTTTTTGAAAATAGTGACAAGGAACCAGAGTGCTTAAAGAATGAAGCTGTAGCTGATGATTTAACTTCTGTGGAGTTAGCCCAATGCAGTGTTTTGCCTGAATTATGATATGTAGTATGTAGTATCCTTTGGGCCCCAACACAGGTGAGCTCGACCGTACCCCTCTTGCTCAAAACCCAGTTGTTTATTTATTTATTTATCTATTTTAACTTGCATGTTCTGAGCATGGCATATATGAGTTAGATTGGTATTCTTTCACTGGAATTATTTTCTTATCTACTTTGATTAATTACAATTTTGTTGGATAACACTTCTTAATTGTTTAAACTTACATAACACACATTGTAGCCAATCTGTATCAAAGCTTAATTTTCTTTCTTGGGCTTTCACTAGCTTCCCATCTTTTACATCCGTTTTTCTGGAATAGTTTATGCAGCTCGATTACATAGAAACTATTCCTACTTCGAACTCTTTATTCTTGTGAACCATTAGGTTTTTGAATCTTGGATGTGGTCTTAATTGTGAATTTTGTGATAATGGTAACCTCATCATATAACAACTTTTCTTGGGCTTTCACTAGCTTTCCATCTTTTACTTCCGAATTCTTGGAATAAGTTTTATGCAGCTCAAGTACATAGAAACTATTCCTTGTTTGAACTCTTTATTCTTGTGAACCATTGGGTTTTTGAATCTTGGATGTGGTCTTGATTGTAAACTTTGTGGTAATGGTAACCTAGTCATATAACAACTTTTCTTGGGCTTTCACTAGCCTTCCATCTTTTACATCCGTTTTTTTGGAATAAGTTTTATGCAGCTGGATTATATAGAATCTCTTCCTACTTTGAACTATATATTCTTGTGAACCATTAGGTTTTTGAATATTGGATGTGGTGCTAATTGTGAACTCCAAAAGCGAGGAGAAGGTTTGTAGTTGTCGTGATCTAGTACCGAGTTCTAAAACTTTTACATTGCAGTCTTGATGCAGTAATGTGGCTGTTAATACTTAATATGTGCCTGGCAGGCTGGCATCATCTTTATTGTATTCTTAGTTGATAAAAAGCAAAATTCTGGAAACATGTGTGAATCTGTATGCTATATAATGCTTGATTTGTTGTTTTTCATAATTTTCGCTTCTTAAATGGTGGAACAACTGTAGGAGTTTAATCAAACTAAATCAACTAATTCTATAACTGGGTAGTATTCTATTTACGAACTATGTTTCCAATTAGTTGCAATAATTGAATAATTTATATTTCACAAATTATACCCAATTGTTGCAACTAATCTGAAACGGGGGTTGTATGAAACATGGGTTAAGCATTTTCAAAATTTTTTTTTTATTTTGGATATGAGCTGAGAAATTTTGTTGCTTTCACCAAGACCATTACAATTAGCTAGTGTGTAAGCCAAAGAGATTTAGCACCCTGGCCCGGCAAGGACAGCTAGGTTCTCATAACCCATGAGACTCACAGTTTACAGTTTTGCAGCACAATTACAAGGGTAGACTGAAAATAATTCTGATATCTGCATCTTTTCTTTTTTCCTTTTTTTGGATATGAAACATAAGAGACATGCGTCTATACTTCATTTTTAGTTTGATTCACTATGGTCTGTACATTAGGAACCTTTAGCTGTCGCAGTGATGTGCTTTTGCTTCTCCATATTTGATAGATCAGAGCCAATATACCTGTGATCGGGATACAGACATTCCTTATGAATCTTGAGCATCTGACTTGCTTAACCCATTGCAGTGTTGTAATCTAAGGCCTAACTGAAACATTTGTTTTCAGAGAATAGCATGTGAGAATGATTTTCCACTGCTACAGCAGTAATTAGAAATCCTTTTGCGTATAGTCTTTGACATGTTTGTAATTGTTTCTAGATTGCAATCCAAACAATTTATATCTGCTTGGTTATTTCTGTCCTTTCCCAATTCATTGTCCCAGTGCAATCAAGTCTTCCCTATGCCTTACTGATTTTATTCTAAATAGGGAAATCGCTGTTGCTCTTGATCTGAAAATGGAAGTTCTTTTTATGTTTGATGAACTGCATCTCATCACCTGTTCCTTCATTAATGAACTCGATAATAAGTTTTTCATTTTCTTAAGACTCATTTGTTTCGCTGTTTTGATTCTTTCTTCTTCTGCAGGGCAACTATTTTTGGCTTGTACCAATAATTTGAAGAGTAATTGTAAATCAGAAGTATGTGCTTTGTGAAGACTGTATATATGCCAACTCATGGCAGTTCCTTTTTTTTTTTTTTTTCCTTTTCCTTTTCAAATTGTAAACTTAGATGTATTTAGCAGAGGCTCCAATCTTCTTGTAAACAATTGCCACATTGTTGCACCAATTGTGGCAACTGGTGTTGGACATTCTGAGTTGATGCTTTCTTTAATGTCTAATTTTGTTTTTGTTTATTTATATATATATATATATATATTTTTTTTTTTACCTTTTGTTACTAATAAAAATTTTGGCGTTTTAGATTTTTCACCTCATTTTTTGTGTTTAGAATTTTCCTCTCTTGTGACCTTGTTTGCAACTAGAGTTTGCAACCACCTCGCTTTTGTATGCCGGGCTAATCTCCTTTGTGCATGTTAGCAAGAGGACAATCGAGTTACATGTAGTTATAGGCATTGAGATTGCTAAACTACTACGTAGTAGTTAAATTACTTCACATGTATCGAGGACAATCGAATTGGTTGCCTAATAATCCGCCGTTCCAACCATCTCTTATACATTTGTTATTTCAGTTATTCACCTATCTACTAGATTCATATCCATACCCGCTCTAAAACTCCAACTGAAAGAAAGCGATATGGAATCAACCAAATTGGACTTGCTTAAGTTGATTGCTATCCTTAATTGGCAACCCCAAATCTCACTCAAACATTTCTTGAGATCCAATTTACACACTTGTTTTTGCACATCAAACTGTTGAAACCAAACCTTTTGCATAACCACCAAACCAATACAACAAGTCTTCCAAACTTCCCAAATTCTCAAATTCCTTTCTTTCATAATCGAAAAACCACAACAGCCCCTCCTCTCCCCTCCATGACCGAAACCAACAGCAGCAGCATTGGCAGACGACAACGCCGACGATGCCGATACGAAAACCCGAAAACAGAAGACCGATTAAGCCTACTGCCAGACACAATTCTCTCATACATACTCTCGCTTCTCCCAACAAACACCGCAGCATCAACCTCTGTTTTATCTCATCGCTGGCATCAACAATGGACCAACATTACAAATTTTCGACTCGATTTCGACTTATCAGAGCATTCATCTCGAACTATCCTCTCTTACGCGCAATCCATTCTCTCGCAACTCACTTCTCCTAAGCTTGATCTGTTCTACCTAGTCTTCCCTTCAGAATCCAACATTGATGAGCTCCATTTAACAGAGCCTTGTTTTCGGGAACTCCATCGTCGAAGTATAAACGAAATTATATTCAATTCAGGATTCAGGAGTTTCTTCCGTGTACCTGCAGCTTGTCTGTTTGATTCACACTCTCTGGTTAGTTTGAAATTGATTGGTATGCTTAAGATTGAATGTGATCATGATGTTTTATCCGCTTTTCGGCTTCCGAAACTGAAGAACCTTAGTCTTTGCTATCTTCTTAATGTTCCTACTTGTTTTGGTACTCTGTTTAAGTATTGTCCGGCTTTAGAACTTTTGGAATTGAGGTTTGATCTCGTTTCGTTACCTCAAACTCAAACCCTACATCCTTTGGTTAATGTTGTTTCGCCGAATTTGAAGTCATTGGAGATTTATATGACCTCATGGAGGCAATTAGAACGGACACAAGTATTAATTGATGCGCCGAAATTGGCTAACCTTCAAATCCATGATTTTAATTCCATTTATAGGTTTGTTCGGAGTCCGGCCTTGTTAGTTAATGCCTGTATTGACTTGAGAAGGGATCCGAGTGTCGAGTTCAATGATGATGGAGAGGAGGATAATGATTATTTTCATAAGATTTTCGAGTTTTTTCGAAAAATTTATAATGTTGTTAAGCTTGAGCTGTTGGTGGATAACCATACCAATATGTTCACCCGTCTTCGTTATGGGATCACTCCAATGTTTGATAAGTTAACGTATATTAAGACAAATTGTTTCAAGGATTTGATGCTTTGTTTGCATTGTTTTCCCAATTTAGAGCATCTTGAGGTGAACCTATGGTCGAAAAGTGATGATTTTCCGATGGAAAGGAGAGATTGGTGTCCACCAGATTGTGTACCGGATTGTTTGGTTAGTAACCTCAAGACAATAGAATTAGGGGGTATCAAGGGCGTTGGCAATGACATTGAGTTGATAGCCTACATTTTAGGTAGTGCATTGGTTTTGGAAAAGCTTCGCATAGCAATCCTTATCGAGGCAGCTCATGAATCAGGATATGCAATGTGGAAGGAATGTCAATTTTGTAATGTGCTCAATCTTCCGAGGAGCTCTCCAGCTTGTGAGATTGTGGTTTCAAGGATTCTCACAGAACCAGGTAATACCTTCAAAATTGATTCTGAAGCCTCTTTTTGTCCAAAAAAATGCCAACATTAAGCATATGACTATATGACTTGTAGGTATTAACTACTCAATCTCATTGATTGTGTATGTGCACGCACATATAGTTTTGATTATGTTTAACTAGGTTTTTTGATGTACTAGATTTGTTTTTCAAGGTATATATGAAAGAATTATGTCCTCGGTTAGGTCATTCAATTATTAATTATAATGTTCTGTGATTGTCTCTTGACTTTAATTTGGCTGCTTTGATGAGTTCAATGTCTTTGTGAAAAAGTGTAATTAAGTGTGACATGGATTTTGAATAAATCCTCTGAGTATGCGATGCATGGATAATTGAAAAGTAATGCAAAAACTCTGTTAATGAATCGACTGATGATTTGTTTGATTTTGTAAGGTTCTGTTAATAAACCACAAAAAAAGGTACACAGATGCCTCTATGCACCTCAAAGGATGTATAACTAAACTTGCATCAGACAACCAAATATAAGACAAAACAGACTCGAATATCAACACTGAAAAACTGTTGGAACCATTTCCTGTCCCTAACACTCTTATTTGTAAGCTTAACGGAAGTGATTCTCCATATACAGTAGGCCTCTTCTTAGCTTCTCCACCATTATCTCTGGCATACTGCAGTCAGGCAGTCAGGCCAAATGAGCATTTTGCCTCTAGTTCTGTTTCATTTTTAAGTGTAAATCTATGTGCTCATGAAAATAAAATAATAAAGATCCAACAAAAGTAATTGAGCTTCAAGTTGCTCTATGTTATTTGATCTGCTATGAAGTGTGAGAAACTCTACAAAGTTGAAAGAAAATGGAACAAGTTTGGGGTGTGACGCTTGCTCTAGTAGAAAGTAACAGTGACTAGTTTAAACTGTTGAATGCTCTTTACATCTTAGCTTTGGGTTTTCGGTGAGATAATAGATTGGCTATGAAAGTCAAGGGAGATAGTCGGAAGGGAAAGGAAATGAATATATGAGTAGGGACTAAGGATTTAGTTATGCTAGTGGGATTTGAAAAGGAGGCAGTGGGGCGATGAAAGAATGTAATTAGATAAAGGGTGGGTAGAACATAGCTTTTGGTTTTGAATACTTCTCTAAAATGTATGGTAGTAGCTCGAGCATTGTAAAGCTTATATCTTATTCTTCTTGACAATGTCTGTAGCTGAGAGCTGAGTAATTAGACCAGAAAGTCCTTCCCAGCAATAAGAACTCCGACTGTCCGGCAACCATTAAGAAGCATATCCAGCTGATAACAGATGGATAGCTTGTGAAATTCCCTCTGCTTCATAGTCAGCACAACAAACCTGTTGTGTGCCAAAAGTAGTTCTTTTGTAGGTGTTATCTGACAATTTGCAAGTAAAAGCTACCTTATTCTTCTTTTTGGGCATCATGTTTATGTTCAGTACATAATTAGGAAATCAAAGGAGAAAATATACAATTTTTTATATGTTGTAAATGTGTGGTNAAATATAAGACAAAACAGACTCGAATATCAACACTGAAAAACTGTTGGAACCATTTCCTGTCCCTAACACTCTTATTTGTAAGCTTAACGGAAGTGATTCTCCATATACAGTAGGCCTCTTCTTAGCTTCTCCACCATTATCTCTGGCATACTGCAGTCAGGCAGTCAGGCCAAATGAGCATTTTGCCTCTAGTTCTGTTTCATTTTTAAGTGTAAATCTATGTGCTCATGAAAATAAAATAATAAAGATCCAACAAAAGTAATTGAGCTTCAAGTTGCTCTATGTTATTTGATCTGCTATGAAGTGTGAGAAACTCTACAAAGTTGAAAGAAAATGGAACAAGTTTGGGGTGTGACGCTTGCTCTAGTAGAAAGTAACAGTGACTAGTTTAAACTGTTGAATGCTCTTTACATCTTAGCTTTGGGTTTTCGGTGAGATAATAGATTGGCTATGAAAGTCAAGGGAGATAGTCGGAAGGGAAAGGAAATGAATATATGAGTAGGGACTAAGGATTTAGTTATGCTAGTGGGATTTGAAAAGGAGGCAGTGGGGCGATGAAAGAATGTAATTAGATAAAGGGTGGGTAGAACATAGCTTTTGGTTTTGAATACTTCTCTAAAATGTATGGTAGTAGCTCGAGCATTGTAAAGCTTATATCTTATTCTTCTTGACAATGTCTGTAGCTGAGAGCTGAGTAATTAGACCAGAAAGTCCTTCCCAGCAATAAGAACTCCGACTGTCCGGCAACCATTAAGAAGCATATCCAGCTGATAACAGATGGATAGCTTGTGAAATTCCCTCTGCTTCATAGTCAGCACAACAAACCTGTTGTGTGCCAAAAGTAGTTCTTTTGTAGGTGTTATCTGACAATTTGCAAGTAAAAGCTACCTTATTCTTCTTTTTGGGCATCATGTTTATGTTCAGTACATAATTAGGAAATCAAAGGAGAAAATATACAATTTTTTATATGTTGTAAATGTGTGGTAAAATTGTGAACTTTATCAGCATAAGCATGAAGAATACCACTGTTGGTGGAAAGTCTGGATGAAGTTATGCAATTTCTTTATAGCACTATTTCGTACAAACTTTATTGTATGACAATGCTGAAGAATGGAGATGTAAAGCTTAGGCTCAAGGCAAACTATTTAAATTAAGTTTAGTTGATCTATCATATAGAGAGCAGAAAAACATCACCTCTTGTCTTGCAAGTTTTACATTCATTATGTATCCACCTGTGTATATTAGATGTGACTTATTCCCATCAGTTGAATGACTATTGTAAATGTTTCTGTTCTGTATGATGCATCCTTTTAAAGGTGTTGGATGTAACATGATTGCTTCAATAAGGAAGTTGAAAGAAGTATGAAACCTGTACATGGGTAAAATCATGGTATCAGATTTCCTTCTGATCCTTTGGTGTCCTTTAACAACCTTAGAAAACAGGATACAGATCTTTAGCAGCCGTAGTAAAAAATGTCAACAAAATAAAGAAAAAAGGGATTATGATTTATGAGATTGGAACCTGTAATTGAGAAGCTGAGTTTGAAGTCAGTTCATGGGGTGGTTGAACTCTCTTGGCTCTACCTTAAGTTGCTCTCCTGTATGTCTTTCATGCCTAGAATTCTGAACGACTTTAGCTGCTATATGGAATGCCAAAGTCCTGTAGTGCGCTGTCGGGATGAGTAAAATTCAGCTGTGTAATTATTGGTGTTGAATGGAAGTTTGGTTGCATTAGTATATCAGAGGTTTTAACAAATTAAAGCTCGAATGTTAGATAATTAACAATATGTGGTGACAATTAATTAATTAGGTCTACCGTTTGTAAGAAAAACAGGTCTTATGCTTTATTTGCTTGCTTCTGATGGCTAATTGTATCTTATTTTTCTGCAGAAATAATGGGCTAAATTCAGTAAACACAAAATGGAGTGGTTTGAGAGCTCAGAATGTACGAGATACGAGGTGAGACGAATTGTATAAAGATGTATAGAGAGATTAAAACTAGACTAGGCAAAAATTGCAAACAAAATATAGTTCAAAATGTTTCCAATTAATTTCCAATTATGTCTCTTGGTCAAATTTGACTACAGCAAAGGATATGAAGTATGTAAGCCACCATTAAGGACATAAGTCTCTTATTCTGTTTCAAGTCAAATGGCCACTCTTTGCATAATAGCAAGAATGATCTAGTTCTTGGCTATTAGAATCAAGGTTGACAATGATGCTTGCATAGGCTTCCAGGTTTTTAGGTTAGTTGACAGTACCCATGGTTAAAACTCTTTTTAGGCTAATTTTTGTCAGCATGCTCGTGGATGTCATGAAATTTTACGTTGGATTTACAGCAACACTGAGGCCTTGTATGTCAAAAATGGGAGCGATGGAAGGATAAGTGTAACCTAACGTCCTAGACAGTCGTTAGCAAGATCGTGAGAAAAAATTGATTGCATGATTATGTTTTACTATATACATTTGAATGCATATATTCTATTAACTTATTAAGGGTATGTTTACTTCAGCTTAAAATCATTTCAGCTCCGTTCAGTTTAGTCCAGCTCAGCTCACCTCTTCTTTTATTTTGCTAAGCATTAATCCTTAATAAAAAAAACTTTTAGCTCGGTTCAGTTCAGTTCAACTCACCTCTTCTTTTATTTTGCTAAGCATTAATCCTTAATGAAAAAAATTTCAGCTCAGCTCCATTCAGTTCAGCTCAGCTCCAATCAGTTCAGTTCAGCTGTTTTCAGTTGAAGTAAACAGGCCATAAGTGTGAAAAAACAAAACCATGTTTCACCCATGATTTACTTTGCTTATTATTCATGCAAATATTTTGACTCTCTTTACCTTTATATGTTTATGATAAAATTTATTATCTTATTTGATTCGTCACAATGTATACTATCCAACTATATTATTTTTGTAATTTTTACAAACTTGTACATGATAAAAACTATATCATTATCATTCTACTAATATTTTACTCTCCTCTTCTCATCAACCTAAAGTTAAACCTTGTATCAAATATCAACGAGCAAACAGAGGTCGGGTGTTCTAATGCAACTTCAAATTGATCCAAGTGGTAAACAATCTACTACCTTCGCTCCGATATAAATGTAATACTTTCCATAGTAGGAAAGATTCATATTAATTGCAGCATTTTATCTTTTACCTTTTGTCGTAAGCTCTTTTTGTACTCCCTCAATTTCTAAATGTTTGTTATATTTGGAATCTTGACATTATTCTTAAGATGAAAGAATCTTTTAAATTACTTTCAATTTATAAAATATATTATAGTCGTATGAGTTCTTGTTTGATTCGTTTCAATGAGTACGTCATTAATATTCGATTATTGTAATTTTTACATATATACAATAAGCGATATTTAAGGTCAAACAAGTGCATTGGCATATGTGCAAGTCAAAACGTAACAGAAGGAGTATGAAATTACCATAATTTCTTTAATTAAGGTTCTATTGTCTCCACTCCTCTAATTTTTTTTCTCCTTATGAATCAATGGTCCCCACTTCTCTTTCCTCCCTTTTTCTCCTAATCAATGGTTCCTACCTCTTTAATTTGTCATTATGAAAAATTATCTAGGAGAATGTGTTACTAAAAGCATTGTATATAAATTGGAGTCATAGTATTTGATGAGGAACTTAATCCCTACTGTAATACCGTATGCACAATTCCTAAATGACCGATTTACTCGTCAAATTTTAGATATGCAACACATGTCAACCGAATTTAGTGGAAGCATAATCTATATTCAACTAATTAAACAAACTATTTTTACTAAAGACACTTGTGCTAGGATTTTTAGTCCCAAGTCCTAACAACGAAGTAGATACTAGAGTTGTGTAATACCTCAAGGCGCCACACGAACCAAACATTAGAGTGGGCCACACCATCTAACTTTTGGCGCACAAATACGGTATACACTTCCCTATAACATAGCTCATCTGATTATCAACCAACCATATTTCATCTTACCTTATCTAAACCACACCCTTCAATTCTTCACTCTTTTTGATTCTTTTCTACTAACACCATTCTTTCATTTCCACCATTTTACTTTGCATAATCTCTCAGCCTCTAAACCCAAAAAAAATAAGGTACACTACATTAACATACCAAATTAACTCAATAACCCCTTTTCTTGTTTTAAGTGCTCCTTTTTATCTTATTGTGTGTATTAATTTAACACATGATTAGCTTGATAATTAGTAGACTTATAATTAGTGATTGTGTTAAAATTTTATTAATTCAATCATTTGTTGGTTTTTCAGGTAAAAAAGGTTGATTCAAAATTGAGAAAATGGCAACAGCAACAGCAGCATCAACTACTTTATCCTCGGCTATAGTTCCAACACTTAAAACCAACAAAGTTCAGAAAAAGATGAGCAAAGTAGTCTACATGAGTGGCATGAGCTCATATGGTGGGCTTAAGGCAAACAACAACATGGTGCATAGCCTGGGACAAGTCATGTGCACTGAGCAGTGTTTCACTAACATTGTGAGCTCTTTAAGGACTTCCACTAACAAAAAAGCTGGTAATGGAGGTGCATTGTCTTCTACTTGTAATGCTGCAGGTGAAATTTTCAAGATTGCTGCTATTATGAATGGACTTACTCTTGTTGGTGTTGCAATTGGTTTTGTTTTGCTTCGAATCGAGGCTTCTGTTGAAGAGTCTGAGTAAATTTTTATATTTGAATTGAATTATATGAACCTTATGAATTTGGATGTAGTTATTGGTATTATTATTATTATTATAAAGTTGTGATTTTTGCCTCATTTATTTGTTGAAATTGGGAACAGGTGTACAATTTGTATGTTCTGTTATAAACCTCAATTCCCACATTATTTTTCCTCCTTAGTCTATGTTGTTGCTTATTCATTTTGGAAATTGAGTGTAGAAATTTTCAGGTATATAGTTTACTACCTTATTCTCTAATGTTTAATTGATCGAAATTTGAGGCATATATGTGGGTTTTGAGGCATGTATCTAGTTTTCATTGTCTAGTTAGTTAATCTCGTAGTCAAGTGTTGGAGGGATTTATGTCTAAACCTTTAAAATCCATAGCCTTTTTGAGTTAGCTAGTCTGTATTCAGCGCAGTTCAGTTCAAGCATAAATTTAGATATTCCTAGTGCTCAAACTCGAAGCCTTTGCTAGTTTGCACAAATCCTTGTCGACTATCCTAAGACCTAGTTCCCACGGATACATTTGTTATTATTGGTTGTACAGGATTAGCACCTATTTAAGGATGATCGAACTATTTGCCAATCTGAATTATGAATTGCTGCACATCAAACTTTCAGAGTTACAGGTGCTGAAAAAATGTTAAACCTTTGAATTTGTCACACATGAAAACTTCAAAGCTATATAACATTCCAATAGCAATATAGCCTATATGATGCAATCACTTGCCACTGCCTTAGTGTTTACTAATTACTATAGTGTTCTTTTGTTCTTCCTCACTTGGCCAAAACTTTGAAAGTTCTCCAATCTTTAAAGAAGATTATTGGTTCATGCAACATACCCATCTTTTCCTGGATTAAGGCTTTCATTTTAGTTGTATAGCAAAGTATTACAAAGTGAAAGAACACATTTAACTCGATTGTTCCTAGATATGGTTTGTTGAATACTGTTCACTGAAGCTTGAAGGACTTCATTAGAGAGTTACCAAGTTAAACTCTACAACTGTATTGGTCACATGTTATTGTGTTAACATTGTTGAAATGAGTTACAAGGGGAGGCAAAAAGGTTCATCACACGAATGCCACAGGTTCATTACAATTTGCAAAGGTTTGACCCAACCATGGAGAGGTTGTGGCTAACTGCTGTGCTGCTGCTTCTGTCCTGTAATGGGGAAGGTGCAACTGCCACAGCTACAAGCATGCCATGGTAACATTAAATTTACCATGGAATCATTATTTACAAATATTTTTTACGGAAAGACAGATAGCAAATCAAACAAAAAGGATGAAATAAATCGCAGCCTGATGAATGTATCAAACAACCTGAATTAAGACTTACACAGTTACAAGTACATAGTATGTTTGTGTTACTGCTGCTACAAAATCTTTCATATACCAAAAGCTTTTGGTAACACCTAATGATTCACCACTTTAAAAGAAATGTTTGATGCTGAAAGGAGCTTGCAGTGGTGGCCAGAATTAGCAAATTGCTACTAAGCCAATGATCCAAAATTTAGAGATGTCAAAAGCCAACAAGAGCTTCATATATATCCAGGATACATGTCAGCACTGGCACATTGTCAAGAAACCTATCCCCTTGCTGAATCTCAGGATAATCGAGTAAGTAGAACAAGGCAGTATATCTAAGTGTCCTTCAGAATGATGGTCTTTGACATGCTGCAAAGAGTTGCCAGCTAAAAAAAGCGATCACTAAAGAAGCACCCAACTGGAAGTAAACAACCTCTGGAAGTTTCCATCCCATACCTCGCTGCAAATAGCTGAAAAGGCAGCAAATTACACAAAAAATTATTAGTGGAAATGCTAAGCCACTGTAGAGTCATCGCATCTACAGACATGCGTTACAACAAGCAAATGACTTCTCAGATCTATGAGGATTTTAGGGGCCGTTTGGTCGGCAAAGGGGAATGAGGAAGAATGGAATGATAATGCCTTAGATTTAGGTAGTTGTTTGTTTTATAAAAGAAAAGATATGGAAGGGCAACACACAACCACCCAATCACCACCAATCCACCACACAACCACCCTACCACCACCCAAAACGTCACCCACCTCCCCTCCCCAGCGTCACAACCTCACCCCCACCCCCTAACCAACGACACCCCTAAAGCCTAATTACCCACAAAACCCTAACCACACACAAAACCACCACAACCACCTCACCGCCTGTCCTACTTCCTTCGCCGACCCTCATAACCCCCAAACCACCCTGCTCGAAACCCTCCTCATAACATTAAATCTAGGGGGTAGGGGTGAGGTTGTGACGCCGGCGAGGGGTGGGGTCTTGATTGTTCCCCCAAACCAAACAGCCCCTTAGTGGATTGGGAGCTGGGACATTTCCTGGTCGATATACATTCAAGGATTTTATATCAACCATGAGATTGAAATCATTTTCAACACTAGTGGATTGTATTGTTTTCTTAATTATGGTCACCTACTAACATAATCTAGAGAGGCGAATGGATAACTAAAGACATTATCTGTACCATTCAAACAAACACAGCTGTAGTAATTACAGATACTACAGCAAAACCAATGTTATACCATGCATTTGCAAGAAAAGCATATCAAACTAACCTAGTGATTGATGGCATGGTGGCCACAACCCCGGCACAAAGGTAGATAAAAGGTATCAGTGGCTTTGGCTTGTTTTTCCTGAGCCACATCAAGGACCCCAATGCAGCAAGAGATATACTCAACACCTGCAGGAAAATTTTTCGTCAGTGAAGAAAAGAAAGGCAAAATAATGAAAGCTTTTTAGTAAAAGTTATGCCTCTACAAGGCAATTCTGTTCCTAGTACCACTGTACCAGCCTCCAGTTTGCAGAAGTCTGATAAATGGATTTCTATTCGGAAACTTTTAATCATCTACAATCCACACTATCTAATGAATACAATTCACAAGACCAACAAGACAGCATTGCATGTTTCAGAATTAAAACAAATGAAATTCAAAAAGTGAAACTACCATATCACATAATGGATTATGGAAACTTATTTTTCCGGAACATAGAAAATTCCAACGTATGTTACTTCATTTACCAGCGATGGGGAAAAAATCATACCAGATCGGCATTTGCTTCAAGACCTTGCAGTACGAAATCCCAAGTGAACTCTAATCCCCTGGCACCCACCCAAAGAGGTGCCAACCTATGTAGAACAGAATCTGCAAAAGCCCAACCTGCATATAGGAAGAAGTAAAACAATCATGAGCGAAGAACAGATGTTAAGCAAAAAAACCCAGATCCATCTTCAACGACAATAACATGTTTAGAAAGAGCATGTATAAACAGTGATGCACTTGAGGAAGGAAACTTACACAACCAGGACAAAAAATTGCATTTTTAGGATCGCCACACAACAAACTATTTTAAAATTGCATTCATAAGTCTACAGGTAAGGGTTACCAAACATAAGTTACAGCTGAATTGTATTTCGACACAAATTTTTTTGCATGAAGATCATGAAACCTTAAATTCAAGAAATAGTACTGCCTCCGCCGCGATTTAGTTGCAAAAAATATTATTTTATACCTCACAAAATATTATTTTTGTAGCAACTAAATCGTGAGGCAGGTAGTATGTGCAATGGTTCTAACTGATAATTGAGATAGCTGCATGAGTCTAATTTAAATAGGAAATAACGAAAAATCCTCGTAATCCTCAAATCAAATATATAAGCTGTAGGTCTACCAATTTCAAGGCTCTTATTTTTATTTTATTTTATTTTCTTTGTGTGTGTGTGTGTGTGTATGTGTGTGTGTGTGTGTGTGTGTGCGCGTGCGTGCGTGTGTATGTGCGAGTGTGAGTGTGAGTGTGTGTTTACAAGACGGAATATATTGAGTGTGTATTCAGTGGGACAAGGAACAGGACGACAAACTCAATTAGTTTGGATGGAAAGATTGTCCACTGTTAGGTTTTCTTTTGATATTTAGGATACATTATCCAAAAAAATGGTGAATTGGACAGAGATGTAGACCACATGATCAAATTGGGTTGGTTGAAGTGAAAGGGAGCTTCTAGTTTTTTATGTGATCGAGTATGTCCAATAAATTGCAGGGAAAATTTTACCGCACGACCATTAGACTAACATTGCTTTACGAGACCGAATATTGTGTTGTTTGAAATCTTGATTACGAGATATAAATTTTAGCTGACGAATCTATACTTATATACTAAAGCAGGTCATGCTGACATACACATGTCAAAATCTCCTCTAATGTTTTTCCCTCCAAAAACTGCATTAAATATTATACTCTTTTCTAATTAATGCTTACTAATAAAAAATCCTTATAAACCTAATTATTTAAACTATTTACTAATGCTTAGTTACTACTCCAATACGAGTAATAAAAAAACTATAATATACACATATTAACTATCCTTGATATTAAAATTTTAAAAACTTGCCAAAATTACAAAGTGTTACGGTATATCTTTTATTTTACCACATTTACTAATTTTGCATTTTCCTTCTTGGATATATTAAACTAATTACTTTTTAAAATTATTTCCTTATTATCATTCTTTTTTTTTTTCTTTTCATACTAACTATCAAATTATTACATCATTGCATGTAAAAATAGGGTGAAGTATTTTAATTTCATTATGCATGATCAATTTTATGTATTTTACATAAATATAAAATGTGACATTTATAATTATATGAAATACATTTCTTTCCAAAAACTGTGTATCGCACGAGGTAATCTAGTATTTATTATATATATATATATATATGGGATATTGTTAAATTCATCTTGATTCATAGTTTTAAAATCAACCTTTTGTAATTGTTTATGAAGCATAGTGGAAGATATTGATGTTTAAATACGTGCAATAAAAATTGTCAAATAGTAAACATAACCAGCATATGAAAAGGAGGGAGTATTAGTTTAGGAATTGGCAAAAACATAATTTACCAGTGTTATTAACATTTATAAATAATGTTTAAAATTAATACGCAGCATCATCTTTCACTTAGTTATCAGGGCTTCTTTATCAATTTCCATGTTTTTTTATTATGGAATTTTTTTTTTAAGGGATACAGGTATATATTTAACTTTTTAGGTTCCACATATCTCATTTAACTGAACATCAAATCATCTAAAAATAGACTAACCATTCAGTCTTGCCAAACCAAAATACTGTGAAGGTTTCTAAAAGTGATCTGTCATCCAGATTTTCATGCTAATTTGGCAAACTGGCAATTGCATGATTGGCAATTTGACAACTCTTTCAATGGTAGGTCCATCAATCTTTGAGCGTGTTACTACCAACTCTTTATCTTAAACATCTTATTTTACGAAAACTTTACAAGTAGCAACCAATAAGTCCAGCTTTCTTTGCATTGGTTATGGCTTAACCTGGTCATTGGGTGGGTCGGATTAGGCTCGGTTGTGGGTCGGGTCACACTGAAAGGGTGGATAGTAGGTCGGGTGATTGCAGGTCTTCAATGGACGGGTCAACAAGTATAAAAGAACTAAAAAAAAAAAAAACAAATGAGCAATCAATGGGAAAATATGCATACAAATCTGTACATATGATTATTGTTTTCAGCACATCAGTTTTGAAACAGTTAGTGGATTATTAACTTATTACTTTGACCAATAATGACCATGTCCAATAATGAGTCTGTACAGTAACGACTATCCAATCCAATAAAAATCTTGTTAACTGACACTAATCAATTAGCCATAAGGCTACCTAGTCTAGTTGTCTCTAAGTAATTGAACTATTACATATAGCATGTACAACCTCAATCATAACCATAAAAATATTCCAGCACCATCCAAGGGAAATCATCATACATCCAACAACGATGACAATACTAAGAGATTGTTACAAAACTTCTGGTCAGCTAAAATGGCCAAATATTTCTCCCTAAAAGTCTACAAACTTCCTCCATTAACTTCTACTGAGTGTCTAATGCTTCCGCATCCATATTCTCCATATAATTTTTTACTTCCCTAGTCCAACTAAAGAAGTCAACTTCCCTGACCTTAAAATCATACAAATACCTAAGCATTCTCTTATTAGCTTACCATACGATGTATTGCTTCTATGGAGGGAGGTCCTAAAAACAAACTTTGAATAGCTGCTTTAAAATTTTAGCAACTTTCTTTCAATTTCATTTTATGACTAATGAGCTTTATCTCTGAATAACTTGAACAATCTAATGAGTGATGCATCTCCCTTAATCTTTTGTATATAAACTACAGTATTTCTTCTTTAATCTAACGTTATCTACAAAACATTTAACAGGTGTGTTGAGTCTGTTGAGCAATCAATAAGAACCTTACCTTTTTATCCCATATACTAGATGCTTTCCTTAATTTCATCCACTTCATTGTGTGTACCTAATGTTTTTTCAAAATAATCTGCACAGTATCTGACATTTCCCTGTCCTTAATGAGTTAATAGAGATGTTTTAAATACCCACTTAACTTCCATTAAAACACTCACAAAGTTTTTGAAAAAAGTGTGTTAATCCATAAGCACCAACTTCTACTGTGCATCTAAAAAACGCAACTACTTGACTACCTCCCCTAGTTACACTCTCCTCAATATGCTCACCTTATATAACTTCCATTTTTTGAAAAAGTGTGTTAATGCATAAGCACCAACATCTCCTTTGCATCTCAAAAACACAACTACTTGACTACTTCCCTCAGTTACATTCTCCTCAATATGCTCACCTTATATTTTCACTCTCTTTAATGTGTGACTTCATTAATTGTCGTAAAATTAATGTGTAGTTTTTTGTATAAATCTTTATATACTTTTTGACTTTGCAAGTGCAAACTCTTAGCCATAAAATATTGTCCTTATATTTCAAAATATCTTCCCAAAAATTAAGTATCACTTCTTAGAAAATAACTTGCATCATACAGCCTTTTGTATTCTTAGAAATGAAAACAAAACAAACTTAAAAACCAATCTCCTTGAGTCCTGGTAGATATTGCAGGAAAGAATCAGCATTTAACACAGCAATCCTCGGAAAAAAAAAACTAAGAAAGTTGGCCGAAACTCTATCAGCCATAGTATACCATACAATTCTTTTAAACACACAAGAGTACAAGACATGCATGGGAAATAGGAAGGTACAAATACAACTTACCAAGACCAACAGCTTGGAATTTGTGATTTTGGGAAATGTTCCTGTGTGTCAGTTGAGTCAAGGCAAAGTACAGCCCGGCAACATCTATAAAGCCAATCGAAGCCTTTAACAGTTCCTGGCAATAATTAAAAATGAAGCCGTGAATTTTTAGTATATATTTTTGCTTCCAGTCAAGCTCAGACTAACAGAAACAAAGAGTAAATTGAGGTAAGAAAAACTGAAAAGGTTGATGTATATGACATCCAACATAACCTGCTCCTTTTTCCAGAAACAAACAAAAGGACATCCATCCATTAAAAAAAACAATAATAAAAAAGGCATGTTTAAACAATCACACATAGCAATTGAAAGTTCACACTTAGTTATCTTTCTAAGCAGAACTGAATAACTGATGATTGGAAAGTTTTATAGATTATAAAAAAATTGTGTGAATCATGAGGAGGCTCAACTATCAGATAGAAAGACAATATGCGTTAAGGAACACTAGATGTCAAATAACAATCTAACACCCCTGAACCTTGTATTTTGATACACATTGAAGCTACGCCAGGAGAAACAATTTTACCTGGTCTTAACAATTTAAATATCTACCATGGTAGCTCCTAAATATATCACGAGCAACTGGCACTTAATAGAAGAGAATGACGGGGAAAGATCATGCTTGATAACCACATGAAATAACCAACCCCACTTCTATTGATTGACAATGGTTGCCCCAAAGTGTTTCAATTTTTACTCCTAAAGGAGGCTGGTAGATGTTTTCTAAGTTACTAGTAGTAAAGCAAGCCATGAAATCTACAGAACTAAATCTACCACAACAATTTGCTATGCAAGCTCCTATTGAATGTACAAAATCACAGTCATGCTAAGCTTGTTCAGTGAAACCTAGAGTTTCACGCTGATCAACAACAGTAAAAGTAGCCTTTGAAGTGAATAAGAACCCTTTCAACTGCATTTTTTAACAAAATTTTGTAACGCTCTTATTATTGTCGAACTATACCTCATTAACCTCCCATATTTTATGGTGAGTACCAATGTGAAGAATATGTAATATTAAAGAAGTTCATAACTTCAGCTTGTTTAACAATATTTTCAAGTTTCAGCTTACTGTTCTGTTTTTTTTTTCTTTAAAACAAAAAACCCAACAAAAAGGAGTTTCCACTATTCTGTTGTTAGTTTTCATAATTGTCATGATTTCAATAAATTGGACCAATTTTTTTATCATTAAATGACATACATTACAAGATTTTGAAAATCAAAAAGCTAAAAACCAGAAAACCAAAACGGTACCAAACGGACCCTAAGTTACTTAGAGAAAGTCTAATAGGTATTATAATGAGTCTTTTTTTAGGGAGCAATGCAAGTCATAATAGGATTGGATTTCACCTATGAAAATAAGAAGCAGTTTGATAATGTTAGAGGTCTTAATTTCGATACAATTAATGCAAGTCATAATGAAACCTAGTCTCGTAAGAAGTTCGAAGATTGTTAGGGGTTGTAATTTAATTTCGATACATTCCTTGTTACATTATTCTAGTTCTAGATTCAAAATTGCTAATAAGATGGGATTTAGAAAATAATTATTGAAAATGTGTCATAGTACTATGAAGTCTGTGATAAAACGTATGAGAATAGGTGAGATTTTTAATCACCCAATCTAGCTTTGATCACCTGTGTAATTCAATTTTGATCGATAGAATTAAACACATTTGTGTGAAGTATAAACTAGCAAATTCTTTTCCCTCAAAAAAAAAAAACAAAAAAAAACCCTACCAAATTCACATCATTTGAGAAACAATGAAATATGACTAACACCAAACACAATTGCAGTTCAAAAAGGCATGAAGCAATGGATATGTGAACACCATTAATCATATACTCCAATGTTGGAAATAACAAACTCAGACCCATCGACTCTATGTAAAACACTTTGTGATGAGCATTGTATGAATATAGTATACCTAACAATGGGTACACAATGCAGCGAAGCACATTGACCATCATTAAAAGCCTTTGAAAGACAACAAGAGCATACCTGATATGGATCAAAGTTCTCATTGTCTGATACCTTGAGAAAGGTCGCCAAACAAACAAGCTGCCAAAACATAGAAAGAAACAGTGATCAAATCTACATTTTAAAACCTGATTAAAAGCAAATTAACTACTTCTGGCAATATTTACAAACCTTAACCAAAGCTGTAACAAGATAAACAATAGCAGTTTTCATGGATGTCCCAAGTGTGTCATACTCAGACCTGCTCACAGCAGTAAGATCAAGAATTAATACAAACTACCCACAGCCAGCATTCTAAAATTGAAAATTTTCTAATGATTGCAACTAATATGTTACAAAGGTTGTATTATACTTACTGAACAAACTTTGTTTCAAAATTTAAGTAATACATCCTTTTGTTAAACTGAACAAAAATATATGCTAAACCAAAACTCACTAAAATTCTACACTAATTCTTACTTTTGACAGTATTGGCACATAATATTTGATGAACTGAAATTTATTTTTGTTATCATATCTAACCAATGTTCTAATCTATATCATTTAAAAACAGCCTTACTTCAGTTTCCATGAATGAGGGACCAGATATAAACAATCCGAAATTGCAAAAAAATAATGGAGAAAAATAGCAAACTATAATTCTGAAATAATTAAGATAGAGGGGAGAGTGGATGTGCACTAACTACTCACAAAATTAGCAACAAATAAGTTGACAAATTTTACTCAAATCGCTGATTGTAAGACCAATCATAACAAAAAATCCAATAATGAAATCAAAAAAATTAAATATAAAACTTTTTTTTACAAAAAAAAAAAAGAAAAAATAATAAAATATTAAAAAAAAAAATGACATGCAAAAGGTGGCAGCTAGAGTAGAAATAAAACAAATTGGATACTTTTGCATCGGGTACACTACAACTATTATTAGTGGATTTTGTTCCAATGATAGCTGCTTATTTATTCCTTACCCCTCCACCATCTACTCCTTATATTAAAACGCTAGGAGAAGCTTAGAAATTTGCCAAGTGTTGCCGCCATGTGTACGGGTACAATGACGTGGCACCAATTAACACCTACGTGGCATCATGTTTGCCATAATTCTTCTGGCTTTAAAAAAAGGCAACTACCAAGAATCGATTTTGGGTATTGTATGCAAGATAGTTGGTGGGTTACCACTCCTCTACTTATAATTTATTGAAAGAAAGTTACTCATCAAATTACTTATTTGTAGAGCAGTATAACTATTTACGTGAGTACTTTAACCTTCGTTAGTTGTAAATACGTATAATAAGATATCGTCATATGAGATCTTAAGTGACCATCACAATGTGTACTATCTAATCATATAATTTTTGCAATTTTTACTAGCTTGTAGCTCGAGATATAAATGTTTTAAGTAGGAAATGTGGAAAAGCAAATGTAGCAATTAAAAAGAAGTAGATGGAATTTTAGCTTGTGTTAAAATTAATATAAGTAGTTTTTTTTCCCTAATTCTCCATTAATTAACTTTCATGGTTTACGTACTCTTATTATGCTATGCATTCTAATATCGGTTGTATTTTTTTCCTACTTTTCTTTATGCGAGTGTTTATGTGGTATAGACTACTTCATGCTTAGATTAGGTTATTCATATTTTGGTTTCGGTTATTAGTTGTTTTGATGATGTGATGTGTAAAATGCATTTGTGTAAAATACATTTGTTTTTAGAAGTTATACATATATTAGTTTTTTTGTTAACTTTTTTTTCTTAGTGTAAAAGGAAGCCATATATAATATGCAATGATGTGGACATGTATACTAATCTAAAGTATTATTGATCGGTATCTCCTCCCAATACTTTAACCATGTTCTAAGTTAGATAACATTTAATTTAATTTTTGTTCTTAATGAGTTGCACAAGCAAGTGAAAACGATTATATGATCTTATGAAATCGAGAGGGAAGCTTTTACCAACCAAGCTAAGGTATCCCCACTTTCTAATTACTTGACAGGAGCACATCAATGATTAAAGTTATGTATCACAATGACTCAGGGATCAATGATTAAAGTTACGTATCACAATGACTCGGGGCATCGCCCGGGCCATAAACTAGTTTAAATCCAATTAACAAAAATAAATAACTTTTGAAATGGACCAGCAATTTTGATATAAATACAAAAGGACGAGAGGGTATATGTGCCTAGAGCATCTTCTTACATGACTAACCAAGCACATCAATGAAGTAAGGAGTTGTACTTAGACTATGCATATATCTCTACATAGTCCATGCATGTACCTCTATATTTTCTACAAATAGACAGTCACAAAACATTGTCTATTATACCAAGCGTATGTGTGTAACAGTAAAGTAAGGTTGTAAGTGGGTATTGAGTAAGAATAGCAATTGCATATTTTTTAATTTTTTCAGTCAAGTTCCTAATGTTCATAGGGAAATCAGATACCCATTGAGTGATATATTTCAAATTTACGCCACCAAGAGTATAATTTTCCTTGGCTAGACTCTTTCAATTAGGACACAAACAGCAGGTCATTGTGCAATTAAAGATAACTAATATAATAGCAGCACAAAAGCTATTGGACTAATTTATTCCTGAGTCACTGCACAAATCCTTTGCAGTAACTTCTTATCCGAAGCCATGTCACAAAGCTTAATACTACGTAGTATTCATTTTCCTTTCTTTATCTATTTCATTTTTTTCAATTATAACCCTAGTACAAATATCGTACTACTCTGTATTAGACATAGTGAACAACCAACAGTGAACAACCAACACCAAGCACATTTTAAAAAATTAAAAAAAAATATAAAAAATCAATGTAGAGTTGATTCGCAATTCAATATTCTCAAGAACACAGTAAGGTTTTTTGTTTTAACTTAACAACTTTAGTTTAGGAATAAGATTCTATAGTTTACATAACAGGCTAACCAGACCCCAAGTTTAAGTCGAAAATACAATAACAATTGACAAGTTAAACTCATTTCCAATAACCTATAATAAGATAGAAAAAAATAGTGAAATTCTAAGGAAGTAAAAAAGGATAATGGTGAATTCTTTACCCATTAGAGAATGTTTTAGTAGTATAAAAAATCCAAGTTCTAAGACAGGTTCAAATAAGTTATTATAAGTTCGAACACTTTATACTCCATAGTTCTATTGATAACTACATTATTTTCAAGTAAACCCTAATCTGTTCCGAATACGTTCATTGTTCATACCCAAGTCCATGAGAAACGGACACATCCTAAATTGGCAACTCTACATCTCTACCACCATAGTTCAAGACATATCAACTCTTAAAGACTTGCACATTGAAAGCCATAACTCCATACACCATTACAGCAGCATTGTTTCAAGTTTCAGCAAACAGCAGTCTCAGTTTCCGCAAATGCGACACCGAATACAATCGACTGGAAACCGCAAATATAATCGAAACATAGCAAACTACACAAATTAACAAAACAATTTATGCAACAATTCGATTAAAACAACGCATTTTACTTCTCTTCTAAACCTTTTATCACTCACTAAAATAGACCCAAATTGTCAGATCCACAAATCAACTCAAAACAAACCTACTGTAATACATCGAACAACAAAAATAATTAAATTAATAGACATCTAATCGACTAATAATCCACCACTAATTAGAATTTTCGATACAATTAAAGTAAAAAAAAAGTTATTCGCAGAAATAAATTACAAATTTGGCAACAATTAAGTTCAGAAATGATAGTAAGATCTATGATATTAAGATTATTTATCACTGAAATAAATTGAGAAGATGAATTTTTTAAAACAAAAAAGAAAAACAAGGAGCATTGACTTACAAAGGAGTAGCAGAGTAGTAGACGAAGTGAGGGCCAAACGTGAGTATGGCGCAATTGAAGAAGTGAAACATCGTCATTTTTGCTCAATTTTTCACTGCTTTTTGTTGTTTGGATTGTTGTTGGTTTGCTGGGAAGAGAAGAGCAGCAAATGATGAATCTCACTATTCTACGACTATAAGTTTTTTTGGTTTATGGAATATGCTTTGGTTGATTAAGGTAGCGTTTGACAACCTATTTTATTGACTTTAGATATATAGTTGTCTTTCGAGTATTAGGTAAAATAAAATAAGTTAAATTGAATTGGAAGGAAGTAAATGAGGATTGTGCTTTTGGGTGTATATCAACCGTTTTTGCAAAAATATAACATCAAGTATTTTTTATAGAATATTGACCATATTATAAAACAATAATATTTTTTTACTGAACAATATGGAAAACAAAATAATAAGTACAGTTTGTAAAACATTAACTGCTATAAAACATTAACCTAGGATAAAAAAAAAACATGAACAAAAAATATATATATATATATCTAAGTTATAATGTTGACTCCAACATATAAATCTGGTACAAAAATCTGAAGTGTAGAACTTGGATTACTTGAATGACAAATAGTTGTATTAGCTGCTGCATTCATATACTCCTGTTGAAAAAAAAATTATTTAGTGAAAAAAATATAATAAAACAATTATGTTATCTAATAAAACAATAGATGTATATAAAAAAAAACACAATTTATAATTTAAGATAATAAAACAATACAGTTGATTTCTAAAATAGTTTAATTAAACATATTCAGTTAAACAAAAACACAATCAATAAAATAATAAAAAAAACTTAATAAAACAAAAAATTTATCTATAATATAGCATAAGGTAAACCTAATTAAACAAAAAAATTATAAAACATCATATTATATTTATGAAACATATAGTCAATTTCTAAAAAACGGCTGTGTTATGTTAAATTTGTATAGTTTAACTAAAAAAATATGCTTTTAATAATAAAACAATTGATAAATTCATAAAAACCTAATAGAACAAAAATATTGACTATAATTAGCATAAGTTATACCCAACAAAACAAAAAATTTATAAAACATAGTATCATATTTATAAAACATACAGTTGATTTCTAAAAAACAAGTGTTCAATGTTAAACATGTATAGTTTAACTAGAACAACTGCATTTTATGATAAAACTATTGGTAAAAAACATAAAACATTATAGATCGTAAGCTAAAACTAACATAATAAAAATTTTATAAAACATCGCATAATATTATAAAACATTAATATTGTTTAATAAAACAATGAATGTATATAAAAAACAGATGTGTAATTTAGCATAATAAGACATCAACTAATATAATATTTAATTTGTGTTTTATATGAAACTTTAAAACATTAACTATATATTTTAGAACATAAAATGTAATAAAACAAACATGTTTTGAAAACGCCAAATTATATATTATTAAAATATAACTAATAATAAAACAAACACTAGAAAATTTAAAACATTATTTTGTTTTTATAAAACATTAAAAGTATTACCTGCAAAGATTTTTGTGCATTTGTCTTAGTTTTACTGGCACTCTTTGCAGCTCTATTCTTCCAAGCTTCAATCCGTCCTTTCTTTATATTACTTATCTTCTTCAAAGTACTCTTTGGCCTTGCATTTTTTGTACCATTTTTCCTTTTCTTCGTGGGTCTTTTACCTCATGCTTAGGTGAATGAAGCATGTTCTCCACTTCTTCTACTGTAGTTGATTCATCAACATACTGTTGATTTCCAAAAAATAACTTTTCTAAGTTAAACTTCTGTAGTTTTAGTAAAACATCTTCAGTGCATATATAAAACAATCGCTTCGAAACATAAAACAGAACATAACAAAAATATTGAGAATAATAAAACAATACATTCATCAAACATGTTTATGAATTATTACTTGATAATCATAAATAATATAATTTTTTTTAAAAAACAACTATAACAGTATTAAGTTCAACATAAAAAGTAACTTCAATTATAGCAGTATTTTATAATACATCATTTCATATTTATAAAACATATTTTGATTTCTAAAAAACAAATGTTCTATGTTAAACTTGCATATTTTAAGTAAAACATCTTCGTTTTATAATAAAACAATTTATAAAAAAAATAAAACATAACAGTACAAAAATATTAAGAATTATAGACCACAAGTCCAATCTAGTAGAACAAAATTTTCATAATACATCAATTCATATTTCTTGAACAATGCATATAATCTATAAAAAATACCTTATATAGTTGATGAACTGTTGTTGCTTTTCTTCGATCCTTCTCTATGACAAACAAAGAATATTTGTCTAACTGTCACATCTAAAATAACGCTTCCTTTTTCTCACTCCAAAACCATATTTGAAGCCATACTCATCATCTTTATCTTCGTTTTGAATTATATCATCTTCTTCTAAAACTAATTTTCTGGATAAAATATCCAGAACTTCAAATCTAGCAAGAGATTTGTCCATCAATAAAACTGTAATGATATTGTAGAAGAATAAAAACTGGGAAAAAATACAGAGAGAAAGAGAAAAAAAAAACAGAGAGAAAGAGAGAGAGAGAAAACTAGAGAGAGAAAGAGAAATCAAGTAGAAGAGAAATAATGAAAGTTTGAATCAATTGATGTTAATTTATATAGGTTGTAAATTATTTATGGAAAGTAGAAAAATAAAACTGATAAAACATTTAAATAAAATTATAAAACATGATAAATAAATAAAACATGTAATCAAATATAATAAAACAGAGAGAAATATAAAAAAACAAAGAGAAAGAGAAAAAAAAAAAACAGAGAGAGAGTGAGAATTAGAGAGAGAGAGAGAGAAACCAAGAAGAAAAGAAATAATGAATGTTTTAAATCAAATGGTGTTAATTTATATAGATTGTGAATTATTAATGCAATGTAGAAAAATAAAACTAATAAAACATTTAAATAAAATTATAAAACATGTAGTCTAATATAATAAAACATTCAAAGAACAATTATCAATATTGAATAAAAATTATTGAAAAACAATAAATTTGACAAAGAAATTTAATTTATAAATAAACAATTAATTTGTTATTGATTATGTAATGTTCTATTCATATATAACAATAGACAATTTTTTTTTTTAAAAAAAGATACCTGTTTGTAGTAGAGACACCATGTTCATTTTCATTTTCAGCTACACCAATTATGTCACCAGTGCATGTAAAGCTGTAGAACTAATGAAATAATATACAAAACAATCTATTTAATTTAACCTATTAACAATTTAATAAATAAAACAATCATTAAAATTTACAAAACAATTAAACTCATTTATAAAACAGAAGTTTCAAATAGATTAATAATAACAATCAAATCCAAATCATACAATCTCAAATATAACAGAAAAAAAAAACAATCAACAATATTAAATAAAACATATAAGTTAAAAAAAAAAGACACATACTTACATGTTCTAACACAAACTAATGTTTTATGAAATTCAATAAGTGTTTTATATGACAAATATTTGAACTAATATTTTATAATATTGAGCAAACGTTTTATACAAAATATATTTGAACCAATGTTTTATAACTTTGAACTAATATTTTATAAGCGAAAATTGAAATGAATATTATTTTAAAAATAAATTTTTAAAAAATATTTAAATGGATAATTGTAACAAAAAAAAAAAAAGTAACGAAGTTATAACTTAACGGTTAAGAATCGTATTATTAAAAATAGTTAATTTTCTACATAATTTTGAATAGCTGTCTACCATCACATGTTTTATATGATTTATAAATTGTTTTATCTAAAAATCATTACAACCAATGTTTTATGAAATTCAGTAAGTGTTCTATTAGACAAATATTTAAACCATTGTTTTATAGAATTAAGCAAATGTTTTATCCAAAATAATTTTGAACCAATGTTTTATAGTTTTGAACTAATGTTTTATCCGCTTAAATCCGGGAGTATATCAAGAGATATACTCCCGGGAGCACCATCGAATCTTTAAACTATAATATAGATGAGTAGAACTAAATTGAACTGAATTTAATTGAGTCGAACTGAACTGAAGTGCCAAAAATATTAGTCCAAAAAATAAGACCTAAGTTCGAATATCGGCTGAAATTGAGTTGCTATTAAGGCTATATTTGGTGACACACTGACACTAGTTGAAATAGAGTTGAAATTGAAAATGTAGCTGAAATTAAAATATAAGTAGTTGAACCTGTATACGATGTTGGAATTAATAGCCCCACCTAATTACATGATGTGTTTGGTAGAATTTTGTCCAGCTGAAATAATTTTCAAAACAAAATAGTTTATAAATATATATGATTCAATAAGAGTTCATATATATCCAATCCCGTATTGACCCATAAATCATACCTTACTTCATAAATTTTTTTAATTGGATATCTTAATAATATGAAACCAAAGTCTTCATAAAATTCAGATTACAAAACAATAACGACTATTTCACCATATACCCCTAAATTATTGCATAATGCACCATATACCCTCAATGTTTCTGAAATGCACCATGTGCCCTTGAACTTTCAACTTAACTCATAATATACCCTTATTTTGCTAATTTTACCTTAATTACCTCTAAATTAAGATATTAAATTTGAGTAACTATTATTTACAATAATTTAAATCAATTAATCATATTAACTAAATTAGTTTTACAAAACCACCATTTTCCTTCATCTTTACCTACTCACCACTCTCACTCACCTTCTCCTTCTTCCTCCTCTCTCTTTATACAAACCCCACTTCACCTTCATCTCCTCTTCAATAGACCCATTTCCACAAAAATGCATGAATGTTTATCATACCCACCACCACACCACCATCCAAACCAAACCCCAACCACCAAACCCACTAACCAAAAATCTAGTAAATTCGAAACATCCCACCCCAAAACCCATCAAATTAAAAGCCATGGTAGACGTTTTGCGCACCTTGAATGCTCTAGTAATGTTTTGGTGAAGTGGATGTTTTGATTTGTAAATGATCTATGATGGTTGTGATGGTAAATTCAAAGGCAAAGAAGTGTTTGATTCTTGAAAGTAGTCAATATCAAATTGGGTTTTAGAAAATTTTTGGGTTCTTGTCTTAGGGTTGATGGGTTTCGAATTTGTTGGGTTTGGTAGTGGTCGATTTGAGATGTAGGTTTGGTGGTGGCCGCCGTGGGTTTGGTAGTCGTGGGCGGATTTGGGTTGGAGGTTTGGTGGTGGATGCCGTGGGTTTGTGGACGTGGGTTTGGGTTGTGAGGTGGTGCGTGGGTGAGTGAAATAATTTAGATAATCAAATTAATTAGTTTAAATTAAAATAATTAATAGTTAATTTGATTTAATTTCTTAATTAGAAGGCAATTAAAGTAAATTTAGAAAAATAAGGGTACCTTGTGAATATAGTTAAATGTTCAAGGGCATATGGTGCATTTTAAAAATATTGAGGGTATATGATGCATTTTGCAATAGTTTAAGGGTATATGGTGAAATAGCCACTGTGCTCCCCATATCATACTAGCATAAGAGCATGAATACCCCTACCTACAATTGTTGGTTACAACCCAACAATTATTATAGAGTAAATCAAAACCTTCACTTGATGGTTGCAACCCAATCTCCAAATTCAACAAATCTTATACAAATATGTAACCCCGCCTTCAATTGTTAGAGAGTAAATCAAAACCTTTTAAACGTGATTAATTATGTTAATAACTCAAATAAATTTAGACAATCTATTGTTTTCCAATCAATCATTCATACTAAGCATACATAATCATTCATACATAATCAATAGTTATTTGGAGTTTAAATAAGAATATAAACCAACAATTGAAAATATCAAAATCTCTATAACATAATAGAACAAAACCTAACTGAATTTCATGCCTTTTCAGCATTTGATTTTCTATTAGTGAAAATAGTGTTTAGTGGGCTACAATAAATATTTTATGAGATAAAAAAATTTAAAAAAAGTAGAAAATTTATGTCACTTGATTTAGAACTTTAATTTCAGGAGCAACTCAATTTCAACCCATTTAAGGTACTGAAATTTCGTTTAGGCTCTTCAACAAACAACTGTTATTAAATAAGGTAGCTACAATTTTCAACACCTATTCATTCAAGTCACTTGAAATATGTTACCAATTACCAAATAGTGCCTAAAAGTACCAACTCAATTTAAGGTACTAAAATTTTCAACTGCATTATTAGTTTGCTTATGCCAGCTACCTTATCAGATTTAGCTCTATTTTAGCTCATATTCTCAAACATAGCCTTAAGTTTTCTCTCCCCTCAAAAAAAAGTTTAAATTTTCGCTTATCTTGATTATCCTTGAATTATACTTGGTACTAAATGTCTAGACTAATCTCTTCCTTAATTCCCTTCATTCTTGCTCCTGAAGTTCAGAATAAAAACTCTATGCCTATGACTAGTACCTAGCTTTGAGCCTAGTCAGTCATCTAGGAGTGTAAAAAATAATTCATTGTTACAAAATAACAAAAGAATGACAAAGACTACAGTAAAGAGGAAGGGTATCGTTGATAGAGGAGATGTACACACAAAACAGTTATCTACGAGAAGGAGTTCAGTAGTTAACGTAGGAGATGATGATAAGTGCATTTTATGTCTATTATTTACCCCTATATTGCATATTTTTTGGCTCTAACAAGGCTCTTTTGAGCCTATTCTACTAATTTGGTTGCTTTCAGTGTCTTGTGTTTCGGTTTGTTAAGTGTTGCGGGAATTAGTGCTTTTCTATCAATTTCGCTTGATATTCGGCACTTGATGATTAGTAAAGGGCCTTGACTACCTTTAAAGAAGCCAAGGAGAGTTAGGATGGGAATTGGAACATAATTGAAGCTAAAGAAGTCGAGATTTTAAGTAAATCATCGAGCGAGAAAACCCCAGCGGTCTCTGAGTGATTCGCCCGGATGGAAGTAGTTTCGCCCGGATCGATGTGATTTGCCTGGATGGAAGTAGTTTCACCCGGATCGATGTGGTTTCGCCCGGGTGCCCGGGAGAAATGATTTTTACGCGTATTTCGAGGAATTTTGACTTATTTTGGCTTATGTATATATATAATTCTCATTTACAAGCCTAAGGACGTTTTGGTTATTATTAGGGCTTTTAGAATTCACTTTCTCTCTCTAAAAAAATACTCTCATGTTCATCATTCTTTCAATTCAATAAAAAGTTCAGGTTTCTATTCAATCTTTAATTCAAGTTCTTTTAATTCATGTTTAGTTTTAGTTTATTTTTTTAGTTTTAGTTTTCTTATTCTTTTATGCCCTAGTTTCTTGTTTTGGATTTAGTTTATTGTTTGTTGTTAATTTATTAGTTTCAATTATGTTTATAATTTTATTTTCCTTTATTGAATTAGTTTCTTTAAATTCAATCATGTGTGAGTGATATAAGTGTTTTATGTTGTGTTTTTCCCTCATTTTCGGTTGATTCTTATGCTAAATACTTAAGTTTGTGGCTTTGTTTTGATTGAATATCGTCTTTTGATGTTAAATTATGTTTTGGAACGGTTTTAGCATCTTTAGTTGACTTTTAGAACCTTTTACGGTTATTTTATACTTTTTCGGTTATTACGGGTGGTTTTCGGTTTTGTTTATATGTTATAGGAGCGTAATAGAGAGTTATGACGTCATTAGAAGCTAAAAGAGTCAAAACGCACTTGCCTCGGGATGCGTGCCAAGTCACGAGAAGTCACGAACGAGATTTGAAGAATCGAGCGAAGAAATAAGAAAGATCATTAAAATATAGGCTTGTAAATTCTATGCGGGTGCAGCCTTTAAAAGCTCCCCTGACCTATGGGCCCGCAACATAAAACAGCAGCTTTAGAAGTCCGAAAATAAAGGACCTGCGGGCGCAAGGAGGAAATTCAATTCCTTCTATGCGGGCGAAGGTGAAGGTTTTATGGCCCCGATTGTTCTTTTCGCGCGGTTTGGCTTTGTGGGTGTTATTTTAATAAAACCTAATTACTATATATATATATTCTATGTAAAGGGGGCACGAGACTAACTAGTTTTTATGATACTTTTAGACCTAGGAATCCAAAATTGATTATTCTCTCTAGAATTTTAGAATTAATTCCTTTGTTCAACAATTCAAGCTTTCGATTAATGCAATTCAATCATTAATTTGGTACTTTCTTTCCTCATGCTTTTCAATTAATTTAAATCCATGATTCTCCTTATCTATTAGTGCTTAGTTTAGATTAATTAATTTGCTATCTTTTGATTCTTAATTTAGTTTTGCTAGTAGTTATTTCAGTTTTAATTCTAGTTTTAATTAGGTTTTTGTTCATGATCATGTTGTTTGATTTCAATTTTGTTATTGTTCCCTTAATTATGAGTGAGTAGTCGCTTTCTCTAGGGTTATGGGATCTATGATCATGGTTTGAATTTAATTTATGTTTTCTAATTAGTTCTTGGCTTTTAATTGAACTTCTATTATTGGTTTCTAGTGATTGCAATTAAATTGTGGCCAAATTTAGTTGTAAGTTAGGTTATTGTTGAAAGCGAGGCCGAGAGGTAAGATTATCACAGTTAGACCACTGAATAATAGGCAAAAACGAATTTATGCGAGCGAGAGCCGGTAAAGGAGTTTTGAGGGAGTCTAAGTTCGAGAGAATTAGTGAGCCCTAGTTCAATGGATGCCAATGAATTGATTAGTGAGCGTTAATTGGGTTTGTTGATTGATCATAGTGAACCGATCGCCCTAGGTTCCCATTAATAGAGTTTAATCCATAATTTCCCGTCAACTCCCTAGTTTTATTCTTAGTCTTCTTAGTTCTAGAAATCATTAACCGAAATCTCCACCAAGGCCCCTTACACACTTTATGCTTTTTAGAATTAGTAGAATTTAATAGCTTCCCTGAGGATTCAATCCCTACTTCCCTAGCTATATTAGTTAGAGTTGTTCGGTTATTTTTGAGAGGTGTGCGATAGCCTGTTTAAATATTTGGCGCCGTTGCCGGGGAGGCATATTTTAATTCTATTAGTCAGGTTTAAAGTGTTCTTTTATCTTTATTTCAGTTTTATTTTTCTTACTTACCTCAAGGAACCTTCACGTTCTTTGAGGTAGTTCTCATTTCGGTTTAGAGTTTCGATTACGTGCAGGTATTAGGTTGTATGCCGGTTTGGAATGACCCTGAACTGGAAAGATCGTTACATAAGAGGAGTCGTAGAAGGAAGTGGAGATCACGAAGAACCATTCTTTCCGAACGAACACTGGTTGATTTGACACAATTATTTGCTGAGTTGAACATTTCCGATAGTTCAGATAAAGAAGAAGAGATGTCAGGATCACAGTTCAACGAGAACAACCTACCACGGGATGATGCACCGCCGCCGCCGCCACCACAAAGCAAGGTCCTTAAAAGACCATTCTCAGCCGAGTTCTGCAACAGTGGGAGGTGGATACTGAGTCCCTGATATAGAGGCCCTGAATTTTGAGTTGAAGCCAGCTTTGGTGAACATGGTTGAAAGGAATCAGTTTGCAGGCACAATGAAAGAAGATCCGAACTTACATTTGAATAACTTCATTCAGTACTGCAATACAATCAAGCAAGCTGGTGTATCTCAAGATTACATACGACGTACGATTTTTCCATTTTCATTAAAGGAGAAAGCTCGATCTTAGTTGAATGGTCTAAATATGGATACTATCAATAGTTAGGATGACTTGGCTCTTGCTTTTCAAAGGAAGTACTATCCTCCGGAGAGAACTGCACAACTTAGGAGTCAAATTACGAACTTTAACCAAGAAACAGATGAAACTCTTTATGATGCATGGGAGAGATTTAAGGATTTATTGAGAATGTGCCCTCATCACGGACTTGAGAAGTGGTTTTTAGTGCAATCATTCTATAATGGCTTGGGTAATGAGAGTAAAACTTTGCTTGATTCTGCTGCTAGTGGTCGATTTATGAACCAAGAAGTCAATGCTGCTTATAATTTAATTGAGGAGATTGCCATCCATAATTCTCAATTTGGTAATCCTAGAGGACATGCTAAGAGAGGAGGAAAACATGTGATAGATTGTAAATATGAGAGTTTGGCTTCACAAATTAATGCAATTCATGAGAAGCTAGACAAAATCAACACACCATCCTCGAATCCAATCACGGTAGCTGCAATGGCTGCACATTCAGGAGCTACAGATGTTTTTTGTGATTTATGTGGTTCTTTTGGGCATAGTATGCAAGCATGTCATAGTTCTATAGAGCAAGTATGTGCATTTCAAGCTTACAAGAATAACCCATTTTCCAACACCTACAATCCTGGTTGGAAAGATCATCCATACTTCTCCTACAAGAATACTAGCAATGTTCAAAATCCGCAGCAGCAACCACATTTTGTACCACAGCAAAATAGCAGGTTCAACGGTTTGCTCCAACTCAACCACTAGGTTTCAGTAGACCACCACCTCCAGCACCACTTCCAGCACCTCCATAGCCATTTAGCAATGACATTTCAGAACTGAAGAATATGATGATGCAAATACAGAAAGCCATGGAAGCTATGCAGGCCCACAATCGACAATTGGAGACTCAAGTAGCTCAAATTGCTCAATCATCAGCTCAAAGGCAACAAGGCCAACTTCTTCCTCAACCTGCTCCATCAAATGCTTCATCAAGCAATCCACCTCGTGATCATTGCAATTCCATTGCAACAAGGAGCAGTACTTACTATGAAGGTCCTAGAATGCCTGATGATGATGCTAACAAGGCTGCAGATGGAACAAAGAAGACTAGTTCGGTTGTTATTGAAGACCTTGAGGAAGTAGCTGTAGAAAAGAAGAATGAAGTCTCAAAGGAGAAGGGAGCACCAAGGAAGCAAGCTCCAGCAGCAGATTCAGTTACTGATACAATTCCTGCCTCAAAGGTGCCGTTACCCTTTCCGAACAGGGTAACCATGAGTAAGAACGATAATCACTTTCGTAAATTCCTTGAAATAGTTAAAAATTTGCAAGTTACTGTGCCTTTCACTGATTTAATTACTCAAGTGCCTACTTATACTAAATTTTTGAAAGATATTTTAAGCAGGAAAAGTGAGTTGAATGTAACAGAGATAGTTGCACTCACCGAGGAGTGCAGTGCGATCCTTCAAAACAAATCTCCTCCTAATTTGAAGGATCCTGGCAGTTTTTCAATTCCATGCGATATAGGTCCTCTATTTATTGATAAGGCTCTATGTGATTTAGGAGCTAGTGTAAGTGTGATGCCCTTATAAATTTGTAAGAAGCTTGACATGGGAGAACTTAAATTTACTAATGTTACTTTGCAGATGGCGGATAGAACTGTAAAATACCCTATGGGTATTTTAGAGGATGTACCTGTTAGAGTAGGAAAATTTTTCATTCCTGTTGACTTTGTTGTCCTTGATATTGATGAGGATGCTCATATCCCCATCATTCTAGGTAGACCTTTCTTACATACTGCAGGTGCCGTCATTGATGTTAAAAATGGAAGCTTAACTCTTTCTGTAGGGGATGACAAAGTGACATTCAATCTTAATAATGCAGTAAAAAACCCCATGATAGAGCAGTCGTGTTATAGGATCGATATTATTGGTGAAATTGTTTTGGATGACATGCCTCGATCCCTTACAAAGGATCCCCTAGAGGCCATTTTGTGTTTGGATGCTAATGCAGGTGAAGGAGATTCGGAAATTGATGCTATAGGCCATGAATTGAACAATGAGAAGATGACTTTAGAAGGGAGCCAAAGGTATCAATCATTGCCTCAACAATCATATGCCAACAAAGAGGTAACACAACCCGAAATGAAACCCCTTCCCCCTAATTTGAAATATGCTTTTCTAGATGATGCCGAGATGTATCCAGTTATAGTTAGCTCTAAACTTACTGATAGTCAACTTGAAAAGTTGCTTGTTGTGCTTAAAACTCACAAAAAGGCTATTGGTTATACACTTGATGATCTAACTGGAATAAGTCCTGATTTTTGCATGCATAGAATTCATCTAGAAGAAGGTTATAAGCCTTGTATATAGGGACAAAAGAGACTTAACCTTAACATGTAGGAAGTGGTGAAGAAAGAGGTTCTCAAACTTCTTGATGCATGTATCATTTATGCTGTGCCAGATTCTCAATGGGTAAGTCTAGTGAAGGTAGTCCCTAAGAAGGGAGGAACAACTGTCGTGCGAAATGATAAAAATGAAATTATCCCTACTAGGGTTGTTACAGGTTGGCGAATGTGCATTGATTATCGGAAATTAAATGTTGTCACCAAAAAGGATCATTTCCCTCTCCCCTTTATTGATCAAATGTTAGAAAGCCTAGCAACTAATAAATATTTTTGCTATCTAGATGGTTACTCTGGTTTCTTCCAAATACCTATCCATCCTGATGATCAATCAAAAACTACATTTACATGCCCCTATGGCACTTTTGCTTACCGTAGAATGCCTTTTGGTCTATGTAATGCACCTGCTACCTTTCAAAGATGTATGATGGCTATATTTTCTGAGTTCATAGAGTCTAGCATGGAAGTCTTCATGGATGATTTTAGTTTCTATGGAACTGATTTTGATTCATGTTTGGCTAACCTAACTAAAGTGCTTAAAAGATGTGAACAGGTGAATTTGGTCCTCAATTGGGAGAAATGTCACTTTATGGTGACGGAAGGAATTATCCTAGGACATCTAGTCTCTGAAAGAGGTATTGAAGTAGATAAAGCTAAAATCCAATTTATTGAACAATTACCTCCACCAGTAAGTGTAAAAGGTGTTAGAAGCTTTCTAGGTCATGCAGGGTTTTACCGTAGATTCATCAAAGATTTTTCTAACATTGCTAAACCCTTAACCCAACTGCTATTAAAAGATGCCGAGTTTAAATTCACCGATGAATGCCTTGAATCTCTTAATTTGATCAAACAAGCACTAATCTCAGCACCAATCATTCAATCACCTGATTGGGAAATACCTTTTGAAATAATGTGTGATGCTAGTGACTATGCTGTAGGTGCCGTGTTAGGTCAGAGTAAAGACAAGATTTTGCATGCTATCTACTATGCTAGTAAGACTTTAGATCCAGCTCAAATTAACTATGCCACAACTGAATAAGAACTGCTTGCTATAGTGTATGCTATCGATAAATTTCGCTCTTATCTTATAGGTTCGAAAGTTATTATTTACACTGACCATGCAACTTTAAAGTACTTACTTGGAAAGAAAGAAGCAAAACCGAGGCTTATTAGGTGGATTTTGCTCCTTTAGGAGTTTGATCTAGAAATCCGTGACAAGAAAGGTGCAGAGAATGTGGTTGCAGACCACCTATCTAGGATTCGATATGAAGATGGGGAGATTTCAACTCCTATTGATGACTCTTTTCCTGATGATCATCTTCTAGCTGTGATTTCTAACACTCCATGGTTTGCTGATTATGCTAATAATGTAGTTGTAGGAGTGTTACCTCCTGACCTTACTTATCAGCAACGGAAAAAGTTTTTACATGATGTTAGGCGTTATTTTCGGGATGACTCTAACTTGTTTCGTGAGTGTGCAGATGGCTTATATCGTAGGTGTGTACCAGATTGGGATGTCTATGGAGTTCTGCACCATTGCCACTTATCACCCTATGGAGGACATGCTGGGCCCGCCAAAACGATGTTTAAGGTATTGCAATCCGGTTTCTATTGGCCTACGATACTCAAGGATGCTAGAGACTTTGTCATGTCTTGTGATTCGTGCCAACGGACAGGTAATATCTGAAAAAGGCATGAAATTCCTCAAACAGGTATTTTAGAAGTTGAAATCTTCGATGTTTGGGGTATTGATTATATGGGTCAATTCACTTCTTCTAACGATAATCGATTTATATTGGTCGCTGTGGATTATGTTTCCAAGTGGGTGGAAGCAATTGCTTCTCCCCATAGTGATGCTAACACCGTTTTAAGAATGTTTAAGCAGGTTATTTTTCCTAGGTTCGGAGTCCCTAGAGCTATCATCAGTGATGGGGGAACGCACTTTCATGAGAAAAGGTTGGATAAGCTGCTAGAGAAATACGGTGTTTACCACAGGACGGGATTGGCATATCACCCACAAACAAGTGGTCAAGCCGAGGTTTCAAACCGAGAAATCAAGTTTATTATAGAGAGGACGGTTGCAAAATCGAGAAAGGATTGGAGTAGCAAGCTTCATGATGCTCTATGGGCGTATAGAACAGCGTTTAAAACTCCAATTGGCACTTCCCCATATAGATTGGGTTATGGAAAAGTGTGCCATCTTCCAGTAGAACTTGAATACAAAGCTTATTGGGCAATCAAGGAATTAAACATGGAAGCTAAGCTTGCGGGTGAAAAACGGTTGCTACAGTTGAATGAATTAGATGAATTTCGGCTAGGAGCATATGATAGTGCCAAAATTTATAAAGAAAAGACGAAAAAATGGCACGATAAACGAATCATGAAAAGGGAGTTTCAAGTCGGTGATAAGGTTCTATTGTTTAACTCGAGACTTCGATTATTCCCTGGAAAGCTGAAATCTAGATGGAGTGGCCCCTTCACAGTGATAAATGTTAGAAAATTTGGCTATGTTGAAGTTCAAAGTGAAAAGGGTGAAATATTCAAAGTTAACGGTCAACGGTTGAAGCCATACTATGAAGGAGATGTCATCGGTTTGGTTGAAGTCATCCAACTCGATGATCCTAAGACGCCTTGATCACTAATGCAGCCATGGTCAAGCTAGTGACCTTAAAAGAGCGCTTCTCGGGAGGCAACCCGAGCTTTCTATCCCTTTTTCTCTTCTCGGGTCAATTCACTTCTTTCGTAGTTTAGTTTAGCTTAGTTTAATTTTTGTTTTAATTTTGTGAAGCCTAGCTAAGGGTCTAAGTGTTTAATGTTTAAAACGTGCTTAAGTGATGATTAATAATAATAATCTATAAGTTAATTCATTAATTAGGAGAAAAAAAAGAAAAAATCAACAAAAATGACCTGCAGAGAGAACCTGCGGGCACAGCGTTCAAACCCCCTATTCTTCTATGCGGCCGCATTATAGATCAGAGACACTGCATTTTCTTGCAGACTGCACCTGCTGGCGCAGCCCTCACCCCCTTTTTGTTTGCTGTGGGCGCAGGGTGCTCCTGCGGACACCCATTCGTTTTTTTTCTTTTTTCGCGTGGCCTCATAACTTACCCGTGTTTTATTTTTTTCGCCCCCTGCTAATATTACTATTATTATTATTATTATTATATCTTTTTATTATTAATATTATTTTTATTTTCATCTTTTAATTTCCTAAACTCTCAATCTATCTTCTTCTTCCTCCCTCACACCATTAAAACCCCAAAAACCTTCAACTTCAAATCACCATAACTCCCTCCATACTACTCCAAATCACTTCAAATTTTAACACAACACTCCTCTCACTACTCTAAACAACATCTTAGAGTCAAAATTTGAAAAAAAAAAAATCACGACTTGCATAACCTAGGGTTCGAAAATTCAAATTCAGTTTGGGTTTGATTTTTTGGGTTGTGTCTTCAAATTTCTTACTCTATTATCATCTACTAAGGTATAACTTCCTTTATATCCAATTTTTATGAAGTTTTCATGAATGTTCAATTTTCGGGTATTTTTATTACGAATTTAATTGCTCATTCTAAACTTGATTGTTGTTGTTCATGACTGTTTAATAGCTATTTTTATGCTTCATTATCATGTTTGGAGTTGTTAATTATAAGTAATTGGAAGTTTTTGTGCTTTATTGTTGAGTGAGATTTCCATGAAATTTCTGATGATTGCTCATGAAGTTGTTGTTAATTAGGAGTGTTAACTAGTTATATTCATACTTAAAGTCTTTAGAATGCTTAAAATCATGCTTTGGATTACTTCATTGCTTACTTAGAATTCTAGCTTTGCTCATGAATTATGACTAGCAACTTTCATATTGAACTTTATAATTATAAAATGGTTAGTGGTTGCTACTTATTTTAACTAGTCATTCTTACTTGTTCTTAAAGTCTCATTCACTACAAGATAGCAGCTATTTTGCGACGGACAAATTCCGTCGCAAACTTAGCACATTCCGTCGCAAAACGTCCCTCGTTAAAATTTTTGTCGCAAATTTCCAAATTTGCGACGGAACTGTTGAAGTTTGCGAGGGAATTTTCCCTCGCAAAGTTAGCTATTTTGCGATGGAAAATTCCCTCGCAAATTTGCCACGGAAACACTAGTAGAAAAATAGCTTATTAGTATCGTTTTTTATGACCTATTTGTATCGTTTTACAAAAACGATACAAATAGACAGTCTATTAGTATCGCTATTTTCACAAAAACGATACTAATAGTGGTTTTTTAAATATAAAAAAATAGCTATTAGTATCGCTTGTTTTCTAAAAACGATACTAATAGCGATTTTTGAAAAGAAAAAAAAATAAAATCACAATTGTGATGAAATAATAATACTAATAACCAAAAAGTAAAATTATTATAATAAATATTATATTAAATTGATGAATAACAATAATAAATTATTACAAAGACATTTTTTTTGGGTGCAAATGTAAGAGTTTTATTAAAAACCAAGAGAAAAAGTCCAAACTACAAGCCTGGAAGATTGGGAGGTTGACTCAACCTTACCAAAACCAGCTCAAAACAAACTAACACAAACTAGCAAACAAGGAAAATATCCAAAAAACAATCAAAATAAACAACTAAACACACTTCAACCACCCAGCCACACCACCAACCCAACCACTAGACCACTACCAGTACAGCAGCAGCAAACCATTGCATACATCACACACAACACACAACACAGCTACTCCAAAACAAAAACCAGCACCCACACCAGCACTGCATAACCTGCACCCACTGCAGACCAAACACCCACAACTACCTCCAGCACAAACCTGACTACACCACCCAACCAGAACAGTCCAACAGCAACACCAAACCAGCCTTACCACACACAAACTGCAACAGCCAACAGCCTTCAAATGTGGACAGCAGGAGCCACTGCAAAGCTGAACCACCTCAGTCAAACATTGCAAGAAACCTTGCAGGATTTGCTGCACTGCAAGCACTCAGCCACAAAAGCAGCAAAAAAAAAAAAAACAGCCTGCAAAGCTACTGCACCAATAACTTGAAATAGCAGTAACTGCACCAAAGACCAAGCAAAACAGGAAAAACAACAGCCAACTACTGCGTACAACAACTGTAGCACACAAACAACACCAATAAGCACAGAATTGTGACCAACTCAAAGAACTAGCAGCCACCGAACCTGAACTCAGCAAAACTGCACCCACTAAACCTGAACTCAGCAGCCTGCAGCAGCCAACCTCACCCACAGCAGCAAACTGAAACTACCCTCAGACCTGCAAAACTTTGCTACAACAACTGCACACCAAGCACAACAACAACAAAACAAAAAGGGCATAGAAAGGTGTCAATTTATCAACAAGTACTCAAACCTATGTGGACATTAGATGTGCCAATATAAACTCATTAGACAGTTCTGAAACAGGCTTTATTGGACAGGTTGTTAAAATTTTAGCTATGCATGATAATAGCCAAATATCTAGTTTCAAAAGCTACTAAAGTGAATGTGGATGACCTATCAATCTTGCATCATTTGAGAACAAACAATCCTAATTTATTTGTAATTTTTCACTCTTATTGTTCTTGCATTGTTCTAAAGTATGCCTAAATCCATATATTAAACATCATCAAATTACCGGTCTGCAAAAACACAATGCTACAAGCTAAAAGAAGACTTAGAAACTGTGTTTTTCAGCAGCTTTAGGCACCATGGCTAAGTCTATTGCACAATTTCACAATTTCAATGCTTACTGATAGAAGCTTAAGCAAAGATACATACATAAACTTGTAGAAATATAGAACTACACATTTGACAAGAAAAATGTAAAAATTAAAAGTCAAACAGGTACTTGAGCAGTCCACACATTTGACATGGTAGGAAAAAGTCTTACACATGAATAAGCAACATACAACTGAATGATTCACCATAACTGTTGTGCTGGCTTTACTAATGTAACAATTAAGAGCTTAAGTAAAACTAATGTAGCAGACTAACAAATGCTTTAAGTCTTAAAGCACATATCATGAAAGATTACTGATGCCATAGTCACATACATGATTGCATAAAACAGAAGCAACCATAAGAGTGATAGATAAGACACAAGTAATTTGAAGAAGTACAAAATTAAACACTTCAAACTGAAAAAATGGTCAGAGTGCATGAACTATTGTAACAGAATCAACAAGTTAATGGTGAGGGTGATGAACATAAATCAACTTCAGAGCAGAATTTGTACAATAAAAAAAACAAAAATTCAAGCCAACTTTATCAACGATCTCATGTCTTATTCAAGTCAATTTTATCAATGATCTCAAATGTCTTCACTCAGTAATAGAAGATGATATTAAACATCAAGCAGTCATAAAATTAGTAATTAGGATATACATATCAGTTTTCACAACAGAGTTATATTCCATACATTAAAAAAAAGAAGATCGAAGTGACGGATACCTTCATCGACAACGCCATTACTTGTTTATAATAGATATCAGCTGATCCTGGTGTCCCTGGAATATAGATAACCGGGGGAACCTCCTTTGGACCAAAGTCATAATATCTCCATTGCTTTAAGATAAACAAAGATGAGAATCTTCCATGCTGAAAGATTTCAATGAACTTAGGGTGTACTGATGAAAACAGTTATTTGATCAATGCCACACCCAAAACAAAAGATCAACTAAAGATTCAAACAATCAAATATGCAATTCTAACTATCAAAGACTTCAAATAAAGTCTAACATATTCAAAATTAAGTTCAAACCACAAAATTCAACTAAGAAAAGATCAAAGAATGAAAAGAAAGCCTTCAAAATTGGAGTAAAAAATTTCAACCTAAGATCATTCAATCATCACTATCAAAATCTAAACCCCAAGAAGCTAATTATAACCAATAATCAAAATTAGGGTTTATCACTTGATACGTAATAATCAAATAATTAAATCACAAAACATCAATCAATCAATGTAACACATAAAAATCCAATCTTGTAACGAACAAGAAGGAGAAGGAGAATTAGGTAACGAACTAGCGACGAGCTCACCGAAAGCAGTAAACACCGACTTCAAAAGCAATACGAAGTTGTTCTCAGTCAATTAAATGGGCGAATTAGGGATTGAGCAAAGAAACTTGACGAATTGCGGCGTAGTTTCGAACAACGAACATCTTTCTACAAGCTCAATAATGGAGGTAGGCCTTCGGAGGAATAGAAGAATCGAGGCTAAATGCCATGCTTTTTCAGTGAAATTGCAGTTTCTGGAAAACTGTGTTTGAGGAAGAAATTAGGGTTTGACGAAGAAATTTCAAGGTGGTTTTGATGATAGATCTAATATGAAGAAATTAGGGTTTGAGGAAGGAATTTCAAGGATCCATTGAAGAGAGAGAAAGCGAAGGAGAAGGGCAAAGAAGAAGAAGGAATTTTAAGGATCCATTGAAGGGTCAATTAATGAAAGAAAAAGAAGGGCAAAGAAGAAGGAGAATGGCGAAGAGGAAGGAGGAGGGTTTTTGGGTTAGGTTAGTTTGTGGGAGAAGGGAGAATGGCGAACAAGAAGAAGAAGTGATGTGATGTGTTGTGTTGGTTTAATTTTTTGGCAACAAAATAGAATAAGGGTTTGTCGATTTTCTGCGAGGGAATTTTGCGACGGAATTAATTCTGTCGCAAAAATAAAATTCCATCGCAAAAAGTATTTGGTCATCTGATTTGGTTTGTCACTTTTTTGCGACGGCTATTTCCGTCGCAAACTCTATATTTGCGACGGAATTTACTTCCGTCGCAAAAAATCCGTCGCTATTTTCCCGTTTTCTTGTAGTGATTGAAGTTGTTTGGATGTTTTTAAGGCATTAATTGTTCAATGGTTGAGTTCATATAATGGTGTAAGTTGGTTTTTGGTGTTGCACTTGATGCTCTTTCATGAATATGAGCTTGGACATGTTGGTTTTGGAGGCATAGTCTGCAAGTAATGCTTAAATTTGAATGTTTTTGGTTGCGCTCTTGGCTTTAGTTGATTAGGACTTTGTAGTTCTCATTGGTTTAGTTGCATTTACAAACGGGTCATGCCGAAATTTCCGCAGAATCTTGTTTGTAACTTTGATTGTATGATGAATACAATGGCTTGATTGTTTTCTTTGATCATTCTTCCACATCTCATTATTCTTTATGCTTTCATGATTGAAATGATTTTGGTTTCGAGACTTGCTTTAATGGAATGCTAATTTCTGTCTTTCCTGCATATGTTTTGTAGGACCATGAGGAAATCAATTGGCAAATTACTTGGCGGAGGCCCCAAGAAGTCTCAGAAAACCGGGGCATCCTCTTCAGCTTCCAAGGTAAAGCAGCCATCATCTTCCAGAACACCACCTCAGAACCGTCAGGATAGGCAGAAACGTCTTGATAAGCTCTCCAAAAGAACAATCAGATCCACACGGTTCTTCCACAAAGAAACATGTGACAAGCTTGGTATCACCGATCAAGTGATGAGAATGGCTTACCGGATTGGATAGGGAAACTGGATCAACGCCACTATGCCCGGTCCTGATGGAAAAACCCAGTAGGTCCTACACACATATCGGGAGCTCACCTTGGAGTTCCTATCCAGTTACCAATTCCATATTTCCCAGGAGACTCCTAGTGCTGAAAGAAAGACACACATCAGCTTCACCATCTTCGGGCAGCACTATGAGATTAATGTTGATGAGCTAAATGAGAGGTTTGTATGGAACCCCGAAAATACAGTTTGGTCTACAGCTGAGCATGAGTGGGGACCGTATTTTGAGGGAGCCTGGTGGGAGAGAATCACTGATGGCAGCTCCACCTTCACTTCTACCACCGCCAAAACATCATATCGGAGGTACAGCATCCTGCCCTTCGGTATTTCCTGAGGTTCGTGGTTTACTGCTTATTTTCAAGAGGAGAGTTAGGGAAAGTTTACCCTGATGAGATCAGACTATTATGGATGGTGACAGAGGGATATGCCAGACAGCCTCTCCATTATAACTTCAGGTTCTTTCTAGCCCGCCTGTTTGCTGAAATTGCAGAGGGGATTACTAACACCGGCACTATCTATATCGGTGGCATGATCACATGGTTGGCCCACACTCTAGGTCATACTGAGTAGATCCACCAGCTAAACCCGATCGAGGAAAACCCCTACCTTGACAAGACTGCCCTGAGAGCTGCTAACTTCCTTAGAAATTATCAGAGAGGGCACAGAGAGTCCAGTGGACATGACTGCCCTGAGAGCTGCTAACTTTCTAATGTTGATTTGCTATAGAGAGTCCAGTGGAGGGAGCACATGAGCAATGTTGCAGCTGGGACGGTTCAGGGATTCCCGAACCATCCTAACTGGCCACCTACATATGATCCTAGCACTGAGCCCACCTCTTACCCCTATCAACCGTTCTATGACTAGTACTATCCTAGGTACTGGAGACCCGGTCAGTACATCTNTCGGTCAGTATAGCTCGGCTTCACCTCCTTCCTCTGCTTTGCATGGTTATTTGTCCCGGGACAGGACAAAAATTTGGTTTGGGGGGAGGATTTATGTATTTTTGTACTTTTTTTTGCTTAGTTTTTTTTTTTCATTTTCGCTTCGTTTTCTTTATTTTTTTTTCTTTTCCTTTTTCCTCTTATTTTTACTTTTTTTCTTTGGAGATTGGTTTGTTTCTTTTCCTTTTCAGGATTTATTTCGAGCGGGATGTATTATTGATTCAATACTTAGTTGGACTCCTGTTAGGAATTGATACCGGCTTGGTTAGATCATTCCACTCTCTCTTTTGTTTTGTTTTGTGTGCTTAGTTAGTTTTAACTGCTTCCTTAGTTTAGTTTTATTGCTTTCTTAGGGCTGTTGCATGGTTTGTACCATTCGTTAGGGATGGGAGTATGCATGTGACCAAAAAGATTGTACTGTTTTCTTAGGTTTAATTTTAGAGAGAATTGGCTTAATGGATTATTCGTGTCCCGGTTGAGTTTTATTATTGGAATTGACTACTTCTGGACCCCTGTGCTTATTTTGAAAACTTTATGACTCTTGACTGCGGATGGATCCACATGTGTGATTTGATGGCTATGACTTGAATTTAATTGCTTGATTTCCTTTTATTAGTCAACTCTTCTCAACCTTGCTTGGGTCTTGGACTTGAACTGTGTTAACGGGAGGGTTTGAGCCGCTTTTGAATATAAATTCATTCATATTTTCCTTTCATGTGTGCTTAGTTCCTGGTGCAATTATGATCTTGGGTTTGACTTTGGAGTCTAGTAACTTTAATTATGGATTTTGTATATGTTGCGCATGATAAAAGGCTCTCATTTCTTCCCTTAAGCTTCAGAATTTCATTTCCCACATTTAAATTTTCCCTTGATCCCATATTTTGAGTTTTTTTCATTTGTATTTTAGCCACATTACAAGCCTATTAGCCCTGCTAAATAATGCACTATATGCCCAAACTTGGTTTGGGGGAGTTGAAGTAGTTGTGATGTTGTTAAAATAGACGTTTGAAGGGTGTTATGGATTAATGGTTAAATCAATCATCCCCTTCCATTCTCCCAAACGAATGGGGACTCCCCTTGCAACACAATGGATGGGCATGGGTGAGGTGTTCACTGTTTTCAAAGTGCCCTTCTCCTTGGTGTAGCGTAATCCCAACCTTGTGGCCTCCCTCTCATCCACAAAGTTATGAGTAGCTCCCGCGTCAAGGAGTGCTCTTGAAGCCTTTCCATTCACCATAGCTTCAACAAACATGAGGGGAGATTTCTTGGATCGGGGTATAATGCTTACCTTAGTCACGTGGTTCTCCTCCTTGAGCTTCTCTATGGTAGCCGTGATGCTATTTAGCAAGCGCAACGTACCCATTTGTGCCTCCTCCCCGATCTGTTGCTCGTGTGCTGCTACTATGGCGTTGAGCTTCTGCCGTTGTGGGCACTCCCTTGCAAAGTGCAGCCCTCCGCACAAGAAGCAATCGCGGTTCTTCGGCTTCCATCGTAGTTGGACTTCCCCTTGTCCCTCTTCTCGAATGGCTTGCCTCCCCCACTTCCGCGATCGTTGGTGGGCTTTGCTCCCCCACCCTTCCCCTTGTCACCGCCCTTCTCACCGTTCTTGTCCTTCTTTGAATCGTGCTTGAATTCAATTAAGGACTTGGCTGCTGCGATGGCCTCAGCTAATGTTTGCACGTTACGCCTCTTCAACTCCTACTCGACCCATCGTTGAAGACCATCCGTGAAGTAGAGAAGTTGTGCTTTCTCGGGCAGCTGTGTCACCTCCAACATAAGGGTTGAAAATTGCTTCACGTACTCATGGATAGTACTGGTGTGTTTTAACCCGCGAAGCCTCTTCATGGCCAACTCTTCGGCATTCTCTGGATAGAATTGCTTCTTGAAGTCGGCTTTGAACTCGTCCCATGTGTTGATGGTGCAAACCCCATTCCTAATGTCCGACTCCTGCCTTCTCCACCAAAGGATGGCATCATCCCCCAAGTACATTGTGGCGATGTTGATCTTGGATGCATCATCGTCCACCCTCATTGCATCGAAGTATTTTTCGACGCTCCAAAGGAAGTTGTCGAGCTCCCTAGAATCTCTCTTCCCTTGGTACTTTGGCGGTTCGGGAATCTTCATCTTAGGCCCTTCCCGAAATGGGGCACCCCCTGCCCATGCCGCCTTGCACAAGTTGATGTCCCTCTTGAGGGACTCAACGAGCTCCTTCAACCCCTGGAACTCCCCATTAAGAGTATCGCGGATGATCCCCATCTTCGCTCGTAGCACATCAGCCATTTGGTTTACGAGCCCTTGTGCCACATCACTCTCTTTCTCTTCCATTGTCCCCACTCGGGCCTCAAGTGCAGGCATGGAATTCTCGAGGGATTCAACCCTCTCATCGAGCTTAGTGATGTCGTCAAAGGCATTACCAAGACTCATCTCCATCTTTGCAACCTTAACCTCAAGCTCCTTCTTGGTAAGCTTCTTGCCAGCTTGTTGTTCGTCTACCAAAACAACTCCACTCTCCTTGTTAGAAGCCATTGTCACACAAACGTAGCAACCACCCAACCTGACAGCAATACGGCCAACCTGGCTCTGATACCACTTGTCACGTGCTGACTCTTACCCTAGTCGCTCACGTGTGCCACTCGCTTACACTCCCGTCGTAAGGCAAGTCAGGCAACCCCAAAGCTAAGCTAAGTATTGCTAAGAAATGTAGTTGATGTGTTTATGTGGATTTGGCTAAGTAGATAGTTAGCAAGAAACGCAAGTGCTTGAAAGGATTTTTACTAATGTGTGAGTGTGGTTACAATTTTCTGAATGCTTGTACAAATGAATGCCTTGGGTATTTATAGGCAACCCCCTTCCTACTATGTCTACTCTAGAACATTCTAACCTCCTCAAATGGAGGGTTCTACACAATACCCTATCTAGAACTTTCTAATCTTTACATACTCTTATGTACATGTGAGAATACTCTAGAAACATCTATGCAACCCCTAGGGCATACCAGAAGATTCTAGAGTCACCTACCCTAGAATATCCTATAATGTTCCGGAACCTTCCGGAATGCGCCGTACTACTCTAGACCATTCAATGAGGTTCTAGAGCATTTCATACTCTTCCAATGTAGTGGACAGCCTTTGCACCAAGTTTGAACCTCGTTAGAGAAATATAGCACTGCCGTCCCCAAGAGTAGTGCTTATTTGCACATCGAGTATTATCCTGCAGCACTATCTTTTCCTGTAGACTGCCTACTGTAGGGAGATAAGTGTTGCTTGCACAACACATGAGCGGCTCCCCTTGGGGATCTCTTTGCCCTCGTTTCAATGCAATGCATGGGTCATTGGGTCACTCTTGACAGAGAGCCATTAGAGGATTTTGATGGAGACTACATTCGAGAGAATTAGTGGACCTTAGTTCAGGAAGTCAATAATCGGTTAATTATTTGTTTTGCGATTCATTGGTTGATCCGTGGTGAACCGACGTCCTAGGTTTAGTTATAGAGTTATTTACTGTGCTTAATTTCGTTCCTAGTAGTCAACTTTTTAGTCAAAACCCAAAATTCAAAGGCCCCTTACGACAGAGTAAGTTTTTAGAGTTAGTAGAATTACTTGCTTCCCTGTGGATACAATTGCTATTTCCCTGTCTACATAGTTAAAGTAGTAGGTTATTTTTGATAGGTATACGACTATCCCTACCAAACATACAACTTGAAAATTTAGAGGATGACATTCACTCCCCTTCTTAGCGTGATGATGTAACACTGTGGAATTTTTTAACTATTTCTGAAAAACATATAACAAAAATACTACTTTAAATTTAGGAAAAACCAAACTATTACCGCCATCGTTATAACGGCTAAGCCTATTATCAAAGTACTACAGAGGAAGAATTCTAATTAAAACAACTTCAAAACGAAAATAAGCTTGTAAAACCAAATCCAAATCAAATACGTATTACAACTTGGAACCAAAATAACAGCCCTTCAAAACTAACTTAGTTTTATGAATTTGAAAACCAACATTAGTCCAAAAAACATGACAACTGTCATAAACGAGAAATAAAAACAACATAACCAAATCAAATAAATGAAAAACAACAACCAAGGGCACTCTTCACTTAATCCTAGCATGGTTGACCATACCCACCTGTACCTGTTGCTTTCTCTTTATTCTAGACTTCTACTCGCCATCAAATTGGGTCGTCGTAGGGCCAAACAAAGACAAGATCATACACACAAAACACTTAATCAACAAAATTGAGTACATAAATACTAAAGACTATATAACACACTAGCATCAACAACCTAAGCAAAAGCATAAATTAGCACATAGCCTTACCTTGTCATAACCATGTACCTGTAACATAGACTCATTATGCATTAAAGTTATTTTAATAATTAATTTTGGATTTCGCCCCATTGAACGAGTTTCCTCCTTAATCAATCACCCTTTTCAGGTACCAACTTGGGAGTAACTCCAATAAGGTATTACCTATATCACATGAAGGTCCAACGCATGAAAAGTATAAGTAAAGAGTACAACGTCTTGTACCCCGATTTGAAATCATTGTTTTATATTTTTTATAACTCCACCCATTGTTCATACTCAAGGTATATACGTGCCAAGAGTTTTTGTGCGAATCATCTTTCACTTTACGTGATTATCAAATCAATGACTTATTATGACTTACCAAGCAAAGCATAGAACATATATAGCAACACAGTAAACATGAACACCATATTAATTATCCTGATTAACATGTGATCATATGATTTAATCCTTATTTCCTCATTAATTTAACGTTTCTTTGTCCACACTTAAACTGTGAGTGGCTAACTATTTGCTCATTAAACTTTGCTATTACACATGTGAATAACATTCAGTAAATACTTTTCTTCTTACTCAAGTTACTAAACAATTCAATTTGCTCTTTCTTCTTTATATTGACTGCTAGTCAACTTCATTCAAAACAATTAACATTCCAACATCATTGATGTAATAAAATGCTATAATAACGGAATGTAAATCATAGTAGTCAAACCATAAGCTTATCATATAATTATGCAACAACATTACAACATAAATTCTCATACAAGTCAACAAGTCTCCACATGAGCCTATAACTTTCAAAACATCACAAGCTTCTAATATGAAACTTAAGAAACTTATTAGAACTATTACTAGGATGATTTCAAAGCTCAAGAACGTCTTTAGCACTTACGTACCTTGTGCTATAGCGATGACCCACCACTACTACTAAAAATCTCGTAACTCGAATCATCCTACAAAGCAAAATCAAAAACTAATTAAAAACTTCCATGACTAATCGTTACAACAACTCTAAACGAACTTTTAGTGTTGAAAAATCAACCAAAACCTTTTTTATATCATCTCTATTCAATTCCATACTTTACCCATAAATTTTCTTTTTTAAAAAATAATTTGATTTTCGATATTTTCCAAAAATGGCATCTTTGAAAAACAACAAAAAAAAACTCTTTTAAACCATCTTAAACTTCATGATTTACCATTAAAATAATATATTCATGTTCTAAGATCATCATATAATGATTTCATGCATTAAAAACATTTATAAAATCATTATTTCATGTAATTAATATTATTAATATTCATATTCATGCTTATACAAAATTTACAGCAATATAAAAATACTTTAAAACCCCTAAAAACAATTCTAAACTCCATAAAATCATCATAAAAACAAACAATAATTATTATATAGAAAATTCGAACTTAAAAACTTGAACCCTAATTCAAAAAAAATTATTGATCATACTTATAAACATAAGTTATAAACTTTATAACATGATTATAAACTACAGAACATGATTAGAACATAATTATAAAACATAAATTGATCATAAGGTTGAATTAAAATCAAAAGAGAAGAAGAATTTTTTTTTAACTGTACTAGAAAAACCAAAGGAGGAGGAGAGGAGGGAGGCTGGCAGTGGTTGTTGCCAGGGGAGTCTCAGTGTTTAGGTGGCCGGCAATGGTGATTCGGTGGGTGGTTTGGGTTTTTCTAGTTCTAAGGTTTTTGAACACTTTACGAATTAAAATCAGAAAAATTTTGATATAAACCCAAAATCAGTTTTAGTGTACTTACTAATATGCCCTTAATGATGGAAATTACTTCTATGCCATTTTTTAAAAACAATTAAGGAAATCTTTTAATAACCCGATTTGGAAACCTTTAAAACAATTAAAGAAAAATTATAATGCCATAAAATAGTCTATCAACTTTATAAACATTGAAATAAATATTTCAACTCCTTAGTTAATTAAATTTCCTTAATTAATTTATTTATTGAACCTTTATTTTTCATAAAAAATAATAACATTGCACTTTAAGTTATTAACTTAAATTTATAAAATGCCTGAAAATACTGGGTATTACAGTCTACTCTTAGTTTCTTCCCGAAACTTTGGGTCAACTATTGTATGGCACTTGAACTATAAACTGCACTTTACGTGCCTTTTTTCCAAAATATATTTCTTTTTAATCTTAGTTGTTGTAAACTTTAGGCACTTACTTAAACTTTCCTAACACTCAAGGAGTGTTTAGACACACTTGGTAAAAAATAAAACATAAAACTTCGCTAAAAAGTGCTAAAATTTGCAAAATTTAAGGGAAAAACTACGACATTCTATCGCACTATACCCCCTTAGGAACCGAGTTACGTCCCTGTAACTCTACTAACCTAAAACAATTCTGGATACGTTTTTCTCATCATATCCTCAGCTTCTCAAGTTGCTTCCTCGGCTTCCTGGTTAGGCCACAAAACCTTTACTATTTTGACACCTTTCCTACGAGTACCACAAACTTTAATGTCAAGTATTTTTATTGGCTTTTCCTCATAAGTGAGGCTTTGGTCTAACTCAATCATCTCTAGTTACAGCACATACGACTTATCCGGAACATATTTCCTCAATTGAGACACGTGAAAAACGTTATAGACTTTGCTCAATTCCATGGGTAAGGCTAGCTTATAAGCCAACTTTCTTATCCTCTGCAATATCTCATAAGGGCCAATGTACTTTGGACTTAGTTTTCCCTTTTTCCCAAACCTCATAACGTCTTTCATTGGTAATAATTTCAATGACACCTTGTCACTAACCTCAAACTCAACCTCTTAACGCTTTTGATCCGCATAGGTTTTTGTCTATCTTGTGCCACTTGAATCTTTGCTTATATTGCTCTTACCTTGTTGGTAGTCTCTTTAATCAACTGAGGTACTAGAATTACTATCTGACTTATGTCGCTCCAACATAAGGGACTTCTCGCTTTCCTCCATACAACACCTTAAAAAGTGACATGCCAATGCTTGCATGGTAACTGTTATTATACGAGAATTCGATTAAATCCAAGTTGTCTTTCCAATTCACTTGGAAATCCATCATACAAGCTCTCAACATGTCCTCTAATTTTTGTATATTCCTTTCCGTCTGTCCATCGGTTGTTGGATGGAAAGCAGTAATCATCTTCAATGTAGTACCGAATCTCTCCTGGACACTTTTCCAGAATTTTGAAAGAAACCTAAAATCTCTATTCGACACGATATCCTTCGGAACTCCATGTAGTCTCACAACATACTTTGTGTAAGCCTTTACAAGTTGCTCCATTTTTCAAGTCTCCTTCATCGGTATAAACACTACCGATTTAGTAAGCTTATCTACCACAATCCATATAGTATCATTCTGATTCTTTGACTTTGGCAAACAAGTTACAAAGTCCATCGAGATTCAAACCCACTTTCATCCTGGAATTTTGAGTGGTTGCACTTCTCCTTGAAACCTCTTATGCTCAAATTTCTCTTTTTGACACGTACTTACGAATTCGGCTACCTCCCTCTTCATTCTAGGCTACTAATACACCTTTTTCATATCTTTATACAATTTTTCACCTCTAGGGTGAACAGAGTATGGTGTATGATGACCTTCCTCCATGATCTTTCTTTTAAATTCTTCGCAAATTTGCAGTACACACCACCTTCCTTTATACCTTAAACTCCCATCCTCGTGAATTTTGAAATCCGTAGCCTTTCATGCGTTCAATTTCTTCTTTATTCTATCTAACTTCACATCTCCATCTTGGTTCTCCTTGATCACCTCAAACACCATTGGTTGGATACTAAGGTTACAAAGTATTCCTCGCAACGACTCCTCTCTCGCTATTTCCAAGTTCAGCTTCTCTATATCTCTACACAGTTCGTTAGCAACTATAAGAGATTCACTCCATGCTTCGTCTTACGACTTAGAGCATCCGCTACTACATTAGCCTTCCCTTCATGGTACTATATAGCTAAGTCATAATCCTTGATCAATTCAAGCCATCTCCTTTGATGCATGTTAAAATTATTTTGTGTGACAAAGTACTTCAAGCTCTTATGATCAGTGTGGATTCTACACTTTATCCCATACAAATAGTGTCTACAAATCTTAAATGCAAACATGAATGCTGCTAGCTCTAGATTGTGGGTGGGATAGTTTGCTTCGCATGGCTTCAACTGTCTTGAAGCGTATGCGATCACCTTTTTATTTTGAATAAGCATGCAACCCAAACCATTCTTCGGAGCATCACTATACACGTCATAAGAATCGCTCCCGTCTGGTAGATTCAACATCGGAGTTGTAGTCAACCGGTCCTTTAGAGTCTGAAATGCTTCCTCACACTTATCACTCCAAACGAACCTGCAGTCCTAGTTCATCAACAATGGCATCGGCTTAGCAATCCTCGAAAAGTCCTTCACGAACCTCTTGTAGTACCCTGCTAAATACAAGAAACTTCGCACTTCCGACACATTCTTAAGCGTAGGCCATTCCTTCACTGTTTCAATTTTCGCAAGATCCACTTCAACTCCCTCTTTCGACACAAAATATCCCAAAAACGCGACTTTCTCCAAACAAAATTCACACTTCGAGAATTTGGCATACAATCGATTATCCGTCAACATTGTAAAAATCGTTCGTAGATTTTCTACATGCTCCTCATTGCTCTTTGAGTACACTAAAATGTCATAAATAAACACAGCCACGAACTTGTCAAAAAACCGTTGGAAAATCCTATTCATCAAATCCATGGAAATTGTTGGCGCATTCGTCAACCAAAACGGCATAACGGGGAACTCGTAGTGCTCATACCTCGTACAAAAAGCTGTCTTTGGTATTTCCTCGTCAGCAATCCTCAATTGATGGTATCCCAACCTCAAATCGATTTTTGAGAACACATTTGTTCCTTTCAGCCGATCAAACAAGTCATCGATTCTTGGAAAAGGATGCTTATTCTTAATCGTTACCTTATTCAACTCCCTATAGTCGATACACAACCTCATGCTCTCATCTTTCTTCTTCACGAACAATACTGGCGCTCCCCAAGGTGAAGCACTAGGTTGATGTATCCCTTCTCCAACAATTCCTTTAACTTCTCCTTAAGGTCGCTCATTTTCGTAGGTGCCATCGTGTATGGTGCTTTGGAAATGGGCGCCTTTCCTGGCATGATGTTTATGGTGAAGTCGATTTCTCGCCTCGGCGCCATTCTCGAAATCTCCTCAAAAAACACATCCAGAAAATCCCTCACTACCTCGATGTCCTCGGGCTTAGAAGACTCAACATAATCCACATCCCGCACGCTACAGAAGTAAATTGGAAAACCCCTATTTACATACCTAGCAAACCACATCATCAACATTATCTTATTGTGCTTCTTTCTCCTAATCTTCCAATAGCTCACCTTCCTACCCTTCCTAACTAACGAGATTTTATGCGATTCACACATAATTTCAGCCTTATGCTCACTCAGCCAATCCACTCCTAGAATAAACTCCAAATCCCCTAACTCATCAAGTTAGTATTAAACTCCACTCCTTCTATTTCAATAGGAACATCTAAATACCTTTTTGAACATTTCACTACTTGTCTTGACGGTATCACTTCAGGCATATCTATTATATCTACTTTTCCCAAAATAGGAAATAGTTTTTGCAAAACTTTAGTGGATATTAAAGAATACGTGCACCAGAATTGAACAAAGCTTTAACATGAAGAGAGTGAATAGAGAAAGGACCAGAATAACATCCTTACTAGCATCCACTTTACTTAGTGACACATCATTTAGCTTTCCTGCGTTCAGGGTCCTAGCATAACTTCCTCCATTGCCATTCCCGTTCCTATTCCCGGCTTGTTGTGTTGCCTTTCCTCCCATATTTTTCCGGAAACCCTTTCGCTGACTTCCTGCTAAGTTCCCTTTGAACTAAGACCCTTATCCTTCCTTTCTATTACCCTTGGAGTAGCATTCATTCTCACGATACCCTAGCTTGTTACACAAATGACAAGTCACTAAATTTCTAGCACTGTCCCTGCCTGGATGATTATTAGGACATTTCTTCCAGAAGTACACTCGACCATTCTGACTAGCAGACTGCCCCTTATTCCCGTTACTATTCGCAGGTTTTCCATAGTTGCCTTTATTCCCCTGAAAGTTGCTGTTGAAACAAGGCTTCTTAAATCCACCATGATTTCCAAGCTGGTTGAAGTTTCCTCCACCATCCTTCCTTTTAATTTCTCCCTCGAGTCACCTTTATTTAGCATCTCCTTCTTCTTTTGCTCTAAAGCATACAGGTGTGCAGTTGGTAGGGGAAGTCGTATACCTATCAAAAATAACCTACAACTCTAACTAATGTAGATAGGGAAGTAGGGATCGAATCCACAGGGAAGCAATGAAATTCTACTAACTCTAAACAGCTATTTTGTCGTAAGGGGCCTTTGAATTGGTTTCCAACTAATGAACTAATTATTATTAAGAAAGAAATCAAACACGAAATATCAATAAACTAAGCCCAGGACATCGGTTCACCATGAATCAGTCGGACAATGAACTGACTAACAATTAACTAATAGATTATGACTTCCTGAATTAAGGCTCACTAATTCTCTCGAATCTAGACTCCTTCAAAGCTCCTCTAATGGCTCTCGCTCACTTAGACTCATTTTGCCTATTATCCCTGTGATCTAATTGTGGTAATCTTACCTCTCGACATCGATTTCGACAATATCAAACTAACAAACAAACCTGGCCAAAATTTAATTGAAATCAACATAAACTAATAACAAGAATTCAGAAATAACATAAATCACATTAATTAATCATAATTCAAAACAATAGAACTAATCCATGGATCCCCTAGTCCTAGAAACTAAACTACTCACACATATAATTAAAACTAAAGAAAACAAATTAATATTAAAAACTAGAACTAGAAACATGATTAAGTTAAACAAACTAATTAACATAAACTAAATAAACCAATAACATAAACTAGGGCATAAACAAGATCCAAGAATAATTAACTAAAACTAAACTACTACTAATAATCATAAACTAAGAACATTAAACAAATAAATACAAAGGAAGAAATTGAATAAATCCTGGAGTAAAGATTGTATTGAGCGATTGAATAACTGAGTTCACAAAGTAAATCTTAGAGAGAACTGAATGAAAAACTTAGGCTCCAATAGAAGTGTAAAGTAATGTAGTATAATATAGTGTGTGGAAGGTCTAAAACATTAGCTATTTATACAAAAACTACAAATCCCGAGCTAAAAAGGAGAAAAACCCCATCCGGACGAATCGCCTGACCAACCGGGCGAAAACCGTCCGATCGGGCACACAGAGCGAGTAGTTTTGGCCCTTGGAAGCAATCCGCCCGGGCGAAATCCATCCGATTGGGTGTGATCAGTGTTTTCTCCCCAGAAGTCTGGAAAAATCTAAGTAAATTCCTTCCGACTGATCGGGCGAATTCTGCCCGAGTGCCCGGGCGAAAAGCCTTCCTTCACCATACTCAAGACAACTCATCTTCTAATCATCTAGGCTACATCATGGCTCCCTGAATACTTCAATACCAACATATGGCTTGTCATATCTAGTTGCACCTCACAAAATTGCCTCGGAATAAATGCAAAAACACCGAAATCCTGCAAAATGTCACTAAAAGCACAAACAATTCCATACAACCAAATATTAGCCAAAATAGCTCCAAAGAGCCAAGTTTAGAGTCAAAATAAACCATGAAAGGGGGTAAAATACATGAATAAAATACACTTATCAAACTCCCCCAAGCCAAACCTTTGCCTGTCCTCGAGCAAATAAACCAAACCGAACAACGACTTCACCCCTAAAACTTTATAAAACACAATCAACTCAAGCAATTCGGAGCATGTAAGTTCCTATACCAACATATCAAAATCCCTTGATCGCCATCCACTTAAATCAAAATCATAGAGCCATCCATGCAAGAAATAGAGATCTATAGCTAGAGTCTCACCAGATGTCACTCCACGCATATATGTTAAGTATAAAAACAATGTAGCCGACCCTCACCTCCCAACCAAAATCAATATGTAATGCAATGCAAAAAGTGTTTAAATGTAATTTTGAGAAACCCAACCCTACATCTCACACCTCATGCATGTGTTTAAAGGGTATTCACTCAACCTACTACAACAGTCGACTCGAAATGCAAGTAATACCCTCTAGCCTTGGCAATTGACTCACTTCACAAGAACTAAAAACATGCACATGTCGATCAAAAAGGTCTTTACTAAGCTTGTAACGTGGGTAGGGTGATGGGTAGGATAAATCACTAGTACAAAACAAGCCTATTGAGGCGCTTAATTAGACGCGCAACCCAATAAAAGTGCTAATTCAATTAAAATACGCTCAATGTAGAAGTGCATAACAAAAGCGCTGCAGATAAGCGTTGGTAAGGGACAAAACAAACCCGCCACTTACTTTTTAATAAAATCAAAATTCCCACTTCCATTGTCAAAAAAAAAAAAAAAAACTCCCACTTCTTCCACTACGGAGCAGCGCTGCAGCAGTTTGCTCCAATTCCCTCTCTCAATCGAAATCCTAATCAAAACAAAAACCTAATCAAAATCCCTCTCTCAATCGAATTCTATATTCCTCCAATTCTATCAAATTCGAATTCTATCAAAATCCTAATCAAAATCCTAATCTAATCGCTTCTCTCAATCGAGGTATCTTTTTCAAATTTAATCTTTAAATTTTTTTCGCATAATATTGTATTTAATTTCTAATGTATTGTTATATTAATTGGTAAATAATTTGGATTTGTGAATGTAATTAATGGCAAGCAGCAAGAATTCGTGATTAATTCGTGAAGTAGGTTCTAGGGTTTTAATTCGTGAAGTTTATGGATTTTAATTCGTGAAGTTTCTCAAGCTTATCGTCAAGCTCTTGTTAGTAAGTTTTCTTCTTTATATTCATATTTTTTTTGAATGTTTTGATTAATTTGATTATGATTGTTTAATTGAGTTTCCCCTAATTTTTCATTGTTATGCCTTAATTTGGGTGAAATCGTTTTGTTTTGGAGATTAGGGGTGTAATTCTTTGTTTGAGAATGAGTGTTAGGTTGTTTGAATGGTGATGTTTCAACTGGGAGGTTTGATGGAATTGGGTTTAGGTCATGTTTAGGAGGTGTATAA